>CM035406.1:161248521-161626021 GCA_020310875.1 Ceratopteris richardii
TTGATGTGGAACTCATAAAAGTATTTTTTCCTCTTGAAGAGACTTCAACCAAAGATCTACTCATCTTAGTTCAAGTGTGTTTCCGCCCTTTCATATTGGTAAATGTAGTACCATGTGAGTGTGAGAGGACATGAGAACAAGTTTCTTGTAGGATAAAGAGAGGAATGCAAGGAATTATGGGTTCACTTGAAAAACTCATGAAGTTCGAAGGTCTTAGTATACTTGGAAAAGCAAGCTCTTAATCCTTTTCTTTAGGTGGCCATTGCTAGCTTGAAAGTCTTGGTGTACCTAAACTAAAGGAGAACCTTTGAGGCTAATTGCATCCAAGTGTTTTTTTAGGTATGTGTAAGAATTATCAAAAATGATATTTACAATGGTGTGTAGTGATTAAGATCACTGAAAATTAAGTAGGCCTAGTTGTCGAGTCCTCATTTATTGCTCAGTTTGCTTGTTCCTACTTAAATCTCTTTCTATTGTGATGCTCTTTGACAGCTTCCTTGTCTTGTAAAGCCACCTTGGCTACCTTGGTTGCTCCCAACACTAGCAGTGCTCATAAAAATTCTTATTATGAACCAATCAAAGAACTTGCACTTTTAAATCTCAATCAAGATTTTTTAACATCAATCACTTTCAAAAGCCACAACAAATTCTATCGTTTTTTTAAGGGAACAAAATAATAATAATAATCAATTAAAACATCTAAAAGGTCAACATTACATATAAAAGAAGCTAAAATATTGTTCAATTAAAAAAATGTGCTTTTCAATCATTCCGATCATCCTAAAACTGTAATCATTTCATACATTGGAATACAATCTCAAAAACAAATATGGATGATGCTTTATGCATGGAGTTCATCTCTTTTCAAATACTTTCTATATGTTTGTGTGTCCGTTTTTGTTTCTCTCTGTGTCTCTTCGTGTGCTTGTTTATGTGAATGTGTGTCTACCGACTTTTCTATATGTTTGTCTATCTATCCATCTATCTATCTATCTTTCTATTTATATATCTATCTATCTCTATATATCTATTTGTCTATCTATCTATCTATCTATACCCACTATGGCATGCACACATTGATCCTTCCTTTATCCCTTTGGTTTTGATGAGTCCTTTTGGCTAATTCGTAGACTTTTTTTTTTAGTTTCATACATTTCGACAATATATGGGCTTCTAGTCTCTTATTTTTGTGTGATGGTTCCTTTGATAGACTGAGGGGTAGTGATACAGAGGCCTTTTTACTCATTTCAAGTCCCTTGCCATAGATTCCTCATGGTGTTGCATCCAAATGCTATTTCCAAGTATGTGGTTTTCCCTATGCATTGTGGTGATGACAACACAAGGACTTTAGAAGGATGTTCATACCCTCAAATAGTAGAATCTCATAAAGCATTTTGACAATCCTGTCTCCTTTGTGTAATCTATAAGTTTCCTATCTTGTTTAATCATGTTCTTGGTGCTAAATATCAAATATCCATAGGGGTTACTTCTACACTTTTTAGCAACTATGACATGTACATTTCCTTTGAGTTTGTTCTTTTAGGCCGATTTCTTTGAAATAGCTAGTGATTTCTTTTTTTGAAAACAAAATCAAGAATGAAAACCTCATGAAAAGAGGATAAGTACCCATTAGAAATATGATTATATGTTCTGACTATTATGATGTCTGCATGAAGAATATTGAGACGAAAGTATAAGAAATAAGAAACACAGACATAGACAATAGTTTTCATTCATTATAGGAAAAAAAACCTAAACACATATTTTTAATTAAAAAAGAAATGGTGCATTATTTTGAAAATTTAAAAAAGAAAAAGAAATCGTGCATTATTTTGAAAATCGTGTTGTACTTTCAAAGTTAAAAAAGATGTGGAGTGCTAATAAAAAAGCAATGGAAAAACCACATGTGCTAGTAAAAAACGCGTACTTTTGTTCTCCACCACACTTACTAATAAAAAAAAAGACGTGCTTTTTTTGTGAGAGTACAATAAATTGTAAGGTAGAGGCAACCATATCTTGAGGATCTCAACATTTGTGAGAGTACAATAAAAAGGACGTATCTTTTTTGTGAGAGTACTTTTGTTCTCCACCACACGTACTAATAAAAAGGACGTATTTTTTTTGTGAGAGTACAATAAATTGTAAGCTAGAGGCAACCATCATGAGGATGTCAAGGATATGTCCAACCATGATTTGATAATTGTATACACTTTGGACATTAGATTGTGAGGTAACATTCAATTGTAAGGTAGAGGCGATCATCATGAGGATTTCAAGGATATGTCCAACCATGATTTGATAATTGTATACATTTTCAACATTAGATTTTGTGGTAACATTCAATTGTAAGGTAGAGGCGATCATCATGAGGATTTCAAGGATATGTCCAACCATGATTTGATAATTGTAAACACTTTGGACATTAGATTTTTAGGTAACATTAATAAAAAATCGAGAGTGTTGTGTCACATTAAGCATTTTGAAGAAACGTAGATAAACAAGCTCTCTAAAGTGTATGAATAATTCATTTCCATATTTCGGGCTTAAATGAAAAGCTAACTCCACAAGTTTGCAAGTGTTAGGCTGGGTGGTTGGGCCTCCGTCACTTGAGCGGAGGGAGGGTTCAATCCCTCCTTACGATAGGGTACATGTGAACCTAAGGTGAGTGTAATGCCTTCGGGCAGTATTAAAACTAGCTATCTTGGGGCAATTCTTCTTAATGTCACCTTCAAACAATCAACCCCTGCTTTGTTGGATATGGAGGATCCCATGGGCACTATGCTAATGGAGTTGTTATTTCAATCAATTCAATCACTTGTACACTTGCTCTTTAAACAAAAAAAAAAAAGGTAACTCCACCAACAAACTTTGAAAAAGAAACACAACTGATTAAATATTAAACAGGAGCTATAAAATACTAAATTATAATGCCTTATTTTGGCATCAACATATTGAAAAAAACTTATTTCAAACAAAATTGTGAGACTTGTGTTACCCCCTATTGACAAAGAATTTGAAATTGTACCGAACCATGCATTATTAGTCGACTAAGGGAATTAGTTTTTTTCACATTGTTGTAAAGACAAAGTAATTGTAAAGCGAAAGTATATATTGTGTATTTGTAAGATTTTATGTGGAAAAAACAAAGTATTGGTTTTCGGGTTGAAGTGTTCAAATAGGGTCATGGCACACAAACTACTTTTCCATAGTTCTATGTCTTCTTAATTTTTTTTTTACCAACAAATTCATGGAAGACTTGTTTCCTACATTCTACCCATGAATCTAAAACCTATTTGTACATAGTAGTCCTCTAGTTGGAAAAATGATAAATGGATGTGATTAGAAGTAGAACATAGTAGAAACATCCAAGTCAGATGATTCCAGGAAAGCCTTAATGTCACTTCCTTGAATGTAACTGAAACTTGAAGAAGTCTTGAACTAACAAGAGAGTCCACCTTGCTATGCCCATTCACAAGTGGTGCCTAGACATGGATCAATATAGTTATTTGGTTGGAGATACTTAGAATCCACCTACTTCACATGTTTGTGCTATGGATGCTGATAGGGCTTGAACGGAAGCCCCGTCCAAGGGAGGCAAATGTCTTTGTGTGAACACTTGAACAATGGAGTTATTCTCTTATTGTTTCACATGAAACAATGTACTCTTTTGGTATTTAGTGCATCGGAGGCATAATCCCTAGCAGTGCTCGTTAAAAATCTTATTATGAACCAATCAAATACGTACACTTTTAAATACAGGTCAAGATTTTTGAACATAAATTAGTTTCAAAATCCATAGATAAATTGTTTTGTTTTTTTAGGGAACAAAATAAAAATGTTAGTCAATTAAAACATCCAATAGATCAACATTATATATAAAAAATCTAAAATATTGTTGAACTAAAAAATGTGCTTTTCAATCATTCCAATCATCACAAAGTTGAAATCACTTAATACACTGGAATACAATGTCTTTTGAAATACGTTCTATATGTTTTTTGTCCCTTTTTGTCTCTCCATGTGTGTGTTTGTGTGTTTGTCTATGTTTCTATGTGTCTACCTATTTTTCTATATGTTTGTCTATCTATCTATCCATCTATCTATTTATATATCCATCTATCTATTCATCTATTTATCTCTCTCTATCTATCTATCTATCTATCTATCTATACTCACTATGGCATGCACACACTGCTCCTTCCTTTATCGCTTTAGTTTTGATGAATCATTTTGGCCAATTCTTGGGCTTTTTTCTTTAGCTTCATACATTTGGACAATACATGGGCTTCCAGTCCCTTACTTTTGTGTTATGGTGTCTTTGATAGACTGAGGGGTAGTGCATTTTTACCCATTTCAAGTTCTTTGATATTCCTCACCGGTTGATGGCTAATGCCTTTACCTTGATTTTCTATTGAGCCCTCCTTTTTATGCCCTTTCATTTCATTATTCCCTTGCTTTCTAACTAGATAAAGTATCGAAAAGCAAGAATTTTTACATGTGTGTTTGGCTTGAATTGAAATTTTTAATGGTCTATGTGACTTCTTCTCAGAGGAGCAAAGGAAGGCTCGCCAATTATTGACACTCCAAGGTCCTATGAGGCTACTAATATTACATTTTTCCACAAAAATGTGCACATGCAAGAAGCTTCTTGTTGGAGTTAGATGTCTGCAAAAGCACACGAATAGCACAAGGAAGAAGAAGAAGCTTGGAGCACAACACACAAGACTGAATGTATTACTAGAGAATGTACAAAGATAAGTATCCTATTAGGGAAATAGACATATATACAAGCTGAGGGAAAAAAAACTCCTAAAGAGGGAAAAGAGTGCCCCGGTGATCCTAGAGTGTTCACACACATCACTACCTAAATATATCAACAAATTCCATTTGGGAGTGATGTAGTCAACAAGTAGCTGGCACTCATGTATAAGGAGGTGCCAAGCTATGTGGAAATCACTCCACAAAACGAAATAAGCACAAAGCTTTGTGGAAATCTTCAAACTTCTCCCTAGGCAGAGCCTTTGTGAAAAGGTCTACAATGTTCTCTTGTGTGGGCAAATATGCCAAACTGATCTCCCCACCAGAGAACCTCTCCCTCGCATAATGATAATGCACCTCAATGTGCTTAGTGCGAGCATGGAAAACAGGGTTCCTCGCAACTGCCAATGCACTCTCACTATCAGTGAAGATAGTGGTGGTAGAAGACTGACCAACACCCAAATCAGCCATAAGGCATTTGAGCCACACACACTCAACAGTCCCTGTGAAAGCTGCCCTATACTCAGTCTCACAACTAGAAGTGGCCATAGTAGGCTGCTTCTTGATCAACCAAGATATACATGAGCTACCAAGCATGAAGCAAAAGCCACTCGTGGACACATGAGTGTCATAGCAACTAGCCCAATCTTAGTCAGAAAAAGCATGCAAATCTAGCGGTAATGATCCCCCCTTGGGATAAAAAAACCAAAGTAGACAAGTACCACTCAAGTAGCGAAAGATGCACTTAACCGCCTGCCAATGCTTGACACCTGGGCAATGCATAAACCTGCTCATCTGTGAGATAGCAAACTAAATATCCGACTGAGTAATGCATAAGTAAATCAGGCATCCAACATCTTGCTGATAGAGGACAACATCAAATGCATCTCCAGCATCATGAAGACTCAATCGTAAACCTATCTCCATAGGAGTGGCAATAGGCTTACAATCTTCAAGGGCAAAATGCTACAATAATGTGTCAATATATTTTTTTTGACACAAAGCCATTCCACCATCAACTTGCATAAATTGAATGCCCAAATAGTGATGCAAATGCCCCAAATCAAACATCTCAAATGAGGCATGCAAATCAGCCTTAAAATTAGCAATATGCTTCTCAATAGGACTAGTGAGTAGCATGTCGTCAGCATAGACAACAATGATCACAAGCACATCATTAGCACATTTAACATATAAGGTGCTTTCAGTTGAACTGCTCTCAAAACCATGTGCAATCAGATAGGCATGTATCGTCTCATACAAAGCACGTGGTGCTTGCTTTAAACCATATAATGCCTTCTTTAACCTGCATACCTGGTTTTCATGCGCTTTCTGCACAAATCCACGAGGCTGAAAAACATACACTTCTTCATGCAAGTCACCATTCAGAAATGCAATTTTAATGTCCAACTGATGTACATTCCAACCATGATGGGCTGCAAGTGCACAAATGCTTCGAATAGTAGTCATACGACATGTAGGTGCAAAGGTCTCATCAAAATCAATGCCTCTTTCCTCTGTATATCCCTTTGCAACAAGCCTAGCCTTATACTTGTCAACTGTTCCATCAAGATTATGCTTCAGCTTGTATACCCACTTTGTGCCAATGGCCTTCTTCCCAAGAGGCAAGTCACATAAAGACCAAGTACCATTCTTCATTATATCATCATATTCAGATTGCATAGGAGCCAGCCAATCTTCTGAATTTTGTGCTTCATCAAACAAAATAGGCACAGTCTCATCACATAGACTAGATGCAGCCATAGCATAGCAATATGATGCAAAAGAGGCACTATGAGAGCCTCATTGAGTACAATATGACAGAGGCACATCTAATTTGTTGTCATGCAAAGTCTGAACCAGCCATTTTGGCATAGTTTTGGCCTCCTCAATGTCAGCTCTCTCATCAACAAGTGCATCATGTAAATCTCCATCATGTAAATCTCCATCAGCAAATCCATTCTTTTGAGGTGTATATGGCATTGTGCACTTGTATTTTATCCCACGTTTAGCTAGAAATGCATTAAAATTAGAAGACATATATTCCCCCCCCCGATCAGAATGGAGGGTGCCCATTTTACATGCTGACAGATTTTTAGCCAAAACCAAAAACTGTTTGAATCTTGTAAACACTTCGGACTTTTCTTTGAGTGGATATACACATGCATGCCTGGAAAAATCATCAATGAAAGTCACAAAGTAAAGGTAATTTCCAAAAGAAGGTGTCTGCATAGGACCACAGACAACACTATGTACAAGCCGCAATTTTTGTGTAGCCCGAACTGAACCATCTTTTGGAAAAGAGAAACATTGCATTTTGCCCAAAATGTAGCCTTCACATACATGTTTTTTGGGTGCCTCAAGCTTGGGCAAAGAAGACACCATATCATATTTCTGCAGGCATAGCAAACTAGCAAAATTCAGATGACCAAAGCATGCATGCCAAAGCTTTGCATGTGACATAGCCTGAGAATCATGTAATGCACATGTTGAATCATTCACAGATCTTTCATCGTGTATGAGCTTATATAGCCCACAACATAAAATGCCAAAAGCAATAATAACATAGCCATTTGACATATCATGAATTGTACATATGTCATAAACAAATTTCACAACCAAGCCAATCTTGGCTAATGTAGAAACTGATAACAGATTCTTATTGATCCCTAGCACAAACAAAGCATCTGACAAAGCGAAAGAACTACGATCAGTAGTAGTCAAAATGATCTTACCAAATCCCATGACAGGATAAGAGGAGTTTTTGGTGCATGTAACAGTATTCCCTAGGGGCAAGCTCGAGTTAAGATAAGAAACTGCATTGTGAGGTAATATGTTTGGTTGCCCCACTATCAAAGTGCCAAACATCTGAGTCTACTGGATACATGCACTGCTCATGAGAAGATGGGTCAAAACTCCAAACAATAGTAAATGCCCATTCTTCTTCCTGCACAAGATTAGCAGACTCTGTTTTTTGTGTAGAGGCTTCTGCAACAACCATTCCAGCCTCTTTCTTCTTTGCCTCTTTAGCAGCCAATTTTGGATAGTTCTTTATGATATGATCATTCCCTTTACAGTACTTGCAAAACAATTTCTGCTTGTCTTATTTCTTTTAATCTTTGTCTTCCCTCTTGGATTGTGCAGAATTAGCAGATTTTTGCTTACTAATTGAAGATCTCCATTTTCCTTTGTCCTTCTGACTAGCCAACTCCTCAAATGACAAGGCATTGGATTGCCTTTCATCATCAACCAAAGAGTAGAAGCAAAACTTTGATATGAATCAAGAAGACCATTCAGAATGGTCTACACAAGTGAGCTATTTGGTATAACCTGATCAACAGAAATCAACTATTTCTTCAAGTCTTTGATCTTTATTAGGAAACTATCCATAGAATCATCTTCATTCATGTGCTCACTCTCCAGCTGTTTCCGAAGGTAAGCAAGACGAGCCTCATTCCTAGCTTGGTACAGTGTGGTAAGCCTATCCCAAGCATCCTAAGCTATTCTGTAAGAGTGAATGTGAGGAATAATGGAACCTCTAACAGACAAAGCTATCAATGCATGTGTCTTGCTCTAGCACAATGGTGAGGACCACCTTAAGAAGCTCCACCTCCTTAATGTCAATCTGTGGAAGAGATAGGAGTGATATGAAGATCGTGAATGTGAGATGAAGTGAGAGTGAAGGTGAGAAGCATAAAGATGCACACACACATACACACACACAACAAAGAGACAAGCAAGACACAATGGAAGGTAGGAAATCAACTCTATTGCTCAAGAACACTCTTACAAGCTCAAGCTCACTCTAGCTCATACAAGTCTACACTAGCTAACCTCAAAAATGAGCTCTCTAGCTCTTCTTATAGATTCTAGACTAGTTTTGACCGGTTTCACATCTAGTGACAGGCATAGTTAAAAATAGGTTCTAGATGCTATTTGAAGGGGTAAACGGTGTCTAAAAATAACCAAAATTGGTGCACTCATTCTACCTAAGCTCCTCAAGCTCAAGGACTCCTCGGCTTGCACAAAATGGAGCTATAAATTACAAAAAGGGTTTTTCTATGTTACATATGGTACAAAAGTGATGAAAATCATTGTTGGAGGTTTTGAAAAGTATTTATAAAATATAAGTCTTTGAAAAAATGATTCAACTGACTCCATGCTTCCTTGTTATGCTCTGTCTTTACATGCTTCCACGTCTTCTATGCCTCTGACTACTGCCAACACCCCCTTCCCTCTCGCTTCTGTCATTCTTGACAGAACCTTGTTGTGAGGTTTGTCGGATGTAATTTTGTAGGAGCTCCTGAGCGAGGGTGTGTTCTGATATTCGAATGCCTCTGGCAAAATCTACCTCGAGTTTCTCCCAATCAATGGGTTGTGGTTCATCTGATGGCGGGAGTCGATAATGCGTGGAATGTACCATCTATTCACAGGCAAATAACTGCAAGAGGTGTGTAGGCCTGCTGATGAACACCTCTGAATGGTATTCCCAAAAACCGGTTGTGAACATTTCTTCAAAAGTCTTCTTATAGCAGGCCGGTAAGTATTTAATTTGACAGTGCCAGGCGTAACACACCCGGAGCGATGGCGTTGTACTCATATCATATGCAAGATCTAGATTTCCATGCTCAAAACCCAGGGTGTTCACATGGGGTGCCTTGATGCGACGGAAGACTTTGAAAACCATCTGCATCATGTCAAATATTTTGATAGTCATGTGTGCTGCTATATCGTCCATATGTTTTAAGCGTGGGAGCTAGTGATGAATCGTTGCCATCATGTATCCAACTGTTGGTGGTCCTGTGGGTGGCCTGAAGTATGGGTAGTTTAGCCAATCCTGGCATTGCTTGTTATTCTGTACTTTAATCGCAAATGCCTTCCAGGAGCGGCGATGTGGCACTGGTCCCCAACATGGGTTGTACTTCAAGTGTAGAGGTGCCTTAACCCAAGTGCTCATCTTCTCTGGATAATTCTGTAAGAGATCCTTGCACCAATTTGGTTGATAGATTTCTCCTTGCTGCGCGTCTGTTGGCAAATCGTCAGGTTCAAACTGAGTAGCGTGAGAGGGTTTTTCGCTTGTTTCTTTCTCTATGGCCAACTGATATTCCGCCATTAACATAAAGTAAGGCTTGTATTGTAGCTCGTGCCTTGTTATGTATCTGTGAGGGGCCAAATGAGCAAAGTAGGGGGACTGTAAAATACATTCTTCAATTATTGCCATGGCATGTAACTGCACCTCTACCCTTGCAGAGTGGGTTGTTCCAAGTTCTTCTATCGTCTTCATCCATGCGGGAGTTGGTAGTTCGAAAGTCTTCTGGCCTTCAGCCGTGACTCGTCCACCTGGGATGGGTTGGAGTTCATATGCTTCTTCAAAAGTTTCCTCCACCGGAATAGTGACTGTTTCTTCCTCTGCTGGTAGTTCCGCTGGGGAGTCTGGCCTGGGGGTGCTTCATATATAGCTATCTGTGATTGAAGAGTTGATACCTGGGCCTGTAATGTGTTGAGTTCCTCTAGGATGTCAGGAGATGGGTCCATAGGAGCTGGTAGTCCTTGTGGTATTGGTACTCTTAGTTGGAGTAGTTTATGATCTTCTTTCAGCTTTTGATATTCCTTGTTCATGCTGTCATACTCATCTAACAATCTGACATGATCATCTAGCAACATTTTCATAGATTCTGAGGGCACCGCCTTGAAGCGACTGGGGCTCAATGGTTGGTCTAGTTGATCTAGGGCAACTTCTAAATTTTCTCTGTTCTGTTCCTGTAAACGCTGGTTCTCTTCTTTTGCTGCTGCCAAGTGTCGTCTGAGTAAGCCCATGTTCCTGGTGAGCGTCACATTGCGAATTGTCTGGGCTCTTAACAAGTTATCGATATCTATGACGGCCTCTTTGGTTTTTTCTTCACTTTCTAGTTCAAGTTTATGATAAGCCTCTCGTAGCTCTTGGTATTTGGTGTTTAGGGAGGCATTCTCGATGGTCAGTGAATTGAGCTGCGACTGTAAATCATTGGTTGTCTTCTACAGCTACTGATAATTAGTTCCAAGAGATGTGAACTCATCTCTTACTTGAGTCATACACGTGAACATTTGTCGAAATCTAGTGTCTATAGTGGGTGATAATATTAGTGACGGAGTGAATGCAGTTGTGGTGTATGTGGGTGTTGATGCAAAGGGTAAGGGAAATGGGGATGGGAATGTGGATGCAGTGGTGAGAGTGGAAAAACTTGAGGTGCCTAAATATGGTGGTGCCATGAATGAAGTGAGCAGGGGTGTGGTGGGCGATGATATATCCATGTCGTTGGATGTGGTATCAAGTGCGGTGACTATGAATAATGGTGTGAGAGTGGGTGTGTGTGTGGGTGTAAATATAGGATTTACAAAAGTTGAAGAGTAATTTACAGAGGGGTTCTCTTGTACTGCTTGGTGGAGAGAAGGGAGAGGAAAGGCAGTCGGGCGGGGAGGTGGGACTGGGGAGAAGGTTAATGGAGGTGGGAATGGGAAAAGGGGTCTTGGGGGTGTGGAGAAGGACGGGAAGGATGGAGGGAAAATTGGACTGGATAGAAAGGTGGATGTTCGAGGAGGAAAACTAGGTTGGGTGGGTGCGGGAATTGTCGGATGACTCGAAGTAAAGAAGGCTTCTGCTACAGCGCTATCCAAGGATGTGGATGTTCTAGGAGAGAGCGGATGTACAGGGGAGATTGGAGATATGGGAGGTGAAAGAGGAGCGATTGGGGTGGCGGGTACTTCGGTCACAACGGTGATATGTACAGTAGTAGTGTGGGGCAGGGAATCGATGAGGATAGCTTCTTTTGCTAATGATCCTTCAGGGACGAGACGTGCTTTCGTGGCCTATTCTGAAGATTGGGCACCTATGGGTACACGAATGTATTCACTAGGTTTGGTTAGTAACCGAACTCTGCGAGGATCATACTGCGGTAACGATTTCCTCTGCAAATATCTTAAGGCTTCGATGGATCCTTTCTTCCTCAGTTAACTTCTTACGTGACCAAACTTTTTCCATAGTGCGATATAACTTTTTGATGGCCAAGGTGTATGCTGCTACTTCAAATGTTTCATCTTTGTGCGTACTGGTGTCACCTTGGGTGTCGGTTTCTTGTCCTTGTTCATCTGTCAGTACATTTTCTTGGGATTCATGAGTGCCCTGGATAGCTTCATCATCTCCATCATCTTCATCGGTCTCTGTTCTTTCTTCCTCGGAAGTAGACACTACTTGTCCTTGTGGTTGATCTGGGGGAGTGGTTGCGTAGCTTGGACGTTCATATTCTTGAGAAAAGATTTGTCCTTCTGAAAACTGAAACTCACTTGAAAACACATCTTGCATCTCGAAATCGAATGTTGTGTCCGTCAGTTCTGCTTCCAAGTTGGGTATCGAAAAAGAAAAAGCTTCCGCACCAATAGTGGTGGGAACCTCTACTGCAGTGGTGGTAGGTTCCTGAACTGATGAGGTAACTGCACTACTAGTGCCTTCTGTAACGATAGGTCGAGATAATTGTATGCGAATAGGTTGTACAGTTACAGGGGCTTCCGTTGGAGACTGTTCTGGAGAGGGTTGCGGTGACGGTGATTCTGGGACCTGTAGGCATGGAATGGTTCCTCTCATGTGCTTTCCTGCTCGTCCTTTGCTAGACTTCCTAGCTTTCTTTGCTATCCCCTTGAATGCTTTCAGCTCCTCGCTTGTCATTGCACGCTGGATTGGTAAATTGTATGCCAAACACATATATACAATGCGTGTGAGAGTGCAACATCCATTGATTACTTTCTTTCTTTCCCATCTGTGTTGTGCTAAGTACAACTGATCAATTATCCAGCTAGCCAGATCAACTATTTGTGGTCTAGTGCATGCTAAATATAAACCAAACCAGATGCATTTGTGGGGCATGGTGAATCGATCCTGAGCTGGAAATGTGAAATATTGCATACATATCCTCAACGGTTTAGAGAGCTCAGGTGTGATTGCTGAAATATCTTCCCACTTAGTAACATCCCCACGTTTCATAGGCTCTAGAGTTAGCCTTTCTCGTTCTGTCAGCGTATGCATTCCATGTATCTTAATAGCAGCTCTAATCAAATCTTTAGACAGATAAAACTTCTTATATGGCAGATCATTTACCAAAGACGGCAAAATGAATGTTGCTGGCAAATCTTTGTTCTCTGAAGCTTTCAATGTTGTTACCAAGTAGTAGCATCTGTAGAAACCCGGTTTAGGCAAAGGATCACTGAAATATTTTGTGAAGCCTGCTCTTGCCCAAACATGCATTAAGTCTTCTGTGTTCTGTAGTCCTTCCAATTCTCTTGAGAAAAATTGGTACTTTGCCCATGTACGGGTATCAAAAGTCAAATTGGCCTCAAAAATGAAATCTGCATCTGCCAATGGGCCTGCTAAACCTTGAAACCAATGAGAGTTACGATGAACCTTTTCAGTATAACCCCTAGGAGGGTCGTGAATCGGCATAGGTCTTGGAAATCCCTGAAATTCTGGTGGTTGAGCCGTAGGATGGGGCTCAGCTAGTAGTTCACCAATATTTGCCATGGGTGCACTAGGGCCAGCTTCAGATGGTCCTTCTGCCTGCATGATGAATGATGCGAGCGTGTAGCGGATCTGCTACAAAAGATTAACACATTAGTATGGAAATTAATCATGATCCCATTAAAGTGAGACCGCAATCTCTTTCCATGACCGATGTGTAACTCGTGTAGTCGAGTGTCGTGATGTGGTTTATGGAATGATTGTTGCAAAACTAATGCAGGTCTCTAGACACCTACATACTTCAGATGATGCATACATTCCTTGATGAGGTGTTATTACAAGTGATGTGGGTTATAGTGTGTGGATTTGTACAAGGTTTAGGTGTGGGTGAATTATTACAAGGGTCTTGTTTAGTCGGGGTGGGAGTAATGTTAGATAAGGGGGTCGAAGAAGACATCTGGATACGTTTCGGTATCCATTTCCTAAGAGTTTGTGAGCGGGTGGTATGTTTCTTCTGAGGGATAAAAGGTGATATTGGATGTGGTGGTATTGAGGGTTGAAGAGATTTTTGAGGGTTATATATTACATGGCTTGAGGATTGAGCTATAGTACATTGTTTGGGTACCCAAATCTGCATGGGTGTGGGTGGATTCATAAGGTACTTCTTGGCGATCCAAATTTGTCGAATGTTCGTACTCGTAGAAGAAGGTCGAGAAGGCTTTGGATATTGCTTCTGCTTCTGTAGAAACTTCTTTTGAGCTTCATCTGCGTTGTTGAAATCTGTCGGTGGTTTCTGTCCTTTTGGCACCCATATTTGTCATGTGCCTCTTACTTTGTGATATTGCCACTGCTGCTTTCTTCCTTGTGTCGTCTGATATTGTCGTCTGTCTAGGTTCCTTTGTCGTGGTTGACTCCTTTGTGGTTGAGATTGAGAGGTCGGATGGACACTCTGCTTTGGAAAAGAAGGGAGGTCCAACACCTGCAAAACCTGCCCATTAGGAAGTGCTCATTTTGTACTATTAATCTAGGCCAGTCCGTAGTAAGTGTGGAAGGATGGGCACTACAGCTGATAATGTTCATTTGGCCGTTGATGGAGTCCACCTGACCTGCAATCGTCCCCATTTGTCCACTGATGTAACCCACCTGACCGTTGATTGTGTCCATTTGGCCGCTTATGGTGTCCATGTGACCAAGCGGTTGGTTGGTTGCCCCTTCTAGTTTACAGGAAGTCCAAGGGAAAATCTCCTGACATCCTTTTGATTGACAATTGTCCATTGCCAAGCCCGCGTGGGTTGGAGTAGAAGTAACGTGACTTATCTGACCAAAGATCTTCCGGTCCTCCTTCGCATGCTCTTCATATGGTCTAGGGCTACATACCTCAGTCGGAATGCCGTTAGGGAAGTCAAGCGGTATCACTTGCTTCTGATCTAAGGTTCCAATCTGCAAGGAGCCTTGTCTAAGATTTAGGTCCACTGAGTGATTGTATAGCCAATCTTGGCCGAGGATTAGGGGTTCTATCACATCGTCATCATGGCACACTAGTAGCTTCACTATCAAGGTCGCATCATGTATGAGGATAGGAAGGTCCACCTCACCCATGCAAGGGGTTTCCATGCCTCCTAGCCCTATGAGGTATGCCTCAATTGGCCGCATTTCTATTCCTGAGTCCTTATAGTGGGACCATCTAATCGCACTAGTCGCAGCACCTGAGTCAATTAAAGCCCTGAGTTCTTGGCAAGGGTTGTCATGCTCTAGCCTAAATGTAATGAATGGTCTCCTATCCACTATGCTAGGATGAGTAATTGACTTTACTTGACACATGGCCATGGGGTGTCTGGGTGTTGTTTCCAGATGGTTATAATGTTCTCTCCCTAGTCCTTGTCTTCTTAGCTTCATGCACTTAATGTGTTCTATAGCTTCTTCCTGAGCTTCAGCACGTATCCTATTTTCTTCCTCCTTACACTTCTTTGCCAACGTGAGTCGTCTAAGCATATCCTCAGTAAGAGGTTCCTGGTATAGCCTGACTCTACAGCCACTAATGTAATTAGGCATTATGTCTCCTTCTAAGGTGGCTAATTGTACTGCTCCACTTGTTGAGAGTCTGTTAATGATCATAGGTCCATAACCTCGCTTTTCTAACTTCCGTGCGTGTTGTTTCAAAGTATATACTAGGACTAAATCTCCTTCTTTTAAGCCTTTATCCTTCACATGTGCATCAAAATATGCTTTCTGTCGCTTCTTTGCTGCGTATATTCCTGCTGCTGCTTTCAGCCTGGTTTCTCCTAATCGTTCCAAGTCCATTATTCTTGTTGATAATTTATGGCCGGTCCACTGATGTTCTTGTGCAACCTTAAGGGTCGATATCAAGAAGTCCAAAGGAAGCACAACATTTTGACCAAAAACCATCTGAAAGGGATTTGCATGGAATACGGTCTTGTAGGCCACTCGAGATGCCCAAACAGCGTGGTGTAACTGTTTGTCCCAATCTGAATGTTTGTTGTTCACGAGTTTCGTCAGTACATTACAAAGGATCTTGTTAGTGCTTTCAGCTTGACCATTGGCTTGAGGATGATATGGTGCGGATTTCTTGTGAATCACCATAAAATCCTATAACAAATATTCAATGACTTGGTTTAGAAAGTGAGTTCCTCGATCGCTCACTAACTCTATAGGCAATCCATATCTTGTAAAGACATTTTCAAATAAGAATTTTGGAGTCGTGTGTGCATCATTCTTTTTCGTGGCTTTTGCCTCTACCCATTTGGTAAGATAATCTGTTGCAACAATAATGTATTCAGCATGTGTACGTTTTGCAGGGGGGTTAATGGGTCCTACAAAGTCTATACCCCACTTAGAAAATGCACGTCCTCCCATCATGGGTTTCAATGGCATTTCATCTTTGCGAGTAGGAAATTGAGCTCTTTGGAACACATCACATCTCTTTACATAGGTATGCGCATCCATGTGAAGAGTGGGCCACCATAATCCTGCAAAGAGGATGGCTTTGATTATCCTATCGGGTCCAAAATGACCTCCTGCAACACCTTGGTGTGCAGTCTCTAGAACACTCAAATAATTGTTTTCATGAACACATTGTCTTAAGTATCCATCTCATCCTCTCTTGTATAGATTACCGCAAGTAAGTGAATAGTCTTGAGCTTCCTGCTCTAGACTTCGTTGTTGTGCTAAGGTCATTCCTTGAAGGAATGTTTTCATCCTCAAGTATGTCACTAAAGGTTCACTCCATTCTGGTGTGAGAGACACGTGATATAATGTAGCATGGTCTATTGGTGGTCTTTCACAACACACAAGGCATTCTTTACACAACTTGTAGACATCTCATTCCATCAAAGGCCAATATACTCCTAGTCTATGCAGAGTCTGCAAAGTACGATGTTTCGAATGATGTTGCTTTAATGCACCTACATGTGCTAATTGCAACCAATTTGCATGTTCTGATTCATCTACACAACAAGAAAGAATCTTTTGATTATCCTGTTTATATATACTTCCTGCTATGATTTGGTATCTCTGAGACTTGGTAATCTCTCCTTCTTTGATCCTTATCCTAGGATTCTTGGGTCCATACGTGAGAATTGGGACTATCGGCTTAGCCCATTCAAGTGCTATCTCAAGGTTAAACAAATATGCATCGGGTAATTCATCTGCTATTCCTTGAGGAGCTTCTCCTGTGGTCAATCTTGAGAGATGGTCAGCTCTAAGATGTGTCTTCCCTTTCCTGACTACTACTTCAAAATCATACTCCATGAGTGATAGAAACCAATGTATCAATCTTCCTGTATTACAAGGCTTGTTGACTAAATACAGTAATGCTTGATGATCTATAAAGAATTTGAACTTATTTGCCAACAAATAATGTCTGAATTTCTTTATTGTGTAGATCATTCCTAATCCTTCTCGTTCCGTCGTGGTGTAATTTCTTTCTGTTGCGTTCAATTGTCTGCTCGCATAAGCTATGGGGAGATCTATATTACCTTCATTCGTGGGTTGTGCTAACACACATCCTATGGCATAATTGGATGCATTCACATGCACATGGAATGGCTTACTCCAATCCGGGGTTGTTAATATAGGTGATGAGCACAAACATCGTTTAAGTTCATTGAATGAATTCTCACATTCATCTGTCCATTCAAACTTAGTCAAAAGAGAGTACAGAGGCTTGGCTATGATTACATACATGTGTATGAATCGTCTATAATAAACACAATGACCCATAAATGCCTGTACCTCTTTTACATTATTTGGTCTAGGTAGATCCGCAATCACCTTCACCTTTTCTTCGTCCGTTGAAATTTTGTTCTTTGACACAATGTGTCCTAGAATTTTGCCTTGTCTGACCATGAAAACGCATTTTTCTGGGTTCAAACAAACCTGATATTCTCGACATTTGTCAAATACTTGTCTTAGTTCTGGTATATGAGTCTGCCTTACATTCGAATGAGTACATATTTCATCGGCATAAACTTCCAAATATTTGCGTAAGAACTCCTTAAATACGTGACACATGAGTCACTAGAAAGTAGCGGGTGCATTTGTTAAGCCAAATGGCATCACATGAAATGCAAATATGCCCCATTCTGTGGCAAAAGCCATCTTGTGTTGATCTTCTGGAGAAATGGCTACTTGATTATAGCCTGAGAAACCATCAAGAAAGCTGTAAACTTCCTTGCCCACAACTCTTTCCAATAGGTGTTCCGTGATAGGAAGAGGATAACTGTCCCTAATCGTGGCGGCATTAACTTTTTTAAGGTTAATACACACACGCAATTTTCCATTCTTCTTGGGCACTACCACAATGGGGGAAACCCACTCGGTATGCTCAATTTCATAAATGAATCCTGCTTCTATCAAACGATCTATCTCCTATTTAATCTTCGCAGCGTAGTTATCATTGTACGTGTATGGTTTTTGTTTCGTAGATTTTGCATCTGGAGTCATAGGGATTCTATGGGAGCATATATCTGGGTCTACTCTTTTCAAGTCTTTGTAACTCCAAGCAAATACATCTCTATATTCGCGCAATAGGGCAACTAATTCTTCTTCTTTTTCAGTCGTCAAATCATGCCCTATGTAAGTACACTTTTCTTCTTGTCCTTCTATGGCAACTATGATTTTTTTGGTTTTCTCACAATTATCATATACTTCTCCCACGTCAGCTTTTCTATTAGGCATTCATACCATTATTCTTATATCTTCTACATTCTTCAATAATTGAATCACACATGATTGGCTCTATCGTGAAAACAGAAATGTCATAGCCATCTTCATCACAGTGGGGGGTCCATTGTTCTTCATTGATGGCTACATCCATGGTTGCTAAGATTTCTGCCCAACCATGGGGTTCGAATTCTTCATCTGGAAATACTACAGGTGCTGGATCTTGAAGAGTTCGTGGATGTTGTTCTGAACCTAAAGTTTTGGCTTCTAATCGTGCTTCCAATGAGTGTAGTGATTCCGTCTCTACCTGTGTCTTATGGATGGTATTCAATTGTATTGGGGGTACATCTCGATGTGAATAGTCTTTAAGATTGACTTTAGTAGTCACTCCTAAATGTTGCAAGTACAAAGAATTAGATCCCCAATCTTGTATGATTTGCAATTAACGCATGAATGGTCATCCTAAAATCATCTCGTAAGCATGATTTTTACTAAAATCACAAATGGCGAAAGTATGTTCAAATTCCACACCACAAGTGGTGAGGGATATGCCTTCTAGTAAGCCTAATGGTTTTTCTATATGTCCATCGGCCATTTGTAGCTTCATCCTGGTAGATCTTAATGCTGGCTTACCCCAATGTTTCCATAAAGCGGTGGTAGCGATAGATACTCCGGTTCCTGAATCTAAGATGGCTTTCGTGGTGTAGCCTTGATGGGTTATTTGAAGATAAGTGTTACCTTCCTCTTCTTCACGTACATATCCGATCTTTTCTACTGGTATCTCTGGTACCTTCTTGTGTGTTCCTATCTGTGAGGGAGTAGTAGCAAGCTCGGGGAATTGATTTGCTACATGTTTCCACAGTTCTGGTTTAACCTTTAACAATTCCTCTAGAGTGAGGTTACACTATACTTTGGTATTCTTGATATCTTCCGTGTTTCTAGGGATTATTGATGTTGCATTCCTCACTATTATCATGGGTGCTCTCATACTAATAGACTTGGCTTCCCAAGGTCCTGTGAACTGAGGTAATTCTTGCAAAGAGTTGGATTCAAAACATGTGTGTTCACTCAGTTGCTCTTCCTCTACATCATCGTAAATAGAGGGAATGTCTTGGGGATATTTCTTGAATGGAGGATGAGTTCCTTGTTCTTTTCTCCACTTTTCTTCTTGGATTTCTCTTAGAAATTCATGTGAATATCTATGTATGGAAGACAAGTTGTCTTCACCTTCCGTATTGGGTACTTGAGACAAGGATGGTGCATTTCTTTCCTGTGTCTCTGAGGTAATAGGGTTCCTATGCTGATTCTTCTTCTCTTTGCTCTCAATCAAGTATTCTAGCCTCTCCATTAGTCCTTGAAAATGTAACTCCGGTTTTGCCATGTTATTCCAATTAAGATATCTAGAGGCTTCAAACATAGCTTGTGCTAATTCTACCATCTTCATGCAAAGTTTAGTCCTTTCAATTTCTAAGTCTGCTCGAGGGTAGTTCTTACTCATTTCAGCTATCTAAGGTCCTTCTTTTAATCTAGCTTGATACGCACGAAACATCATGTCTAGGTTTTCTGGTATGGGTTCCGCTAAAACTGATTTTGATTTTTGAGCTAGGTTTTGATTCAATTCCTGTGAAGTCAATTCTAGCATTTTGGCTCTAGATTCCTTGAGACTTCCTTCCAACTTAGTTATCCTTTTACTCCACTTTCGCTTGATTCTTTCCCTAGAATCTTTCCAAGATTTCATCCTTTTACTGATAGACTCTCCAACTTCACTAGTTCTGGCTACTTTCTCAACGTTAGGCTGTTGATTTTGTAAGAGCACCTGGGCTCTTGTTATAGCTTGGATAGGCACATATATGCAGGGTTGGATGCATCTGCATTGTTTACAATACCTATCACATTGATTGGTGTCACATTTGAAGCATTAGCAGGGTTCTTAGGACAATCTTTTATGACATGCTCTTTACCACAGTCGGCACAAAAGCCTTGTACGTTATAGTATTGTGATTGTCCTGCTATCGGAGGATGTGGACAATCCTTTATGAAATGATCTCCTTGGAACCTAAAGCATGGTCCTCTAGGGCCCTGTGGTCTCTACTGTCTCGGTTGGGGCCGTGGATTCGGGTTTGTGTACATCACGTTAGCATAATCGGGCTCCCAACTCGGTTCCAATGGTGGACTATCGTATTGATGTGTCTTCACATGTTCTGGTGACTCTGTGTAGTATGCAGGTGGACTATCTACATGAGTAGAGTCAAAACTATTTGAGTTTGGATCACTCTCTGTGATCAAGGGTGATGAAGGCACTAAAGCCCTACTTAGGTTCTCTTTTGCAGCAGCATATTTAACTGAGATGAAATTAGCTGGTGGGGGTGGCTGCTGAGCTAAGACAGGTTGTGGTCTTTGTTGAGCCTGATAAGGGTAGTTCTGAGGAGGCCTATAGTAATGAGGCTGAGTATTGTATTGACCTTGATACCTACCTGGTTGTGGGTATGCTTGCGGGTAGTTCTGTCTTACTGTCTGTTTGTTGTATGGGCAATCTTGAGCTGTATGATTTGTGTACCTTCTCTCAGTTGTACAATATTGGCCACTAGGGTTGGTTTGCGGTTGTGTTGCGTAGGGACACACATTTGCCATATGATCACCACCACAAGTGTAACAATGCTTGTTTGTTGTTAACCTAGGCATCTGTTTACTTGAAACTCCTAGTTTCTGGTCCACTTTTTCTGCTAGGTCTTCTATCGAGCTAGACAGTTTTGAAGATGCTAGAGAAGAACAATCTGAGTCCTTATAGACATTTGAGAGTTCCAACTCATCTCCTAAGTTATCTTCAATGTCTATACAAATTCTTACACATTGCTCTAGCGTTCTGGGTTCCTTCAAGTACACATAGGAGTGTATTTTCGAGCTCAACAGGCCATCTAGAAACAATGAGACTTGCTTGGCCTGTGAGGGTAACTCTTGCATCAGACATCTATCAACATATTGTCTAAACCTACGTCCTGCAAGTCTAAGTGTTTCTTGAGGGGTTTGTTTGAAACTATGAATCAATGAAGATGTATCATGTCTGATCCCACTTTTAGAGAATTAAGTGATGAATGACTCTAAAAAGTAATGGATGTCTCTAAATTGCCTTTGTTGCAATGGTTGGAACCAAGCTAAAGTTGTATTCTTTAACATTATTCCAAATGCATTATATTGCGTAAACATGTCTTCTACTTGTTCTGCTCGTAGCACTTGCTTAAATTCCACAACATGGTCATAGGGATCTCCTGTCCCATCAAAATAATTTTTCATGGACTTTACTAACTGAGTGGGTCTTAATATTCTTGCATATTCACGTGGTCTAGGTAGAGGAAAATCATCTCTACCACCTGGCATTCTTTGTCTTTCCACTCTGTCCGTGTCTATGGTGGTTCTATCTCTCCCTATGGGATGATTGAAACTTACTTCGGGTCTCTCTTTATTTTTCTCTCTTTGATTACCATGGGCGGAGGATGTTCCTACCCCTTGTTGGCTTGCATTTACGTTTGTCCGAGATGGGGGGAATACCAACTCACCTCTCCATGTATAGGTATTTCTTGCGTGGTCAGGTACTACAAATACTCTTTCTGAAGTTTCATCCAGGTATAACACCTTTCCAGGTGTATCTGGGTCCTTGAACTTGTAAATCGTGATGGTGCCTACCTCACTAGGTTGTTTTTTGTACCTCCAAAATGCTTCATCTGTCTCTTTATTTACGAACAACTCTATGCTTCGGTTATCCTGAGGGATCCACTCTGGAATTAGTACTCTTGTCAGTACAGATTTCCCTCTAGGTGTCCTAGGTTCTTCTAATGGTTCTTTTCCTTGGACTCTCGCTTCCGTCTCCATTCGAATTACGCCAAACGCATTGGTATTGTTTGGTTGAGTACTTATGATGTACATCATTCCTTCTTTGTCTATGTACGCATCTGTTGTAGTATGCCCTTGGGAGCCAAGACCCACACCACCTTGCATGGAAGCAAGAAGGAAGGCCCAAGAAAGACTCTCCTTTCATCCACCCCATCCTCCATCATGTTCAAGCCATTGGCCATCAGCCCGCAGCTATGCCACATGCTTGAAAATATGGAGCAATGGGAGTCAAGGATCCTAGTCACATATGTAAAATACAAGACAATTGCAACACTCTACTTACACACAAAGGAAAATGCTAGCATGCACACACACCTCACTCTCACACACTCCAAGACTAAATACACACATGTACAAAGCCTTAAGAGAAAGGAGAGTTCTTCCATTGAAAGGATTTTACATGAGAGCACGACCAAAAGCTCTCTCATTACAAGAAATGAGCCTCTATATATAGGCTAGGCACATTCTCCCATGTGCTCTTTTTGACTAGTCAAAAAGGAGCACATGCTTTCTAACTAACATATCTTTTGATATCTTGGAAAATATTCCCAAATCAAGGAAATGGGAGCATGGGAATCTCAACGTGGGATTTCTACATGTGTGCAAAAAGGTGGATTTATTTAAGATGCTTCCACTCTATAGCATAAGGAAAATATTAAAAAGGGCTTAGGAGAGTGTTCTCATGAGCACATCTCCTAAATACAAAAAAGAGGTATTTTTATGAGTACTAAAGGGTGCCATTACATAAGAGAAATTATGGGCAACCTTTATAACCCAACACTCTCCTCCTCCTAGACTTTGTCGTCCTCGACAAAGCTAAGATAAGAGAAGCATACATTGCTGAACTGGTTCAAGTTTTGGGTCTTCAAGTCTGCAGCTCTTCAAGTCTTCAAATCTGCAGCCCAACAACCGCTGGTGCCAAATATGCAGCAATCCTTCTGAGCAAGTCTTTAGAGGGCCTGAAAACTACAAGTCCAAAAACTCCATGTGCATCCAACCATTGCAAACAGACAGAGCAAGAAAGGACACAGCATACACAACATTTAGGATAGCAGTCCTAGCACCAAAGATGTACCAAGCTTCCCACAGGATGGCTGGGAAAGTGGACACAATCCCAAAAATAGAGCAGTAACACACTAAAGTAGCTCAAGTCCAAAATCTAACAATACACCCTGAGTAAAAATTAGATTGTAGGGCACCACCAGCTTCGGCATCCAACAAGCTTCCTTCAACCCCGACCATATGAGCAGACACGATCAAACCAGAGTGGAGGACCCACTCTGAGAATCTGAGAGACAACAATCTGTATGCTGCAAAGCAATAACATTTAATGTAGATCTTTGTCTCCAAGAGAGGACAAGGGCAATGGACACAATCCCCACTTGGGATAGCCAATATCTGCTGAATATTCATATATAAACAATAAAGCAAGGAGCTTGAACCATTTGATAGACACAGGCACTTCAACACATTAAGCTTAGTTTCCTGGATCCAAGCAACTTGATGAGGAGCAGCCTGCAACATATTGACCAGAAGACTATCAGTACGTACTAAAGCCCAGGAGCTGCCTCAATCCAGTCTTTGCACAATAGTAATGGGGTCAACCACATCTCATGGAGTGTGACCTTTGTTAGATAGATCAGTTGTTATCATGTAGCAAAAGAGGTTCAAGCACCCAAATTAGTTTTTGATGAAGTTCCAGCTTTGTTGATTGGGGCACTCGCAGCATTCATAGCCAGCTTCAAATTGCAGCCTAGTTCTATCCCTGCACTGGAAACATAGCAGCTGCCCACATGGCTTCTTCAAACCTGGTTGCTGCAAAATGTTGTGAGAGCCCAAGAGTAAATGTTTGATATATCTGATATGGAGGATGCTGCATTTATTCCTTCCGAAACATAATCCAGTGCATCACAGCAGATCCTTCCATTCTAGGAGCATCGTGTAAACATGGATCATTGCGGCAGCCATCAAGAGAGTAAGTAGGAATGGGCCAGATGCTCATTGATCTCAACAGCTGGGGTTACAAATCTGCTGCCCAAACTTCCAATTGGTAGTAGGAGACGTGGGTGCAATCCTCCCTGGGCAGTTACACACCTCCTCACCACAAGATACCGAGTGCTTCACACCATGAGTAGCCCCCCCTATCAAGCAAGACCTGCATATCCGTGAAACACACAGATAGGGATGAACTTATATCGTAGAGCACAGAAAATCCCATGATACTCATGGAGTGGACAACAGGAGCCAATTTTTGCACTGCCTGACTAGATGTGGAGACATGAAACCTGTATGTCATTGCATGAGGCGAACATTGAAAGCTTCCATGGGCTCTCCTGCTACAGTCATAAGGCCGAAAAAAAAAACTCTAGAATTCTATGAGTATCATCAGTCATATGCAGGAGAAAGCTGACTATAACAAAACCCTGTTCCCCTTATTAACAAAATCCAATAATGTTTGAACACGGGGTGATTTCTTTCTATGAAGTGGATCTGGTGCATTTGAAGCCATCAAAGCCCTCAACATTATGTGGAAGGATGCACAGGAACCAAAGCCATCATTAGCTGCTGCCATACATAAAGAGATCAAATGAGTGACCAGGAGCAGGATAATCAATTAGAGGTGGTAGAGCACTAGCTGAAGGTTCAAGTCAAATGTCTGATTTGGAGCAGCTCTTAACCCTGATGCACTCATAAATGAGGCCACAGCAAGCTAGCTGTTGATCATCAAACTGTCGTTTTGATGTCCAGGTCCAAGCATTCCCATGGCACTCAGGTCAGTCTTTGAATTTGATAGCTTTTTTATAGAATTCTGTTGATTATGATTGCTAATCCCTGAACCCTTCCCCATACAGATGCTACAAGTACATACCAGCACATCTCTCTTGATGATAAGCAAATGATGGAACTTGTAATGACTGTCAGCAGTAGAATGTAAATCCTAATTCTTCCCAATAAGCACAAACATGCAGAAATTCTTCAAGTGCCATGTTGCAACATTAGGCACCTCCATCCTTAAACACCTAGCAGATGTATTGACATCCTTTGGACCAATGACACCTTCTAAACCTCCTCCAACACCTTAATCGTCCCAAGGCAGCAACTTCATTTCTGCATCCAACCTTTTGACCATAGAGCACCGAAAGAGCTCCAATGAACTAGACCTGCAAACAACTCGAGATGCCCACCATGAAAGCTTGATGAAGCGCATCACCAGGATGGAGGCAAAGGTTCATCCCTTCATCGACAATGTTGTCGATGGTGAGAATGACACAGCCCTCAGCAGTACCTGTCTACATTCACCACACCCCATGCAGATGAGCACTCCCAGCTTCAGTCAAAAAAATGTTGGTCTGCTGGTAGAGCTTAGCACTGAGATCACCATGAAGGTTGCACCCATGCAAAAACACACAGAGGAGTTTCATTCTGGCAGTAGTGAAAAACCTTCCCTTCTCAGAGTTCAGCTGCGTTTCATTCACCCAGAACTCTACGTGATCACAATGTTCGAAAGGACTGCCTTCAATTTGATCCAAAAGTGAGTCGAAGAGAGATGTGCAGGAAAATAGGCGCCCAACTCAGAATGGTTGCAACAAAGTCGAGCTGGGAGCGTAGCTCGTCTTGCAAGTAGAATGAGAGGGGAGGAAGCAATGGAGTGAGAGAAGAGTAGTACACCCCCCCCAACTCTGCTCGAATCATCTTGTCCATATTTTCCATACATGGCAGACCGAGGAGTATCTGAAGAGCGGAAGAATGACTCACTCTCCAAGGGCAGGTGTCTGAGAGTAACAGTTTCATCCCCACAAGCTTCAGCATAGATAGTGTGTGAATGCTCAGTTTGACTAATTACCAGGACTTATCTCCCAGTCTTCATGCGAGATTCTACTATCAAGAGATTCCTGACAGGTATGTGCTTTACCGATTTGAGCTTCGTGCCACACATGATTTCAGTAGCCTCCGGAGATGCAGACCATGCTTTGATCAATATTTGCACATAGGGGATACAGCCGACCAACTGAGAGGAAGCTCGAGGAGCAACGAGGAGGCAGGTGGAGCATGAGGATCTCCATTCAAGACCATACCTAATAAGACCCCCAGGCCCAAGATTGGAGATATGTAGACCTGCAGTCACGGTTCCTTCTTCCTTATACAGTTCAAGAGTTTCCCAAATATGGCAAATAATCAATGTTCATTAGTGTCAAAGGGCATAGATGACCCTATCAGCAACAAACTCCTTGGATTTCTCAAGCTCTCCTGTCTGAGTGTCCAAGATTCACCTAAGATTGAATAGCATTCAGCATGGATTTCTCGAGTCCTTGCTCCATCCTTTTGAGAAACCGCATCCAAATCGTCAGTTTGATGCTTGAGATTTCCTGAGTACATAAAACGAAAAAGAAGGGGGAAGTATAAATGCACGCCCTGAGAGCTTCAGGCCTCTGAGCGAGTGCAAGGGGCTCAACTTTGAGCTCAACCCCATGATTCAAGACTTTAGTGCAGAGCCGACCGGAGGGTATGACTGAGAAGCCACAGGAACTCGCAATACACATAGTGATTCAACACAACATGACACCATTTTCTGCCTTCACAGAGGATCAAATCATCCATCCTTCAGTCTGATGGTGCGCACCTTCCGTCCTCTGTCAAAAACCGCGCATCTGCCCATAAGAGAAATGCTGAGGGAAGTGAAAACTGGGCTCACCATTCAGTGAGAGATTTAGAAGGGGAGCTAGAGCTTGCTCCACCCCTTGGTGTCCCCAAATAGATCGGGAACTGAGCTCCACGCTGGGCGATTACACCTGAGGGAACTCCATAGGAGCTCAGCCGCGCAGAGGGAAGAGAAGGGGGAGCACGCATCGATGTCCCACCCCCGACAGATGTGGAAGGAAGCCAAGCGAAGCTCGTCCCTGCAAATTAGCCAAGCGAGAGAACAATAGGACGGATCGTCTGCTTCACAATCAAGGGAGGAGAGAGAAAGGGGCCGGTTAAGTCCCTCCCACCTACCCTTCATATTCATATGTTGTCAAAATGAATTGAGAATTTCGCAACTCATTCAAGTGAGCGTCCTATTGGAATTTGGTATTCGTCGTAGTCTGTACATCATCAACTTCTTTTTGGTTTTTCTCAAAAATGAAGAGAGGGAGAGAGAAGAAAGGACAACTATCCATCCCCCTTTCCAAGGCATTCACTTGTGTGAGAGATGACAGTGGTGGAAAGTGATGCCAAAGGTGTATGTGAGTGGAAGTGTTTATGAGAGAGTAAGAGAGAGAAGGGAGTTAGGGGTTGTTCTTGTGCAACATCTAAAATGAACTAAAACTACCCTACAAAAACAAAGAAACGAGGAACTAATGGCCCAATGGAAGGGTGAAAGTGTCATGCCAACACACATATCCTAAGTGAATAAGCAGAAAAATTGCAAATCAATATCTTACCACATGCTCTTGAGCTCTCCAAGTGATGAAAGGCCATTCTCCCCGGCAACGGCGCCAAATTTGTTGTTGTAGTATGCCCTTGGGAGCCAAGACCCACACCACCTTGCATGGAAGCAAGAAGGAAGGCCCAAGAAAGACTCTCCTTTCATCCACCCCATCCTCCATCATGTTCAAGCCATTGACCATCAGCCCGCAGCTATGCCACATGCTTGAAAATATGGAGCAATGGGAGTCAAGGATCCTAGTCACATATGTAAAATACAAGACAATTGCAACACTCTACTTACACACAAAGGAAATGCTAGCATGAACACACACCTCACTCTTACACACTCCAAGACTAAATACACACATGTACAAAGCCTTAAGAGAAAGGAGAGTTCTTCCATTGAGAGGATTTTACATGAGAGCACGACCAAAAGCTCTCTCATTACAAGAAATGAGCCTCTATATATAGGCTAGGCACATTCACCCATGTGCTCTTTTTGACTAGTCAAAAAGGAGCACATGCTTTCTAACTAACATATCTTTTGATATCTTGGAAAATATTCCCAAATCAAGGAAATGGGAGCGTGGGAATCTCAACGTGGGATTTCTACATGTGTGCAAAAAGGTGGATTTATTTAAGATGCTTCCACTCTATAGCATAAGGAAAATATTAAAAAGGTCTTAGGAGAGTGTTCTCATGAGCACATCTCCTAAATACAAAAAAGAGGTATTTTTATGAGTACTAAAGGGTGCCATTACATAAGAGAAATTATGGGAAACCTTTATAACCCAACAGCATCTCTCTCGAATTTCACCACTCGACATTCCACAACCTATAAGAGTTCTAGACTCATCAAGCTAGACTTTAAAAATGAACGCTCTTTCACTTTTATAATTTCTAGAAGAGCTATTTCTATAGTGCAACATCTAGCCTAGCTTTGAAATCAAGGCCGAGAGGTTATTGAGGTGTTGTAATAAAGATTTTAAAAATAAAAATAAAAATTGGTTTGGAGATACTAATCATGCCAGGAATCTCAAGTAAAACTTGGCTTTTTGAAATGCACCTAGTTTATAAGAGAATAAGGGTTTATGCCAAAATTAGGTGTTTTCCAAGTAATTTGGTCCTATTTTTCGGAAAAAACTATCCTAAGGAGGAATTTGAGATAAGAAAAATTGGTAGACACCTTCCTTGATATTTCATCCTAACATTCCCCTTCGAACATATTCTTTTTCCTCTGATTGAGCTTTGATTTCTTTGACTTTGGATTTTTGGTTCTTTGCTAGAGCTTCCTTGAGCATGATATGGCACACCAAAGTTTATATTCACATGGATGTAGGAACGATGATATGGGACATCAGATTATGAGATGGTAGGTATTTTTTGGTCTTAGACTCATTTCAAAATAAGCTTGAATTGACAAAGAATCCCTAGAAAAGGATGGAAACTTGAACGATGAAATTAAAGCATATAATGGTCTAGTGCATGAATTGCAGTAACTTCAGTAACCTAGAGATAAAGAAGATATGAAATGTTGAAGTAAGTAACTTCTATAATCTTCCTCATGGTTTCAATATTAAATTAATACAACATATCCCTATTTGAGCTATGAAATTTTAAGGTAAACAATATGTAATTTTCTATGATAAATGAAGCATAGATTTTGAAGATAAAGAATTAAAAGATCTCTTAAATCAAGGCTAGATAAACTAAGCTAAATCAAGATAAAAGTATATATCTATTAGTACAATTAGATGAATCAATCTCTTGACTCAAAGATATGCCATAGATTTGCATTATAGTCTCAAAATATTGTGAAAGGGATTAAATTAGTAATAAAGGTAGTTGAAACATCTAGGCTTTTGAGGAAAAGAGAAATATCATCAACAGAATCCGGGTGGCTCAATACATTGATGTTTGATATGACCTTGAAGTTTGGTGGTTTGAAGATGATTTAACTTAAGTCAATAAAATATTTTTTTAGAATGTAGTTTATTTCTCATCGATACAATAGTTGAAAACCTTGACTTGAATGAATCTACAAAAGCTTAAAGATCACATAGTTAAATAAGTCAAGTTTCTTAGAAGTTTAAATTGGTTACACACATAGTTTGAGTTCTTCCTTTCTGCTTATCAAAACATGGGGATTGAATCTAATAGAGTATGTGAGTTATTTGTATGAAGATCAAGCTAGAATATGTAACTGAACAGACATTCTATGTAGAACCAATTTAATATCAGAAAATGCTTTCTAAATATTGAAGTCTAAGATAAATCATTCATCTATTGATTTTTGCTTCAATGAAATGCTCTTTGCAAACTACAATGGATGAAGAAGTATTTCATACTTCTCTAAAAGAGTTTTAAGAAAACTCTTAAAGAGAAAATAGCTAGGAATTGCCCATAGATTTGACAATTCCAAAGAAATTAAGTCGATGAGAAACTAAGTTAGATAATTCTATACTTCATTTTTTTCTTTCGTCCAATTGAAGATTTTTTTTACCAACAAATTCATGGAAGACTTGTTTCCTACATTCTACCCATGAATCTAAAACCTATTGTACATAGTAGTCCTCTAGTTGGAAAAAGGATAAATGGATGTGATTAGAAGTAGAAGATAGTAGAAACATCCAAGTCAGATGATTTTGGGAAAACCTTAATGTCAGTTCCTTGAATGTAAATGAAACTTGAAGAAGTCTTGAACTAACTAGAGAGTCCACCTTGCTATGCCCATTCACAAGTGGTGCCTAGAAAAGGATCAATATAGTAATTTGGTTGGAGATACTTAGAATCCACCTACTTCACAATGTGTGCTATGGATGTTTACTCTGCAAAGAACTCAACTAGGCAAGGATGTTTTAGTCCACGCTTTTTATTCTTTCCATACCTTTCACTTGATTTAGTTTATCATGTGTAAAGCCATATGGTGTTTAGAATGATGTGAGTAGGGATTAGTTAAAACATGGATTCCCCTTAAGAGATATGAAGAATATGATCAAGAGACTGATCATGTTGCATGGGGCAATATTGCGCATAATATATTTACACACATTTTCAAGGATGAAAATGTTTTAAGGGGGAAATAATGTTGTCTAAAACATGGAACCAAAGGCTAAATTTGTAGGTTCTAAAGGTTTGAAATGTTGGAAATAACTATTGGGCTTTAGCTTGAACCATTGGATTTCTTTTCTTTCCAATTGAAGGGTTTTCACCCTTACACTCCATTTTTTGAAGGGTATAATCTTCAACCCTAAGTGAAGCTTCTGAAGCCTTTGGGGTTTGCATGTGCAAGTTTGAGAGATATCTATTTAGGATCCATCTCAATATCACGTGATTTCCAATCTTAAAAGCCCTCTAATAAGCAACAAATATCTCAATACTCTATCCTTGTGAGACCACTAATTATCCATGGCACTCAAAGTTGTAAAGCCCTTATTATGAGAAAAACCCTTAACACTATGAAAATATATGGAAGCTTGATGGATGAACACGCTAAATTGGCAATTCAACTACAACAATCTCAAGATGTAATAAGTTAGAATGGTATAGTTTCAATGTATGTAAGAATGAACATTGTTGAATTTCTTGTCGAGTAGTGTATCTCAAAATTTGAGTAGAACAACCCTATCAAGATCCAATAAACCTATAGTAGACTTCAAACCACTTGCACTGGAGAACCATAACCTATATATATGTTTGGCACAAAGCATAAAATTATGTACATAGATGCCAAACGAGCTCAAACCAAAATTTCGATGTGACATAGTGAAGTTGTTTTGAACTGCTAATCACCCTAAATATGGTCACCAAATTTTATGTGTTCACCCTAAATATAGTGATCGGAGGGTTTCATGTGAATTATGGCGTAGATGTGGACTCAAAGAGAACATAGTTGTCAAAAATCTCTAAGTCAATAATTTCCAGAAAGATCTTAACAAATTTTTATCCTTTCCCCTAATAGGGAAATAATTTCTACTTTAGGCGTGTTTTGTGGAACTCTGTCAACTAGGTCGATTACTTAATGAATATATGGAACACTTTGAAATACAGAGGTATGTGTATACTTAATGATATTTTGTACTTGTGACTTGCACTTTATTGTATGACGGTCCTTTCAAACGGTCAAGAATTTCAAGCAAAAGTGGTGAAAGAAAAGAATTAAAGTAAAAAAAGAAGGTTATAAAGAAGTTATATTACTATGCTTACTTTCACTTCTCTATATCATGCCCATTTAAAATCTTGAGGATTTTTTTTAACAAATTTACTAAATAAAAAATCAAATTGGAAGAGAAGTTCCAAAGAACAACAAAAAAGTGGCATTTGGATAAACGAAAGAGTCTCATGGATGGATGTATTAAATTTAATGATCAATGAATCAAAAGGATTGATGTAGTTTTCCCTACCAACAAACAACAAACAACTTATTATTCTGTTAAGTACATCGTGGCATTAGTTCATGCCTTTTCAAATTTCTATTTTTTAGGTTTTTCTTTGACCCACTTTCAAGACCTAGAATTACTTATTAAACCAAAAATGAAAGATGAATGGGCTTAGCAATAGGTTGATCCCTCTTATACAGAAAAGTAATGACATATAATACATAGAGGTCAATAAAGTACAACTCATGACATGAAGAACTTTGAGGTTCATTGCCTAAAGGCAGGAAGAACTCGAGGGTCTAGCTAGACTTTTGGCTTGTAGGAATCATATAATAATGTACCTTGATGTGGAATTCATAGAGTTATTTGTTCCCCTCGAAGAGACTTCAACCAAAGATCTAGTATCAATTCAAGTGTACTTCCCCTAGCCCTTTCATAATGATAAATGTAGCACCATGTGAGAGGACAAGTTTTCCCTATGTATTGTGGTGATGACAACACGAGAACTTTAGAATGATGTTCATACCTTGTGAGAAAGGCTTGAGGAAGATTCCCCATCCTCTCAACACAATAGAATCTTACAAATACTTTTTATAATCTTTCTCCTCTATGCAATGTATAAGTCATGTCCTTGGTTCAAATCCCATAGTGGAGGGTATTTGTTATAGATTCTAATATCACATATCCATAGAGATTACTTCTACCCGGCTTAGAAACTATGACATGTACATTTCTTTTGCGTTTTTTCTTTTAGCCCAATCTCATAGCAATAGCTAGTGTTTTTACTTTTGAAAACAAGCAACAATTTAATTAAGAGTGAAAACCTCAAGAAAAGGGGATAATTAAGAGTGAAAACCTCAAGAAAATTTATGTATGTGTGTATCAATGTAAATAATACATCCAATGTAAAATGTCAATCAATTGAATCCCCTCCGTGATCATGATCATCCACATCATTATGATCATCTCATCATCATGATCATTTGCATGATCTGATGTGTCTAGAGAGGCATCATGGGTAGAGGGTTCAGTATTTTGTGACTTTATCGATATCATTCCTCCTTTGTCTGTCTCTCCACCTCATCCATGTCTGCCTCTCCATAATACTTATGTATTATGTATAACAAACATAACTAAATAAAACATATAAAACATCAATAAAAATAAAATAAATTATATCAAAATTAATAATACTAAAAAAAGCATTAGGATGATCTTGTATGTACTCACTAGACATTGATATCCACAATATGTAGCAAATTCAATTTCATTTTTCATAGGATTATGACCATAATCCTTTTGCTCCATTGAAACAAATAAAAAAAATTAATGATTAGTGTTTTAAATAAAATAAAAATATAGTTTCACTAATACTTATACTTACAATTGTAGCAACAAAAACATGATGGCCCATTTGGCATAAGCATGAGGTATGATCTGAATCAACTCTCTTCTTTGCAACGGCTTGTGTTTATTTGATAAAACAAAAGTAAATAGATTAAATGTAAAATATCTATAAAACATATGATAATTATACCTCATAGTAATATAAATTATTTTGTATACCTTCTGTTGAGGAAATGAGAGGATATAGTTGTTTGTGAAAATACTGCTATGTCTCAAGTGGTATGCCACCTCTTCTCTTTTTTTTTCCTACCATACAATATCTCTTGTTATTTTAATCTCAAACAAAAAAGGATCACTATATAAAAAAATGGAATTTATAAACATGCATACACACACTTACACGTACATACATACACATACATGTACACATATAGTCAAATAGACATACTCACACATATACATACACATACATACATAATAACTACATGAACATTTATAAACATCCATGCACATATAGACACATACACACATACATACACTCACACATATGTACATACACTTAAACATACATATAGACACATATAGACAGATACACGTACACATACATACACATACACACATACACACACATACACATACACACATGTATATACATACACATGTATACATAATAAATACATGCACATTTATAAACATGCATAAACACATACACACATACATACACACACATACATACACACACATACACACACACATACACACGCATATATAATAAATACACACACATTTTTAAACATGCATACAGACATACATACATACACTTACACATATGTATATACACATACACATATACATACACATACACATACATACACATACACACACATATACATACACACACATACATAATAAATACATGTACATTTGTAAACATGCATACACACACATCCATACACATACACACATATATACATACATACACATACACACATAGACATACACACACATACATATAATATTATTGAAAATAATAAATTATAAGAAACATACACATATACACACATACACACAAATACACACACATACATAACACACAAGCTGTTGAAGCTCAAGATCAAGGACAAAGAATGGAAGTGCATCAAGGAAGTGGACACACAAGAAGAAGGAGCAAGTAGGGAGCTCCAAGAAGCACCTGTCAAATTTTCAAAAGAAATCCCTACAAAAATAGTGATTTTTATCACTAAAAACCATTGTAAATACCATTTTCCATTTTTGTAACTCCATTTTTTTCAAGCCGAGGAGTCCTCGAGCTTGAGGAGTATTAGAACTACCATCCTACCAATTTTCATAATTTTTAGACTCCGTTTGAGCCCCCAAATAAGCCCTGGAACCTATTTTTTAACTAGGCCGGACACTAGGTCTGGACAGGGCCAAAACCACTCGAAAACTATAAAAAGGGCTGGAGAGCTCATTTTTGAGGTTAGCTTGTTGTAGTTATCAGCTTTTTAAGAGAGCTCTTGTGTAATCAAAGATCTTCCATTGTTCCACTCTTTGCTCTTACCTCGTGCGCGTGTGTGTGTATGTGTGTGCATGCTTGGGTGCTTTCACTCACGCACTTGTGCCATCACTTGCTCATAGTCTTCATACTAGTCCTCACATCTCCACGGATTGACATTTATGAGGTGTATCTCCTCACGTTGGTACTCACCATTGTGCTAGAGTGACACCAAATTTGGCGCCGTTGCCGGGGAGGGAGCTTGGAGGACGAGCGTGTGACGGTAAGACGTAGAGTAGCGACGTTGGAAGGTAAAAAAATCACCATTTTCAGTTCAGTTTCTGAGTTTTTCTCCTTCTTCATCTTCACCATCATCACCATCTTCTTCCCTCTTCACATTCTCTGATTTTTTTCCATTTTCGCCACTACATTCACTTCGTATTTCACTTGCGGCTGTGAGGAATAGGTGTTGAGGGTGCTCAGAACAAAAGCGCTGAAGAAACGTGCTTGAAAACCTCTCAAAACTTAAGAAATCTGATTCAGTATCGCGGAGTGACAAGAACAGCGTCTGGTATCGTGCAAGAGGTATCGCCGGTTTGGAGATAGATTTTTGCACCTACAGGCTAATAGGAGTGACAAGGAGAACACAAGGTACTCATATTGGCAAAAATTTTTGAATTTGGGTGTGAAAATCTCCAAGTATCGTGTCCGGTTGAGTTTTGGTATCGCGATACCAGAATTCCCGTGTATCGCGATACGTGTCGAGGTATCGTATCGTGCAAGCCCCACTTGAGGTATCGCGATACCATTTTGGTATTGTATCGTCAAGTGTTGGTATCGCGATCACGGTCGCCCCAGTGGTATCGTATCGTGGTCCACCTGGTATCGTATCGTGTTAGTCTTCGTATCGTATCGCCTCCAATTTCAGTATCGTATCGTCGGCCAAGTTGGTATCGTATCGCCTCAAAGGTATCGTATCGTCCAATCCTGTGGTATCGTATCGCTCAAGAACTCAGTATCGTATCGTGTCATTACGGGTACCGTATCACGAGGTTAAGTGGTATCGTATCGTGCAAATTAGAGATATCGTATCGTGACCACTTTCAGTATCGTATCGTCTAAGAGAGCAGTATCGTATCGTGAGGTTGCTATCGCGATCGCAGTTATCCTAGTGGTATCGTATCGTCTAGGTGGTATCGTCTGAAGGGGTATCGTGTAAGACAAAGGTATCATATCGTGGGAAATCTGGTATCGTATCGCTTGTTCTGAGTTCCCAGAGAGATCCTGTTTCCCTGTTTTAAACCCCAGAACCCTGAACTGGCATAACTTTCTCATACGAAATCCGTCTGCTGTGATTTTGGTTTTGTTGGAAAGCTCGTGGGGAGTACAACAAAAACATCGACTGGTTACGGTAAAATTAATACCAGGATTATTAGATAGGGTATTTTGAAGTTGACCCTCAAGGAAACTAGAAAACCAAGGAGTTCCAAAGGATTTTGAGCAATATAAGAGAACTTTGGGACTAGAAGCCAAGGCTTATGAACCTGAGATCTGGCAGACACTTAGGCAAGGATAGACAAAGCATTAGGTCATCTACGGCTAGTGTCAACCATACAGCCAAGTCTTGGGCTCAACAGCTTAGTGGTTATCCTTACACACGAAGTTCAGAAACCAGTGACTCAGAAATGTCTTTTAGCATGGAAAGACCCACACGTAGCTCAGGCACTGCCTATTTACAGACACCAGAAGGTCCCTATAAGACCCAATTGGAGTATATCAGGACCAACCAATTAGGTGCTCGCATCTATGAGGATGGTCTAAGACGATCAGTGGTTCAACTCAAGAATCCTGACCAACCCTTTGGACTTGAACACCCAGTGGTCAAGTTTGAAGAGGGTGCTTACATTGATAAGGAAGGAACCATGTATGTGGTGACCAACTTACCAGATAGGACAGATGAGTTTGGAAATATCATTCCTGAGAATGAGATAGGAGACCTAGAGCAAGGAGACCTAGGAGGAGAACCCAAGACCCCTAGAGGTAAGTCAGTCTTAACAAGAGTGCTCACTCCAGAATGGATTCCTCAAGATAATAAAAGCATAGAACTATTCGTGAATAGAGAAACGGAGGAAGCCTTTTGGAGATTTAGGCCAGATCAACCCAGCCCAGTAGCCACCATCTATGAATTCAAGGATCCAGAGACACCAGGGAAAGTTGTCTATCTAGATCACACATCTCAAAAATTATTCTTGGTATCAGATCATGACAGACATGCTTACACCTGGCAAGGTGAATCAATTTTCCCTCCACCAAGATCTAATGTTTCCCAGGGCCTCCACGGAGCCGGATCATCCAAGGCTCATGAAACCCAGAGGGAAAGAACTAGAGAGAGACCGGAGGTAAGCTTTGCAGACACTGTAGGCAGAGACAGATCACGATATGGAACGGAAAGACCTGAAAGTGAGAGACATAGAGTTTATAGGCATCAAAGAGATGATCATGATTTCCCATTGCCTAGACCACGAGAGCACTCAAGAACCCTTAGACCCTCTCAAATGGTTAAGACAATGAAGAACTACTTTGATGGATTTGGAGATCCTTATGATCATGTGGCGGAGTCCAAACAAGTGCTAAGAGCTGAACAGGTTGAAGACTTGTTCACCCAGTTCGACGCATTTGGTTTGACTCTTAAGGGTACTGCCTTAGCTTGGTTTCAACCTCTAAACAGTCGCAACTATAGAGAGATAGGTCAGCTGCTAGAAGAATTCATTGTGGAATTTTCCAAAAGCGGTATCAGGCATAACACATCGCTTCAAGCAGACACCCCAAGAAACAGTGCGACTCGCAGGAAGAAGGTTTAGACACTACTTGGAAAGATGCCCTGTACCAGAATTACCCACATCAGCCAAACAGGTGGCACTGTTTTTAGATGGCCTATTGAGCACAAAATTAAGGTCATATGTATACTTGAAAGAGCCTAGATTCATAGAAGAGTGTGTACGGATATGCATTGACATAGAAGACAACTTGGGTGAGGAGTTAGGACTATCCAAACTCTATAAGGACTCTGATACTTCTACAAGTCATACCTCTAGAACCTCCACTGAGATAGATGAGATAGCTGAGCAAGTGGCCAAAAAGCTAGGAGTTCAAAATAGACAAATGCCAAGGGTCACTTCAGTGAAGCGATGTTATACATGTGGAGGAGATCACATGGCTAATGTTTGCCCGTTGACGACTCAACCCCAAGGAAACCCTAATGCTCTATATTGCACCATTGAGAGGAAATATACAAATCATACGACCCAAGATTGTCCCTATAACAGGCAGGCTGTTAGACAAAATTATCAGCAACCTTACCAGCAGGGTAGGTATCAGAATCAGTACCAACAGCCATATTATAGGCCACAACAATATCAACCTCAATACCAACAGCAATATCAGGCACCATATAGGCCACAACCAGTCCTAGGAAACCAACCACCAGCTCCTGCCAATGTGATCCCAGTTAAGTATACAATGGCGGAGGAGAACCCTAATAGAGCATTGGTACCGCTAACCCCATTGATACCAGAAAATGACTCTCACGCTCATGGTTCGAACTACTTCCATGAAGATAGTCCACATGCTTATTACATAGAGTCACCTGAGCAAAGTGAGACTTCTCAGCATCAATATGAGGCACCACCTATGGAACAAAATTGGGAGCCAGAATACTCCAACGTCATGTATACGAATCCAAATACTAGGCCCCAAGTGAGACAAGTAAGACCACAAGCCCCTAGAGGACCATGCTTTAGATGTCAGGGAGACCATTTCATTCGTGAATGCCCCCACCAACCAACTCTGGGACAAGGGCAAAACATTACAATACAAGGCTTTTGTCCTGAGTGTGGCCAGGAACATCTTCCTAGAGAGTGTCCGAGGAACCCCTCTAGTGCACCCAAGGTTACACCCATCAATGTGGTAGGCTTAGTGGCAGATTCAAGTTCAAGTAGTAGTAATGTGGCTCCTGTACAGGCAGTTACTAGGGCACAGGCTGCACAACAAGCAAAACCATCCGAGCAATCGGAGTCAAGTGAGTCAGGAGAGCCTAGTAAGAGGAAACCAAGAACATGGAAGGATACCAGAGAGAAGGCTAATCGCAAGTGGAACAAAAAGCTATCCGAGCTAGAAGAAAGCCTAAGGGATACCAAAACAAAAATAGAAGACATTGCATCTCAAAGCCCCTCACACACCGAAGCTCCATCCACTCCACCTCATTCCACCCCACCACCCATTGTAAATAACCCACAACCACGGTCTGTTCTTGCAGATCCAACCCCAGAAGGCTTGGACATGATGTTCAAGGCCTACCAGGCTCGTCTTCAAGAAGGGCCAACAACTGCAAACTTGGACAAGAGTTACCCGAGAGCAGATTTAGAGATTGAACGGATGAAAATGTGCATGAAAATGGTAGAACAAGCTCAAGCTATACTTGAGACTAGTCAAAAGTTCAATCAGACAAACTATGTCAAACCGGATTTGCATTTCCAGGGCTTACTAGAAAGATTAGAGAAGTTGGTAAACAAACCACAAGTTTCTTTACCTCCACAGGCTCAACCAGTTATTGAGAGAGGAAGCTCACCACCAATGGGAGCTTATGTTCCTAATTCCACGGATGCTAGAATACCTCCTTCAATTCAACAGTATTCTCAAGAGTTCTTGCGGGAAATACAAGAAGAGAAATGGGCCAAGGAGAAGGGTAACTCCCCTCCTATTCCTGAGATTGATGATCTTCAAACTATGCCTTAGTAGGAGACAACCTATATCAAAGAGGCAAGGATGGTTACCTAAGACTGTGCGTTCATGAATCAGACTATTTGAAAGTCTTAGAAACTACACACAGCGGTGCTGCAGGTGGACACTTTGGGCCTGACAGAGTAATTAAGACCATTCTATTCTCAGGACTTTGGTGGCCCACTCTTCATATGGATGCACATACTTATGTGAAGAAATGTGACACATGCGGCCAACGGGCCCAATATCCGATAAGAAAAGACGAGATGCCTTTAAGGCCAATGATGGGAGGACGTGCATTTTCAAAGTGGGGTATAGACTTTGTAGGTCCCATCAACCCCCCAGCTAGAAACTCCCATGCAGAATACATTATTGTAGCCACAGATTACCTTACAAAGTGGCTGGAAGTAAAAGCCACGACAAAGAATGATGCTCAAACGACGGCTAAGTTCTTATTCGAAAATGTGTTCACTAGATATGGGTTACCAATAGAGTTGGTTAGTGATAGAGGAACGCACTTCTTGAATGAGGTCATTGAAAATCTCCTTCAAGAATTCATGGTGATACATAAGAAGTCTGCCCCCTATCACCCGCAAGCTAACGGACAAGCCGAGAGCACGAATAAGATCTTATGTAACGTATTGACGAAACTTGTAAATAATAAACGCTCTGATTGGGACAAACAACTTCATCATGTTGTTTGGGCATACCGAGTTGCCTACAAAACGGTACTCAATGCTACCCCATTTCAGATGGTCTTTGGACAGAATGCCGTGCTACCATTGGACTTCCTAATCCCAGCCTTGAAAGTAGCACAAGAGCATGAGTGGAATGGACATGAGTTGTCTTCTAGGATCTTTGATCTAGAACGCTTAGGTGAGACGAGGCTACGGGCAGCAGCAGGCATTTATGCTGCAAAGAAAAGGCAAAAGGCATACTTTGATGCCCATGTAAAGGACAAAGGATTGAAGGAAGGAGATCTAGTGCTGGTTTATACGCTCAAGCAACATGCCCGCAAATTGGAGAAACGAGGATATGGACCCATGATCATTAATAGACTCTCCACTAGCGGTGCAGTTCAATTGGCCACTTTAGAAGGTGATATCCTACCAAACTATATTAGTGGATGCCGAGTCAAGTTATATCAAGAACCTCTTACAGAGGAAATGGTCATGAGACTCAACACTGCTAAGAAGCGAAAAGAAGAGGAGTTAAGGGTTAGAGAAGAAGCACAAGCAGAGGCGAGAGAGTGCATCAAAAGAAATAAGCTACGGCGGCTAGGCCTAGATGTCAACACAAAAGCTCCAAAATATCACATGGACATGTGCCAAAAATCGGGCATAACTACTTCTCAAATAATTGATCGACGGCCCTTTGTGACTATAGAGGTAGGACGAGGAAAGAGTGTAAAGACTGTGAGAGCATTAGTTGATTCAGGTGCAGCAACTAGTGCAGTTCGACTTTCATACTGCCAAGTCCTGCAATTGGACATCAAGCCCATAGAAGCCTATCTCATAGGATTGGGAGGTGTGGAAACCTCTTGTTTGGGAGAGGTGGAACTTCCCATCTACCTTCAAGATGTTCCAATAAAAGTCAAAATGCTAGTGTGTCATGATGAGACCTCACAGAGCCACTTGTCTTGGGTCAAGATTGGATTTACGACCATGCTGTCAACTTGAACCTAAGAAGTCAACTTCTTCATGTTTGGGCACATGAACAATGCATTACATTAGAATTGGAGAATTGCATGGCCACTGACCAAGACACCACATGCTCTCTTCTTTCCTCTAAGGCTAATCTTCTTGAACAAGATGTTGTAAATGTCAAAAGATCTATGATCCAGACGGACACAATCATGGAAGGACAGTCGCAAAGGCAAGAAGAACCTTCTTCTTTTTCAAAGAGTAAAGCATCCACATTAGTCCAACCTCAGAAGCAAACAAAACAGTGCAAGATAGCCAGTCTATCAAATAGACAAAGAGCCTTCAAGAAGAAAGAAGTTATGGGCATGAAGCAGATCTGGGTAAAGAAAGGAGTGCAACCATCGATGTTGCCTCAAAGATTCCCACCCAACCAGATCGACCATGAAAAAAGAAGGACCAAGCACCTACAACAGGCTCAAGCACGAAGAATCCAACAAATTTGGGTACCGAAGCTATCAAAGAAGGTCGACCACAATCATGTACAAATTTGGGTGCCTAAAAAATTAGCTACAACTCAACACGGGTGATTACAGATGTGGGTACCCAAGAAGCTCTTACATACACAACGGCCTATGCTCCCCACCAGGCAAAAGGTCTCAACAAAGAAGCCAAGGAAAGCAAAGGGTAAGAACAAAACACAAAGCACAAACAAAGATAAACTCAACCCTTCTGCAAAAGTAAGCAGGCAATCATCAAGGATATGGGTTTGGAAGCCAAAAGCACCAACAACATCCACAGAACCAAAAGGCCAACCACACGGGATACCAAAGTTTGGAAAGCATCCAAAGATGAAGTGGCCTGAGGTGATCTCTACAGTACCAAACCCTATTCCAAAATGGGTTCCAATCCGGAGGATTACATCATTTCGAGATCCAATAGACACCTCCAATCAAAGAATCCATCAAGTATGCAAGTAACATCAAAAGCCTCGACCAGCAGCAACCATGTGCCTTTGGCATAACCCAGTCGTTTGCACCATTCAGGTCATGCATTTCCAAATTATGCATCAATATAGGGCCACCTTACATGGCCGTGCATAGACACAATTGAGAAATCCCAGGCACATGAGACACAATTTTCACATGCAAAATATGTTATTGATACTAACCTCTTTCTTCTTGTTTGATGCCATCGTGTGCAAAAAAAAAAAAAGGGCAAAGAAGAGGACTGTGCTTGAAAATGCTCATCAGCGAACTTTCAACAAGGACATCCATCAACAAAAAGGACAAGCCGATGGTCAAACACCATGATGGAACTACAACATGAAGAGATGAAGATCAACGGACCCTTCACCATGGTAAGACGTGTATGCTTCAACAACACTATAACCATGATCGATTAGGAAACCTCTTCGTCAGCATACCCTTGAGCACGTAGCTCAAGACCCAATCTCTTGCACCATACTTCTTGCCATGCATTTTCCAAGTACGCATACGTAGGGCCACATTACAAGGCCATGCACAAGGCACATATTTTGTTGAACACACGCACTAAAGCACTTACCCATCAACCATTATGGGTTACAAGTACTTGGCATGAAAACTATGAAAGCCATCTTTGGAAGAATCAGAGGACATCACGGTGACCACTACAAGAACAAGGGAGCCATCCACCATTGAGAGTTGCTCATAATCAACATTGAACACCTCCTTTGAGCAACTAGTAGTTTTGGAAAACTCACAAATGCACCATCCAGATGGAATACAAGGCAGAAGTACGTACAAAGGGACTACAAACTGCAAGAGATAACAGTGGCAAAGTGAAGAACCAGACAAACAACCAGGATACATTGGGAAGAGGGATTGCCCCTGTTGGACGCAAAGGATGCTACTTCTCAACGTACTACATGGAACGACCACTACAACAAGGGTCTGTCAGGGACGACAGACTCAAGAGGGGGGGGAGTGTTGAAGCTCAAGATCAAGGACAAAGAATGGAAGTTCATCAAGGAAGTGGACACACAAGAAGAAGGAGCAAGTAGGGAGCTCCAAGAAGCACCTGTCAAATTTTCAGAAGAAATCCCTACAAAAATAGTGATTTTTATCACTAAAAACCATTGTAAATACCATTTTCCATTTTTGTAACTCCATTTTTTTCAAGCCGAGGAGTCCTTGAGCTTGAGGAGTATTAGAACTACCATCCTACCAATTTTCATAATTTTTAGACTCCGTTTGAGCCCCCAAATAAGCCCTGGAACCTATTTTTTAACTAGGCCGGACACTATGTCTGGACAGGGCCAAAACCACTCAAAAACTATAAAAAGGGCTGGAGAGCTCATTTTTGAGGTTAGCTTGTTGTAGTTATCAGCTTTGTAAGAGAGCTCTTGTGTAATCAAAGATCTTCCATTGTTCCACTCTTTGCTCTTACCTCGTGCGCGTGTGTGTGTATGTGTGTGCATGCTTGGGTGCTTTCACTCACGCACTTGTGCCATCACTTGCTCATAGTCTTCATACTAGTCCTCACGTCTCCACGGATTGACATTTATGAGGTGTATCTCCTCACGTTGGTACTCACCATTGTGCTAGAGTGACACAAGCATACACACACATACATACACATGCTATATATTTATGATTTTGTATGTCTATTTATATGTTAGAATGTGGAGCTATGTATATGTGAGTATGTGTGTATCTATAAATGTGTACATGTGAATTTGTATGTATGTAAATAATCAAATTATCAATATCTAGTACCTTTTTTTTCTACACAATTAGATTTTGATAAATCAGATGGAACTCCACCACCATCTCCTAATTGTGGAAGGACTACTTACTGTAAGTATATCAAACTTTTAATTCTAATATTTGATAGATATATACATGATTGATGTTTTTTTTTTTGTTACATTATAATCAGATTTTGATCAATCAGAGGGTACTTCATCACCTCCTACCCATGCAATGACTTCACGTGTCGTCTGATAGGAATCATGATGATTTTTACTATCAAGAGCATATTATATGTTGGTGTAATTTTTGCTATGACATGTATGAAGACCATGATTAGAATGTATTGAACATGAGGGTATTTTCGAGCATGTGCCACCACGTGATCAATGTGATAATGCTTAGGTATCTATTGATTCCATACATTAATGTCATTATTTTATTTGTAAATCATATAAAAAATAAAGTTATACTTAATATACATGAATATTTTCTCGATGATGATGATGATGATTCTCCTAGTAATAATGCTAATATATCTCATACACTCACAGACATGCCATTTATCAAGTACAAGTTGAGGTTTTTGGAAATCCTCTACCTCCTACTTTACAAACTGAAATGATTGGACATTATCCATTTCCAAATCATGATCGTCCTCTAGTACAAACATATGATAGAAGGAGATATGCAGGATGGCATAGAGGACCACTTCCTTTAGATGGACAGGTTTTTACTTTTGGGCTAATCGCTATATTACTCCTCCCTTCACTATCACTGGTCTTGGTTGTGGTCTCTTTATTGTACAACATTTGTACATGCCTCCAAACTTTGAAGTCACTCTTATGTCGTTTTGTGGTCCTATATATAGATGAGGAGATGGCATCGACTTACATGATATGTTCAATGCATGAGTGTTTATGGATTATGCTTGAATGTAGCTTCTCTTACTAGTAGAGGGATTCCACATGTAGAAAATGAAAGATTATATATTGATGGAAAACCGTATACACATGGAAATATAGCAATTTTAATAAACAGTCGAGGATATAATATTTCAATGAATAATTGCACATTTCAAGAGCATGAAAATAGTCATAAAACACTATACATGAGTGGAGATGTAGCAAGATACATAGTTGTCAATGCTATTACTTCATTTCGTGCAGGTGATGAATTATTAGTGAATTATGGATGGCGTAGACCTCTAAGAGTACCTTTTATTTAGAGAGCAATGAAAACTTTTTGTCCACCTATCCTATGTTGCAATGAAAAATCTAATTAATTGAAACTCTTTTCAAATTAACTTACATATTTAGATTTGCATTTTAAGTTTATTTTTCATTCATTTATGGAATACTAATGATTTCTACTAATGTATGTAGATTCCAATGTATGATATTGACAATCTTCCACCACACCATTTAGATTTGCCAGTAAGACCTCATTTATCAGAAGCATCCATGAGGAGGTTATGGAAAAGTGATCCTATAGAATATGCAAGAATGAAAGAACAATATTCAAAAGAAGATAAAGTACAAGATTTTTTTTTTTATGATGATGATGATGATCATGGCATGATAGATTTTATTCAGGATTGGTATCATAAATGACAAAAAAAAGCATTGATATTTCTAAAAATGAGAAATCTCTTCGAGAAGATTTTTTAAAGTGTATATATGAAGGAAGTCTATTGACACAAATAAGTGCAAGCATACTTATTCTCAATCTTCAAAATCATCTTGGATGGAGTAATATATCTATTTCAACACTATTAAGGTATATTTTTTATTTATATATATATATATAGACACACACACACATACACATACAGATACATATATAAATATGTTGGAAACAATATCATATAAGTACAAAATCTCATGGTCAAAAGGTCAAGATCCATTGTCCCAATTGGTCCACTTTGTCTAGAGTCTACACCATGAATAGCTCTGTTTATTAGTCCTTGTGCACACAAACAGATGGGCGCAAATAGCATGTCTAGAACTTTTTTCTACTGCATACATAACACAACAGCGTGGGCATCTTGGATAAGGTATAAGCCTCTCAACCTGCTGACATGGGTTCAACTCCCGTGAAACGCGATTGCAAATATATCGTGTTTTTTATAAAAACAAAAGTGGCAGACGAAAGAGTTTTTTTCTTTATGTGTTCGCATAGCGTTCGTGGATCGTTTTACCAACGAAAGCTTTTTGAGGAGCTTTTCAAGGCTACACAAAGCTATATAAGAAAAATCTTGGGTCACTTCAAGGTATCCTTCACCTAGTGTTCAACACAAGCTTTGGATAGCTTGGACCTCAATAGAGGTGGTGTTTCATCTAGCACATGGGGCGGCCATGGTGCTAACTTGAAGCATGTTGAGGAGCAGCTATGTTGTCTTCTTGGAGGAGAAGAGTGTGCTCACACTCTTGCTCATGGATAGGACTTGGTCATTAGCATCTTGGTGGTGAGGATCGGCCATCTACATGGAGTATTTGAAGATTGTCTTCTACATGAAGATTTCGGGTTACTTCAAAGACATTGGATGTTGGTTAACATAAGATTTACATCTTATGTTAAGTATTCATGTACATATTCTCTTTATGCACATAGGTACTACTTGGAGTTTATGGAGGCAGTAACATCCATATCAAAAGGAGTCCTATTCGGCATAGGTACAAGGAATCAGTACGGTTATGCTTTATGCATATTTGGATGAGGTGTTCAAGAAGGTATGATCATATGAGTTTGAGGATTTCTGGCAGCAAACTTGTTAGCATTCTTTGCTACTTTTTAAGTATGTGATCTTTTCACACACGTATCTGACTTAGGGTCTTCCATAGCCTAAGGTTAGATGAGGATTTGTTGATTATCAATTTTAGACTAATCCTTCCTCTTTCAGTCACTCATAATTCACTCTTCTACAACCTATGAGGTCACACATCTCATGTATATTCAGATTTTTGTCCATACATCTGAATATGTTTGTTACATTTGTACATTCACTCATCCATCTATTACTGTTCACATAGAGTGGTTGAGAGTTTTGCTCCCACATTGTACATTGAACATTGGTATATATGATAGTGTGAGTAAGCCTTGGCTTACGTAACACTTTACACATGTTGTCTAGTCTCTCTCTATCTTTGTCTCATCATTTGTATGATTAAGTGTGGTATGTTCATGTTTTGTCAATATTGAAAGATTTCTAGATTCTATGTTGTATATGATGGACCTGTGATATGAGCTATGGGCCTACCTCATTTCCAACATTTGGTATCAGAGATTTAGGGCTTTGGCATCAATTCATTAAGGCTCACTCAGATTCTCAGGTTTCCAAACTTCCAGGTTTACAACATATGATTTAAGGGCATCTTCTAATATTTGACATTTGACATACACACTTAATCTAGATGAGTAGAGATTTGAGAATTAGACAATTCAGTTACATGTGTATTCATCAGTGTGGAGTATGAAGTTGATGATCTGTTAGCAACCGAATATTTTTGGAAAAGTATGCAAATACTTTACAAAAAGTATTGTTTGAAGACGAAGACTTGATGAAGAGAAGACTACTTCAAATTCAAGGAAGAACAATGGTTTAGAGAAGATGAAGGAATCATATCAACATCAAATCACAGGTATCAGTTTTACTATGAGATTATCATTTGCAGGTCATGTCTTAGAAGAGCAGTTATGAAGAGATTTGAAGGTTTCAAGGAATGCTTTGATACACTTTCATCATTTGAAAGTTAAAGGCTACATCAAAACAGGTATCTAGAGGTTTTTTTTCTAGAAAAGTTTTGAGAGATCTCTTTCATGGCAAGAAAGCTTATCTAAGAAGACAAATTTGGAGATGGGATGAGTTTTGTTTTCAGCCAATTTTGTGTTGTAAGTTGCATACCAGGTTTGTGTTGTCTCTTACTCTTAGCATTAGAGAAAGAGAAAAGTTCATTTGAAGAAGATAAGAGTGCTTGCTACTTCAAGATGAAGAGAACAAAAGGTATGGAAGAGAAGTTGTGAAGATGTTAACATCATCATCAGGTGGAAGAAAGATGCAGAAGAAGAAAGTCCATCATTTTTTAAAGAAAAGTAAGACTTCCTTTTCTCTTATATTTTCCATATAATTTTCCTATTTTATCCTCTACATCCAAAGGCAAGTCTATGAGAACATCTTGTGTGAAGATAGTTTAAAGAAGAAGCAGCCAAAATATTTGAACTCATGCTGGTCACATTCCGGACCTTCAAAAATGTCAAAGAACCTCACCTTTTGGCCCTCAATTTCAATGAAGGCAACCTCAATATCGTCTATGATATGAGCACCACCCCATCCGTCAACGTTGTGTATGCATGGCATGATCATATCCAATATCTTCGAGCATGCTTCAAACAAACGTTTGAAGAAATGCTTATCATAGGGTTCTTGAAGTATCACTCAGAAATATTCATACCAAGACCCTCTCATTTATTACATCTATTTGTTGTGGAACAGGCTCTACACTCAGATAAGCTATGCATGCCACATCTGGAGGTACTCGGGCCAATCGATTGGGATGCCTTACTCACAGATTTGGCTAGAGGATTGAAGTTAGAAGAGCATCACCTAGCCATAGATGTCATTGAATACTATGTCAAACGGTCAGCTCAACAAGGGTGTGTCAGAGATGACAGATGCGAGAGAGGGGGGAATGTTGGCAGCGCTCAGGGCATCTCAAGACAAGGAAGCCGACATAAGGGATCAGAGCAAAGAGAAGGGCCAAGCAGGCAAACTATTCAAAGAAGATCCGATAAATAGGCCATTCAAATTTTTCAAGCTAATTCCCTTTTAATAGTGATTTTCATCACTACATGAACATTGTAAATATCGTTTTCAATAGCTTCGACTCAATTTTGTTCAAACCAAGGAGTCCTTAGCTTGAGGAGTATTATAAGTATTTATGTACCAATTTTCATATTTTTTAGAGCTCGTTTGAACCTCCAAAATAGCCTAGAAACCTAATTTTTAACTAGGCCAGACACTAGGTCTGGACAATGCCAAAGCTAGTCAAAAACTATAAAAAGAGCTAGAGAGCTCATTTTTGAGGTTAGCTTGTTAATGATTTGAGCTTGTACGTGAGACTTTTTGAGTAATCTAAAGATCTCCATTGTCTCTCTCTTTGCTCTTGCCTTGTGTGCGCATATGTGTGTATGTGTGTGCATGTTCATGTGCTTCTCACTCACACACTTGTGCCATCACTTGTTTGAGGTCTTCATACCATCCTCATGTCTTCCCGGATTGACATTAAAGGAGGTGCTACTCATCACTGAGCTACAAACATCTATACCACCTCCAACTCATCAGAGCACAATAGAGGTACCTATGAGGACGTGCATCAATAGCATAGGAATGGAGCATGATATAGAACCTGAGAGCAATATAATATACATCAAAAATGGTTTTGATTTTAACAAAAGAATGAGAGCTTTATGTAACTCCTACTTGCATTTTGTTCACTTAAAATGGTCTTTTCTTTGTTATATTTATGTGTATCTCTCTCTCTCTCTCTCTCTCTCTCTCTCTCTCTCTCTCTCTCTCTCTCTCTCTCTCTCTCTCTCTCTCTCTCTCTCTCTCTCTCTCTCTCTCTCTCTCTCTCTCTCTCTCTCTCTCTCTCTCTCTCTCTCTCTCTCTCTCTCTCTCTCTCTCTCTCTATATATATATATATATATATATATATATATATATATATATATATATATATATATATATATATATATATATATATATATATATATATATATATATATATATATATATATTGTTAACTTTTGTTTCTAATCCAATTGTGTCCAATAAGACTACAACAAAAAAAGTCAACTAGTAGGGTTCTTGGGATGGTAGGATCTATTAAATAGAATATTGTAGCATTTTTCCACTCCATAATATATATTAAACATAAAAGTATGATATGCTAGTCACAATTTTCCTTTACTTCTAGTGTTCACATTCTCATCATCTTGATCGTCATTGAAGATTTTGGATTGTGAATCTATAAGAGGTCCATCTGTCCATGCATCAAGTGGTGCTTTGATTGATTTGATCTTTGAAAAATTTACACGCAGATACTTGAGTAATGATATGCTTTGCTTTGGAAATGGATCAAAGCATCTTACCATGTTTTTGAATATGGCGAAAGAAAATTCATTGACTTTTGTTCATGCAAAGGGACATGCACATTATCATGTTTTGGTACATAAACCCATTCCTAAGAGTCATAAGAAGAAATCCACTCATGATGCAAGTGCTTTAGCACAAAGTGATTCTGAGGAAGAGAATGAGAACGATGGTACCTTAGACTTGAATATTGCATTTGATAGTATCTTGCAAGAAACAAGATGCTTTGAGGAATGTGTTTGTATTGGGAAAAATTTATGTGCAAAATGTTTTGAATGCATTGACTCGACGGTTTGAGAACATATCTGTATTCAATGCATTGAAGATATTTAGTCCAGCTTTATATCCGATGGATGCAAATGAACGTGAAAAAAAAAACTCAAGAATGGTTAGAAAAAGTCATAGAATGAATCAATATTGATAGTTCTATGATTGACATACGTAGATGTATAAATGAAAGAGAGGATTTTGTTGGAATGCTTTATCGATTTGCAAAAAATAAAGGTATGCATGATGCTTGGGAAGTGTGTTTAGGAACAAAAACTTGGTGGGACTTATATCAAGGAATGATGCAACTATGGCAAATATGTATGGTTATTCCAGCAAGCACTGCAGCTTGTGAGAGAGGTTTCTCTCGACACAATTATATCAAGAGTATTTCTCGATCTAGTTTGGCATTGGATACTTTAGATGCATTGATGCTACTATCCATTGATGCAAGAGGAATTGCTATGATTGATTGGGATGATGCATTTGATATTTGGATGAGCTCAAAGAATAGAAGAGCAAGACCTTTAGAATGATATGATCAAATTCTAGCTTATAAATGCATGTTCAATAGAGGAGGAAGAGTCATGGGATATCCTAGCAAAGGCACATGAAGGTCCAGGTGGTGGGCACCTTCCAGGTCACATCATGGGCCAAAGAATTCTAGATGCAGGATTATGGTGGACCACCCTATTTAGGGACTCAAATGACCGGGCTAAGGTATGTGACATCCGCCAAAGATGCGGACCTAAACCCATAAAGCAGAGAAACAACCCACTGACAGTATATATCGATTGGCAACCATTTGAGAAGTGGGGATTGGATTTTGTAGGGCCTATATATCGTCCTTCTTTTCCCAATATAGAAAAATATTTACTGATTGCCACAGACTATGCAACAAAGTGGGCTGAAGCCATTGCTTCACCAGATTGCACAACACGGATAGTTACTAATTTTTTTATTCAACCATATATTTTGTAGGTTTGGGTGCCCTTTGGAGATCTGCACAGACCAAGGAACACACTGTTAAAATCATTACTGTCAAGTCGCTTTAATCTCATTTTGGGTTCTTGGGGATGGTTAGGGGTCTGACAGTGCAGAGGCTCTTTATTTAATTTTCCCAAATTACTATTTAACTAAGGAGTAACTATACTTTCAAGGCAATAATTTCTACTACACAGTTACCATGTTCTGGTTACGATTATCTTTACACAGTAACTTATCGCGCAAGTTAACAATCACACAATCGCACAAACTAATGTGAATGTAACATTACTGTGTTGATAATGACTCACTGCAACAAGAACAAAATAACAATACTCAGATATCAATAAATCTGCACACGATCTTCTCAGCACAGTCGCCCAGATAGAGTCTGGCAAACCCGTCTCTCCTTGCCAAAGAACACCGTAATGCCTTTTCATTAATGGATAAAAAGTTACAACTACTCGCTACGCCTTTTCGGTGCGTGCAACAATGGAAAATAAAATTACATTATTCCCATCCGGTGGAAGCCTTCCCAGCGGTGTTCATCCAATGATCGGAGTGCATCCAACCGAAATGGAAGAGATTCTTCCGGTAGCAATTTGTGATATAAGGCAACATACAGGCTCGGTACCACTACTTCCATTGGTGCAATAGCTTCCAATCCATAAGCAAGTTTAAACGGAGTTGTTTCGGTTGCCACTTTGTACGTGGTTCGCTTTACGGAATACCCCGAGTACATTCCAAAGATGTATGCAGGAAGTCTTTTCACCTTACTTGACCACATTTATGCAAGTATATTTGGATGATTTTTCCTTATTTTGCGACACTTTGGCGCACCTGTACCATTTACGGTGCTGTTTTGAAAAATGCCGAGAGTATCGGTTATGTTTGAATCCTACAAAATCAGTTTTTGCGGTCTCCTATGGTAAACTGCTTGGCCATATTATTTCTAAACAAGGAATACAGGTAGATCCGAATAAAGTAGCAGTCGTGTTGGAGGCACCAATCCCAAAGACACCGAAAGAAGTTATGCGCTTTCTTGGCCAAATCCGGTGGCATGGCAGACATTTATGGTGGTTAGCTCATTTAGCGACACCACTTAATCGGCTTATGACCAGCGCTCCATGGAAGTACGAATGGACTCAGGAGTGCCAAAGTGCATTTGATCGGTTGAAGGTTTTATTGACGTAGGCATCGATCCTGCAACACCTGATTGGGATCGACCGTTCCATGTCTTTGTGGATGCGTCAGATATTGCGATCGATAGTGTCCTCTTGCAACAAATTGAAAAATGGTTTCGGCCTATATACTATGCGAGCTGCCGATTAGCTCCTATGGAGAAAAATTATTCTGTGACAGAACGAGAATGTCTTGGTTTGGTATACTCTGTTAAGAAATTTTAGCATTACTTGCTGCACCGTAAATTTTCTTTCCATGTGGATCATGCTCCACTGGTGTACTTGGTTCAGCAGCAGCATTTAGGTGGTCGATTGGCACAATGGGTTTTACTTTACAGGAGATCGATTATGAAGTTATTCATCAACCCGACACAACATATGTCTTGGCAGATTTTCTATCTCGATTGGATTCCGGAGAGTCTCTGGTAGGTGTGGATGATTCAACGCCGGCGATTTACGTCACCGAGACAACTCCTCAAGAATCTTCCTGTGGCTCCTACATACTATGATATGTTAATGACTTTCCTCACTAACGGATGTCTTCATCCTAATACTCCCACTCCTCTGCGCTGAAAATTTGCAATCTACAGTCGACGACTCCGGTTGATTGTGGGTCAACTGTATTACATAGATCATACTAGTGTTTTACTTAGATGCATTCCTCCACATGAAGCAGAATTAGTTATTGCCATGGCTCATTCATTACCCGCTGGAGGACACTTCACAACTGATCTTACTCACCGGAAAATTCTGCAAAGTGGTCTATGGTGGCCTACAATGTATAGAGATGTGGTTCAATTTGTGTAGCAGTGTGATGTCTATCAACCGTCTGGGCAGCCCTTGCAACGACACTTTTTTCCCCTTCAACCTGTCTTACCTTTGGAAGCCTTTCAGAAGTGGGGTCTAGATTTTATTGGTCCAATAACACCACCAGCGACCCTCACCAACAATCGATACATATTGACTTGTACACATTATGCCACTAGGTGGGCGGACGCTTGGGCTTTACGTTCTGCCACAGCTGTTTCGGTGGAAAAATGTTTGATGAAGGATGTCTTCCCTCGATATGGACTACCTCTAGAGATAGTGACGGACCAAGGAACACATTTTGCAAACAAATTAGTGCAAGTACGGACTCAAACTTTTCAGATTATGCATAAATTCAGTTCATCGTACTATCCGCATGCTAATGGTCTGGTGGAAAGTACCAATAAGACTCTGTTGAATATGCTCCGCAAATTGATCTTGGAATGTCCAGAACGTTGGGATCGACTCTTACCTGCTGTATTATGGGCATACTGGACCACGTACAAAGTGGCAACCGGAACAACCCCGTTTAAACTTGCTTATGGATTGGAAGCTATTGCACCAATGGAAGTAGTAGTATCGAGCCTGCGTGTTGCCTTATATCATAAATTGCTGCCGGAAGAATCTCTTCCATTTTGGTTGGATGCGCTCCGATCATTGGATGAACACCGCTGGGAAAGCTTCATGACTCTCCAAGAAGTTCAGCTCCATCATGCCTGTACTCATGACTGCTTCCTAAAAACCCCTGTCTTTATGGTTGACCAACTTGTTTTATTTCATAATGCTAAAGCCAATCGCGCTGCCAGAAAATTTCAATTATGGTGGTTCGGTCCATACCGGATTGCTGAACAAGTGGGACCAGCAACTTTTCGGTTAGCGACCTTAACTGGTGTTCTCCTGCCAAAAGTGATAAATGGCTCTAAGCTTCGCCAATATCATCAGCCATCTCATAACCTATGACATGTATTTAGTATTTTCTCCTCTTTTTCGCGGGTCACTTGTTATTCTTTTTCTTCCCGTATTTCGGTTGACCACTGGCCGTAATCTCCTTGTTTTCATATCTAAATATGATTAATTGCAGCCCTGTGTTACTGTTTCTAATCATGCATGCATGCCGTAATAATGAGGGGTTTCTCTACAATACAGTGCTATGATTAAGGTTTTGCCACCTCATGTTTCCCGTGCTCTTACTTAATCTTGTTCTTTCCACTGATATCGCTATTGTGTTTGTGTGATTGTGCATTCTTTGTCTTCTGTGTTCTAGTGTTTACTTGTGCGCCATGGAAGCTCTCGTGAATGTCACAACCTTCCGTGCAGGCCTCACTCCCGAAGTGAGTGAGTATTTGCGCACCCGTGGTCTGTTGGCCTTCGCTGAATTGCCTTGGCATTCAGTGGAGTGTCATCCATTCCACGCACATATTATTTCTGCTATTGCCACCACACCTGCTATAGAAGCAGTGTTGGCCCATTGCGTGTTTACCATCTCGTGTCGTTATTACTTTAGCTACATTTGCTGAAGCTTTTCAACTCCCTCGGGAGGGATTGGAGAATGGTCCGCTTCTTTCCGTGGCCACCATGAAAGAATTGTTCCCCGGCACTCATCTAATGAGAATGCCATTCTTTGAAGACCTGAACCAGAGCGTGCAGCTCTGCAATTTTTGGTAGCCACCCTGAATTTACAGAAACGCACATATGGTATTTCTCAACCATTCTATTCGATAATAGATACTGCGTCTCGTGAGCCTGTAAATTTCACAACTTTCTTTTTCCGGCGTATTCACCATGATTGTGTGACGGTTACCAAGCAACTCACTAAGTGTGAGCTCCCTCGTTCCCGTTTACCCCATCTCCTCACTTTCCTCTTTCCGGCGATCCAAGCCGCGCAACCTCCTCCAACCGCTCCCTTCTTGTTACATGAAGAATCTACTCAAATGCTCGAAGACGATGATGATGACAATGAAGATCTGCTTCAACTTTTCGCTGAAAACGAAGATGCGTAAGCCCCTCTGAAAGTCATGTGCAGGGATGAACTGCTGGTCATGATACTGAAGTCTTCCACGACACTGCCACATCTCTTCATGTTGAATCATCCGTTCCCTCTTCTCCACTCAACCAATAGGAACATGGTGCACACCTGGACGAATCCGAAGAAGTCTCTTCTCGGGCAAACTCCCATCAGCAGGATGAGGAAACTGTGAAGGAGATTGTCGCTGAAATCCTCAAAGAAGTAATTGCTAATACAGAGGCAGTGATCGCACTCACTAAGGCGACAAATAATGTGACCGGAATAGTCTTGGTGCAGAATCCACTCATCCCCCTTCTTCCACCCATTAATCCTACTAAGCCCGTTGTAGTACATACTAGTGCAATCGCCAATGTAATTCCTGATGCACCCACTCCTCCATCCTCTTCTCCCGACCACTCTCCACCACCCTCCCCTCATTTGTTTTCCGCCTCTTCAACCCAACCACTTCTTGCTATTAATCCTCCGCTTGTTATGTTCAGCAAATTAGAATCTATGGGTCGCCTCCTGATCCAGTTTTCTCAGCAATTACCTTTTCAAATGAAGCTGGCCACCAAGAATATCAGGCAAGAATTGCAAGGTAAAGTTGATTTGCTAGAAGCGAATATTTCCCCATTACAGGAAGAAGCAAATGCAGTCAAGGCAGAGAACCATGCCCTATAGGTTCAACTTCAACAACTTCAAGCCCGGATCGGAGAGCAGGACAACCTGATTGCCCAGCGCGATGCAGCACTTGCTGACTTAAATGAAAAGAATGTCCTTTTAGCAGCTCGTGATGAAGAAATAAAGCAGTTAACGCAGTTAGTACAGGATAAGGAAGATGCTCGGGTTGCTCTCGATAATTTATTAGAAGAAACCCGTGCGGATCTTGAGCTAGTGACCCAAAAAGGACAAGAAATGGAAGATTTGGCCATGCAGAATACTGAAGAATTAAAGACAGTGTCCGTCGAACTTCATCAAAAGTGTTGTGACTTGGATGCATAGACCCTTCGAACGATTCAGCTAAAGAAAGAGTTGGAAGGAATCATGAAAGAAAGGGATGCGTATTACAAGACCATCCAATATGAAGCTTAGGAGCTGGAACATAGAGAAAAGCAGTTAGGCGCTCAAGCAGAAAGATTGTCCAAAGTTGATGGTCAAATTGCTGATATGAAGGTCAGACGAGATGCGGCCATAGCCAACGAATTCTATTTACATGAAGCCTTCTTGCAGACGCAAACCGATGCGTTGATGAGTCAAGTTATTGCAGCAAGTTCAGTCAGAAGAGACGCACAACTGGTAGAGCCAGATACATTGAAGATTATGTTGGATTCCCTGAAACAAAAGATCACTCGAACATTTAAGTTAGCCCAAACACTCTACATACAAGGCATAGTTGATGAGCCTTAGTTTTATTTTTTCTTTGCGGGTTTGAGTCCATTGTGCGTACCAGTGTTAGGCCACCGGATGGGAATAATGTAATTTTATTTTCCATAGTCGCATGCACCGAAAAGGCATAGCGAATAGTTGTAATTTTTTATCCATTAATGAAAAGGCATTACGGTGTTCTTCGGCAAGGAAAGACGGGTTCGCCAGACTCTGTATGGGCGACTGTGCCGGGAAGATCATGTGCAGATTTGCCGATATCTGAGTATTGTTATTCTATTCTTATTGAATTGCACTGAGTCATTATCAACAGAGTAATGTTACATTCACATTGATAAGTTTGTGCGACTGCGTGATTGTTAACTTGCGCAATAAGTTACCATGTAAAGATAATCATAACCGCAACATAGTAACTGTGTAGCGGAAATTAGTCCTTGAAAGTATAGTTACTGCTTAGTTGAATAGTAATTTGGGAAAATTAAATAAAGGATCTCTGCACTGTCAGACCCCTAACCATCCCCAAGAACCCAAAAGGAGATTAAAAGCGACTTGACAGTAATGCTTACTGTTATGCTGTCGGATGGGAATAATGTAATTTTATTTTCCATAGTCGCACGCACCGAAAAGGCGTAGCGAATAGTTGTAAATTTTTATCCATTAATGAAAAGGCATTATGGTGTTCTTCGGCAAGGAGAGACAGGTTCGCCAGACTCTGTCTGGGCGACTGTGCCAGGAAGATCGTGTGCAAATTTGCCGATATCTGAGTATTGTTATTGTGTTCTTGTTGAATTGCAATGAGTCATTATCAACACAGTAATGTTACATTCACATTAATAAGTTTGTGCGACTGTGTGATTGTTAACTTGCGCGATAAGTTACTGTGTAAAGATAATCTTAACCAGAACATAGTAACTGTGTAGCGAAAATTACTGCCTTGAAAGTATAGTTACTGCTTAGTTGAATAGTAATTTGGGAAAATTAAATAAAGGGCCTCTGCATTGTCATACCCCTAACCATCCCCAAGAACCCGAAACGAGATTAAAAGCAACTTGACAGTAATGCTTTTAACACTGGCACCGTCTATGGGAAGATGGAAAATTGGGAATAATCAGTAAGGGAAGAGTAGTATGCAAGGCATGCAGTGGTGAATAGTAACCGCTAATTGAAGAAGTGATATATGCCGGTTACTCATTTTGGCAAGTCCTATCCGAAGTATAGGAGAGATCAACATCCTTGGGCAGTTCCAAATTTATTAGGGACACCCCCAGGTGGTAGAAGTGCAGGCCAACTAAGTCTAGTTGTAGAACGATCGGAGCCAGTCAGTAGTGATTCCGGTGCTAGTTCGGTGACACATGATGAGATTTCGGTGAATTCTAGTGTGAATTCGGTATTTCCTGGAGAAGGTACAATAACGTCTAGTTGTACAGAGATGCAGTACGGAGTTAGTCCGACACCATCTGGTCAGAATTTGACCATTTTCAGTGATAAAGTTGTGTTACCAAGTGAGACCGTTTCGGTTGAAAGGGTAACCTGGTTCGGTGAAAGTTCGACAAGTTCCAATGGAAGTTCATTACCATTTGGTGGAAATGTGAAATTTTTCGGTGATAGTGCGGTGCTTCTTGGTGGACCCTTATTACGTTCACCACTTTTCGGGGCAAGCCTACCTAATTTCGATACCAAGCTGAGGAAAGGCTACTTGATTTAGAGTTAAGTGAGAGGTTCAACGACATTTTTGAACCGGAAAGTGAGCAGGCTGATAATACAGATTCTAAAGGGCAAGACACACCCCCTCAACATACAGACAACAACAATACTACCCACAATAGCACCATGAGTGGTTCACAGTCACAGCAGCAAACACCTCCACAACCGCAACCGCAGTTTCAGCAGCAACCACAACCAATCATTCCACCTCGACCGATTCCAACCGGAGTGACATATAAAAAATTTGGTGGATTTTCGGGAGATGATCCCGACGCACGGGTTCGCACATTTGAGATCAGTTATGTAGTGTTGAATCACCCGACGGATCCTGCGTATAAGGCCATTATATTTCAGGCCACATTAGTTAATGAAGCAGCAAGGTGGTTGCCTGAATATGATATTAATGATTTCGGTAATTATGATGATGTGAGAGACGTGTTCTTACAGAGGTTTCATTTGAAGAAGAACCATGCAAAAATCTTTGACTATTTGTAGAACAATCGACAGAAACCATACCAAAGTGTACAGGAGTATGCGACACCGTTTAGAACACACTTAAGGCAGCTGCCTCCGGCACATGCCAATCTGCCAGATGATGTCATAGCACAATGGTTCATTAACGGACTGAACCCACAGTTAAGACAAATCATGATCATTCGCTGTGTGGGCCGAATGACATTGGACGCTGTAATTGCGATGGCCTTACAGTTGGAGCGCAAAGTTGGAGGTTTTACAAAGGACCTAGAATGGTTGAAAGCAAGTAAGAACGTAGCTGACGATCTGTCCAAATAGGTGTATTGTACTAAGTGCAAGAATCCATGTCACACTAGTTCTACATGTGCCCTCAACCAGATGTATTGTGCCATTTGTAACACAACAGGACACTCAACAGAATCATGTGCATACAATGCAAAGGTGCAAGGTAGAGCGGCCGTAAATGCTATAATACAGGAACCAGGTAAGCCAGCCACCCATTATGTGCCACCACAATTGCGACCCAACTAGCAGCAGGGATATAGGAACTTTCGAGGACCGCGAAGTAACAACTTTAATCAAAATCGATGGCAGGCAGGTACATCGATAGAAGGTACTTCCCTCCCACCCCCTCGGTGTCATTTTTTGGCGAGGTTGGCCATATCCATAGATTTTGCAAGGAAGCAGCAGAGTACGACAAAAGGAAGAAGGAACGACAAAATCCGATGACTAACATGGTTTATATCTCCCTAATTGAGTCACAAGCAACCGTGGTACAGACAAGATCAGGTAAATAGTTGCAATCAACAGCTGAAGTTTTCGAGCCTGGAATTCATGAGCAGTAGTGGATGTTTGGAAAGGCTAGTCAATGGACAGCTAAGGAGCCGACTGTGTTTCTTGATCCAATTCCGATAACACAGGTCCCTCTGCCACAGGCAAGATCGAATGAACAGAACTCTGCTCCAATAACATTAGAATCACCACCAGAATCGGTGATGACCACAGCCCAAACATATCAGGCATGGGACGTTCTATCTAAGGCTTCAATCACACTCCCTTTGGGACAGTTGCTCGCCTTAGTTCAAGGAGTACGACAGCAATTCCAACAGTAGGTTAGTCCCAGACCTTCATGTACTCCGGCGATTGCGACCATACAGCCGGAGATGGATTCTACGATGGATCATTCAGTCCCACTGATTACCATCTGGTAGAAAAACCAGAAGATTACCCAAGTTTTAATTGATGGCGAGTCTGGTGTGAATATTGCAACAGCTGCACTCTGTAAGAAACTGGGTTGGACCCAAATTGAACCAGTGCAGTTCTTTGTGCGAATGGCAGACCAATCACGAGTCCATCCGGTGGGCTTAGTACATAACATCCTGATAACCCTGCAGGGAACCTTATTTAAAATGACTTTTATAGTCTTGGAGCTACCCGAATCTAGCCTCGACTACAACTTACTCTTCGGTCATGCAACCTTGTGATCTTCATGCACGACCATATGTAGCGGAGCCAGTCCATATGTTGGATGGGTTATCTGATGATGAGGAGGAAGCTTTCCTTAAAGCCAATAAGGACCTCATCTCATTAGGTACTGTAGACTTACAGTCGGTAGCAGATACCTGGAGTCTGGTAGTTTGTACGGTCGTGCCACTGACCGAAGAGGTAGCAGCAGATGTCGTTATAATTATGGATGAATTGACCTTACAATAACTGTTGCAGCCAGTTGATGACTTGGCAAGGCCTCGACAGTTTTATGTATCGGAGGAGCAATTGGTAACATACAATTTGGGAGATACGGTCAACCCGAGGCCAGTTAAAATTAGGGCCAGATTAGCAGAGAAATTCCAAGAAGATTTGGTACAACTCCTGCGTGAATTTGCAGACGTCTTCGCTTGGGATTACAGAGACATGAAGGGCCTTGACCCACAGATTTATCAACATCGAGTGGTACTAAAACCCGATGCGAGGCCTATCAAACAACCTAGTTATAGGATGAACCCTAATTATGCGGCACAGGTGAAGGCTGAACTTGATCGTTTATTGAAGGTGGGATTCATTGTGCCAATTGAGCATGCGGAGTGGATATCACCAATAGCAATAGTGTAGAAGAAAAATAAACATTTGCGTATCCGTGTTGACTACCGGAAACTCAATGCCGCCACCGTACCGGATCCATTCCCTCTCCCCTTTCTAGATACAATGCTCGACAGGGTAGCAGGTCACGAAATGTATTCTTTTTTGGATGGCTATAGTGGATATAATCAAGTGAGGATGGCAGAACAGGATATACCGAAGACATCATTCATCACTAATTGGGGTGTCAATGCTTGCACCATAATGTGGTTCCGTTTACGGAATGCCCCGAGTACATTCCAAAGATGTATGCAGGAATTCTTTTCACCTTACTTGACCACATTTATGCAAGTATATTTGGATGATTTTTCCTTATTTGGCGACACTTTGATTGTACCATTTACGGTGCTGTTTTGAAAAATGCTGAGAGTATCGGTTATGTTTGAATCCTACCAAATCAGTTTTTGCGGTCTCCTGTGATAAACTGCTTGGGCATATTATTTCTAAACAAGGAATATAGGTAGATCCAGATAAAGTAGCAGCCATGTTGGAGACACCATTCCGAAAGACACCAAAAGAAGTTATGCGCTTTCTTGGCCAAATCTGGTGGCATGGCAGACATTTACGGTGGTTAGCTCATTTAGCAACATCACTTAATCGGCTTATGACCAGCGCTCCACGAAAGTACGAATGGACTCGAGAGTGCCAAAGTGCATTTGATCGGTTGACGGTTTTATTGACGCAGGCACCGATCCTGCAACCACCTGATTGGGATCGACCGTTCCATGTCTTCATGGATGCGTCAAATATTGCGATTAGTAGTGTCCTCATGCAACAAATTGACAAATGGTTTCGGCCTGTATACTATGCAAGCCGCCGATTAGCTCCTGCGGAGAAAAATTACTCTGTGACAGAACGAGAATGTCTTGGTTTGATATACTATGTTAAGAAATTTTGGCATTACTTGCTGGGCCGTAAATTTACTTTCCATGTGGATCATGCTACACTAGTGTACTTGGTTCGGCAGCAGCATTTAGCTGTTCGATTGGCACGATGGGTTTTACTATTACAGGAGTTCAATTATGAAGTTATTCATCGACCCGACACAGCACATGTCTTGGTGGATTTTCAATCTCGACTGGATTTTGGTGAGTCTCTGGTAGGCGTGGATGATACAACGCCGACGATTTACATCACCGAGACAACTCCTGAAGAATCTGGAGAACTTCCTTTGCTCCTACATACTATGATATGTTAATGACTTTCCTCACTGACGGATGTCTTCATCCTAATACTCCCACTGCTCTGCGCCAGAAATTTGCAGTCTACAGTCGACGATTTCGGTTGATTGTGGGTCAACTGTATTACATAGATCATACTGGTGTTTTACTTAGATGCATTCCTCCACATGAAGCGGAATCAGTTATTACCATGGCTCATTCATTACCCACTGGAGGACACTTTGCAGCTGATCTTACTCACCGAAAAATTCTGCAAAGTGGGCTATGATGGCCTACAATGTACAGAGATGTGGTTCAATTTGTGTAGCAGTGTGATGTTTGTCAGCGGTCTGGGCAGCCCTTGCAGTGACACTTTTTTCCCCTTCAACTTGTCTTACCTTTGGAAGCCTTTCAGAAGTGGGGTATAGATTTTATTCGTCCAACAAGACCACCAATGACCCTCACCAACAATCGATACATATTGACTTGTACAGATTATGCCACTAGGTGGGCGGAAGCTTGGGCTTTACATTCTGCCATAGCTGTTTTGGTGGCAAAATGTTTGCTTCCCTCGATATGGACTACCTCTGGAGATAGTGACGGACCAAGGAACACATTTTGCAAACAACTTACTGCAAGTGCTGACTCAAACTTTTCAGATTATGCATAAATTCAGTTCACCGTACTATCCGCGTGTTAATGGTCTAGCTGAAAGTACCAACAAGACTCTATTGAATATGCTCCGCAAATTGATCTTGGAATGTCCGGAACGTTGGGGTCATCTCTTACCTGCTGTATTATGGGCATACCAAACCACGTACAAAGTGGCAACTGGAACAACTCCGTTTAAACTTGCTTATGGATTGGAAGCTATTGCACCAATGGAAGTAGTGGTATCGAGCTTGCGTATTTCCTTATATCACAAATTACTACCGAAAGAATCTCTTCCATTTCGGTTGGATGCGCTCCGATCATTGGATGAACACTGTTGGGAAAGCTTCATGACTCTCTAAGAAGTTCAGCTCCGTCACGCCTGTACTCATGACCGCTTCCTAAAAACCCCTATCTTTACGGTTGACCAACTTGTTTTATTTTATAATGCTAAAGCCAATCGCGCTGTTGGAAAATGTAAATTACGGTGGTTCGGTCCATACCGGATTGCTGAACAAGTGGGACCAACAACTTTTCGGTTAGCGACCTTAACTGGTGTTCTCCTGCCAAAAGTGATTAATGGTTCTAAGCTTCACCCATATCATCAGCCATCTGATAACCTATGATGTGTATTTAGTATTTTCTCCTCTTTTTCGCGGGTCACTTGTTTTTCTTTTTCTTCCTGTATTTCGGTTGACCACTGGCCGTAATCCCTCGTTTTCGTATCTAAATATGATTAATCGCCTCCATGTGTTACTGTTTCTGATCATGCATGCATGCCATAATCATGAGGGGTTTCTCTACAATATGGTGCTATGATTAAGGTTTTGCCACCTCATGTTTCCTGTGCTCTTACTTAATCATGTTCTTTCCACTGATAATCGCTATTGTGTTTGTGTGATTGTGCGTTCTTTGTCTTCTGTGTTCTCGTGTTTACTTGTGCACCATGGAAGCTCTCATGAATGTCACAACCTTCCATGCATGCCTCACTCCCAAAGTGAGTGAGTATTTGCGCACCCGTGGTTTGTTGGCCTTCGCTGAATTGCCTTGGCATTCAGTGGAGTGTCATCCATTCCACGCGCATATTATTTTTGCTATTGCCGCCACACCTACTATAGAGCAGTGTTGGCCCATTGCGTGTTTACCATCTCGTGTCGTTATTACTTTAGCTACATTTGCTGAAGCTTTTCGACTCCCTCGGGAAGGATTGGAGAATGGTCCACTTCTTTCCGTGGCCACCATGAAAGAATTGTTCCCCCGGCACTCATCTAATGAGTATGCCATTCTTTGCAGACCTGAACCAGAGCATACAGCTCTGCAATTTTTGGTAGCCACCCTGAATTTACAGAAACGCACATATGGTATTACTTGACCATTCTATTTGATGATAGTAACTGCATCCCGTGAGCCTGTAAATTTCACAACTTTCTTTTTTCGGCGTATTCACCGTGACTGTGTGACGGTTACCAAGCAGCTCGCTAAGGGTGACCTCCCTCGTTCCCGTTTAGCCCATCTCCTCACTTTCCTCTTTTCGGCGATCCAAGCCATGCAACCTCCTCCAACCGCTCCCTTCTTGTTACATGAAGAATCTAATCAAATGCTCGAAGATGAGGATGATGACGATGAAGATCTGCTTCAACTTTTTCACCGAAAACGATGATGTGTAAGCCCCTTTGAAAGTCAGGTGCAAAGATCAACTGCTGGTCATGATACTGAAGTCTTCCACGACACTGCCACATCTCTTCATGTTGAAACATCCGTTCCCTCTTCTCCACTCAACCAGCAGGAACATGGTGCACACCTGGACGAATCCGAAGAAGTTCTCTTCTCAGGCGGACTCTCATCAGCAGGATGAGGAAACTGGGAAGGAGATTGTCGCTGAAATCCTCACAGAAGTAATTGCTAATGCTAAGGTAGTGATCGCACTCATTGAGGTGACAAATAATGTGACCGGAATAGTCCTGGTGCAGAATCCTCTCATCCCCCTTCTTCCGCCCATTAATCCTACTGAGCCCGTTGTAGTACATACTAGTGATCTATTTTCTGCCTGTTCATCCCAACCACTTCCTGCTATTCATCCTCCGCTTGTTATGTTCAACGAATTAGAATCTATGGATCGCCTCCTGATCCAGTTTTCTCAGCAATTACCTTTTCAAATGAAGCTGGCAACCGAGAATATCAGGCAGGAATTGCAAGGTAAAGTTGATTTGCTAGAAGCGGATATTGCCCTGTTACAAGAAGAAGCAAATGCGGTCAAGGCAGAGAACCATGCCCTACAGGTTCAACTTCAATAACTTCAAGCCCCGATCGCAGAGCAGGACAACGTGATTGCCCAACACGATGCAGCACTTGCTGAGTTAAATGAAAAGAATGTCTTTTTAGCCACTCGGGATGAAGAAATAAAGCAGTTAACACAGTTAGTACAGGATAAGGAAGATTCTCGGGTTGCTCTCGGCAATTTATTAGAAGAAACACGTGTAGATCTTGAGTTGGTGACCCAAAAAGGATAGGAAATGGCAGATTTGGCCATGCAGAATACTGAAGAATTAAAGACAGTGTCCGACGAACTTCACCAGAAGTGTTGTGACTTGGATGCAGAGACCCTCCAAACGATTCAGCTAAAGAAAGAGTTGGAAGGAATCATGAAAGAAAGGGATGCGTATTACAAAACCATCCAATATCAAGCTCAGGAGCTGGAACGCAGAGAAAAGCAGTTAGGCGCTCAAGCAGAAAGATTGTCGAGCTGGAACACAGAGAAAAGTAGTTAGGCGCTCAAGCAGAAAGATTGTCCAGAGTTGATGGTCAAATTGCTGATATGAAGGTCAAACGAGATGCGGACATAGCCAATGAATTCTATTTACATGAAGCCTTTTTGCAGACGCAGACCGATGCATTGATGAGTCAAGTTATTGTGGCAAGTTTAGTCAGAACAGATGCACAACTGGTAGAGCCAGATACATTGAAGATTATGCTAGATTCACTGAAACAAAAGATCACCCAAACATTTAAGTTAGCCCGAACACCTTACATACAAGGCATAGTTGATGAGCCTTAGTTTTATTTTTTCTTTGCGGCTTCAAGTCCACCATGCTTGCTAGTGTTAAGCCGCCGGATGGGAATAATGTAATTTTATTTTCCATAGTTGCACGCACCGAAAAGGCATATCGAATAGTTGTAACTTTTTATCCATTAATGAAAAGGCATTACGGTGTTCTTCGGCAAAGAGAGACGGGTTCGCCAGACTTTGTCTCGACGGCTGTGCCGGGAAGATCGTGTGCAGATTTGCCGATATCTAAGTATTGTTATTCTGTTCTTGTTGAATTGTAGTGAGTCATTATCAACACAGTAATGTTACATTCACATTAATAAGTTTGTGTGACTGTGTGATTGTTAACTTGCGTGATAAGTTACTGTGTAAAGATAATCGTAACCGAAACATAGTAACTGTGTAGCGGAAATTACTGCCTTGAAAGTATAGTTATTGCTTAGTTGAATAGTAATTTGGGAAAATTAAATAAAGGGCCTCTGCACTGTCAGACCCCTAACCATCCTCAAGAACCCGAAATGAGATTAAAAGCGACTTGACAGTAATGCTTTTAACAACACTTTGTGAATAAGATTTTGCAAGAAATTTTTAATAGGTATAAAGCTATTCATAGAACTTCATGCTCCTACTATCCTAGGGCAAATGGCCAGGCAGAGTCCATAAATAAGGTATTGATAACCATGCTTCAAAAGGAATGTATGCTACAACCTGCTTCTTGGGGCAATGCTTATCTTGGTACACTATGGGCATATGGACTTGCCTATAAAGAAACAACTGGATTTTCCCCATTCCAATTGGTTTATGGGATAGCTCCCATAGAACCATTCAAGTTCATACATGGGTCTATCAGAACTGAAGGAGTTCAAAGAAAGAGCGGCATAGAGGTAACAACTAGGCTCACAACTTTGCAAAAAATGGAAGAATCCCATATTCTAGCATCCAGACAGTTAGTGCAGACTCAGATCAAAAGGAAAGAAGCACATGATAGGAACTTGTGGCCCAAAAGTTTGCAGTCGGGAGAGTTAGTTTTGTTAAACAAACCACAGATAAATGCTCAAACTAGAGGAAAATGGACACCCCACTAGGAAGGCCCATACAGAATCAAATCACTACTTAAGTGGGGTGCTGTAGAATTGGAAACTCTCACTAGAGAATCCCCTTAACAAACATTTCTAGGCTTAAGGCCTACCATCAAACAACATAATAAAACCAGATATAGACTACCTGGAATGAAAAATCTGGCCAGGTTGTATATAAACAGTTTGTCCATTTTCTAGCTAACATTTTCTCCATTTTTATCACCTTTTGGATTCCTTGAAGGAATTGTTCATCTACTTGTATCCTACTTGTTTTCTCCTCTCTTCCCCTTTGTTTTCCCACCCCTCCTCCCCTTCCCACACATCCCCACCATTTTTCCCACACCTCCCCCATTTTTCCCCCACCCCTCCCCCCTTCCCCCCGCATCCTGTCCTGCCCCCACCCCATTCAATTGGCCATTGAAAATGATGAGGAGCTTGGAAAGCTTTTGTTTGGTATATCTATTGCCTATGGTGATGTGCTCCATTACACTCGTCAAGTTTTTCTTCATACGAAGACATCCTCTACAAGCGAGGAGTCAGAGAAGCAGCCCGCACCGTAGCCCCCCCTTCCCCCCCCCCCCCCCCCCCCTTTTCTCCCCCCTCCCCCCCTTTTTTTTCCCCCTCCCCCCCCCCCCTCCCCCCCTCCCCTTGACATCAGCAAGTGCCTTTGGAGTCACTACCTGCCATAATCATTTTGATTGTGTATAAGATGCTTCAAGAGATTTTAATAGTCCATAGGTACCACCAAGTTATCTAAGTTGGCTACAAAAAAAACATACTCTTTGCCCTTTGCTAAGAGTTCAGCAAGCATTCCACTGTTCTACAAAGCATCATAAAATTTCCCATGACCTGGTGGATACCAGCCACTTTTTTCAGTCTAACCTTTGGCTGGCCATGACATCAAGTCTTTTGCAATCATCCGGGGGTACTGGCTCTAGTTACAAAATTTTCACTTGAAGGCCCGAATTTTGGTATTTCTCTATACTTTCAATGTGTCATCATGTGTATTGAATGAGTTCATTACAACCGTATTTCTTGTTCAGCCCCCCTCCCCCCCCCCCCTTCTCCCCCCTTTCTCCCCCCCCTTTCTCCCCCCCCCCCCCCTTCTCCCCCCCCCCCCCCCCCCCTTCTCTCCCCCCTTTCCCACCCTCCCCTCCCTTATTTTCTTCTTATTTATGTAAATGTTTTCAATTCCCCTCTTGTCGAACTCGGATTCAAGTCATTTTGGAGTCGTTTTTGGGGTTTCTCTGCATGAGGATTCAGATTTTGAGGTTATTTTGGCTTCATATTTTCATCTTAGGATCGTTTATAGCATTCTTTTGTGCTTTAGCATTTCAATTACATGCTTCTTTTGCACTTTGTTTAAACATTGTTTCAGTCATCACTTCCCTCCCTCACATTTCCCTTTCATTCCTTCACCTCTACTCGATATTGAGTACTAATTGTCTCCATGCTTTCAACATTCGATCCTGCAGCCGTTTGCCTATATATAGCAGCATGGCCTCTTCTATACCCCAACAAACTTCCTCTAGGGCTACACATGAGTATTCAGAGCTCCCTCCCTCTACCCTAGGTCTCGCTCCACCAGAGTCCCAAGTATTTCCCGACCCTGTGCAGGTGACTAGACCCCACACATGTGTTCCAACACCAGCCCCCCTCCCAGTATTTTCTACCATCCGATTGCCCCTACCTTTTTCGGACCTTGCTTATCCAACTCCTCCATCTATAGTCCTTCATGTCCTCTGCCGAGTCTTCCCTTCCCAGCACCTCCCACAATTCACCCTGCACCTCCACATCCCCTTACTCTCCCTTCCAACAGTGAGTCAAGCTCGGCCTCTTCACATTACCTATCAGTACCGACTCTAGATTTCCCAGTTCCATCTACCAAATTTTCACTACGCCTTCACCTTGCTCTCCCAAAGTCCTTCCTCCTTGACCTGTTCAATGAGGATTACTTGCTGCAGGAAGGTATTCATCACTTGGCCTCAATCATATGGTCCGAGCTAGAGGGTGGTGATGTTCATTTCGCATTCATATCATTCCCCACCTTCCCTTCAGGAACCCTATCCACATAGATCATTGTAGCCAGTATTGGTTCTTCAATGATCACATATCGCCCACCATCATTCCTTTATTCTGGCATCTATTAAGATGAGATTATTGCATTTTGTAATTGCATGTTTAGCGCCCCTACAACCTCCCCTAGGATGGTCCAGCTACTGAGAGCTTTCACGTTCCATTTCCTGTTTGACAACCCTTCTTCCCACCAGCCTCTTAGTGACATCCGTATAGCCGATCCATTGTACTGTTTTGACCATGGGAGACCTTACCCGTATGCATCCCTCATGTATGGGTCATTCCAGCTTCGCTGCCAATGCTTCCACAAAGCACTACAGCATGGTTCTTGATCCTTTTCAGTATATTCCGCCCTAGTCCTTGCTTGGCTATACCACTTGCTAGGTGAGCTCAGACCAGCTTCCTCTGCTTCCCCCCATGCCTTCCCCACTCCCTCCCCGCATGTGCAGGATGTCGCATCCACCCCACCCCTTATCCTTCCCTCTCCTACTTCATCCACTCCATCCACTCACCGTGTTCGACCTAGGATTGCATCCTACTCCCCAGACACAATGCTCGCCTGTCCTCTTGTGGAGCAGCTAACCCACCCATCTACTCAGCCCACACCCTTGCCGCCATCCCCTCCCCTTTTGGTAGACTCCACCTCTACTTCGCACACACATTCCCCACCACATCAGTCTTTGGCTCGACACTCTTTACTTGTCTCATCACAGCCCTCCACTCTGATACCTCTGCATGGCAATGAAGCATCACCGTCGGTGGATCCACCCTTTCTCGACCTACTCCAAGATGCGAGCACATTCACATTGGATGGCGCAAATGCAACATGTCTCTCACTCCATTTGGTTACCGCGACAGTTGCACTGCATAGCCAGTATGCCTCTCTGATAGAGTGCATACATGCTTTGGTAGCCACCCAGTGGCAGTCCTCTCAGGCAGCATTGAGGGCACTTTAGCAGGAGAGAGACACGTTCTAGGGTGAGGCCGATTCCATGAATCAGGTTCTTTTGGAGATACGGCAGCGAGCATCCTTGGGTATCTGCGAGAGTCCTACTTGTAGGCTGGTATGATGAGAGTATGACCATCTGTGTCGCTATCAGAGCATGGCCATTGCTTGTATTGAGCAAGTGGCCATCATTCCCTCAACATCGCCTGACCTGACTCCACATCCTAATGATGCTACTCTTGCAACGGGTTCTCATTCACCACCAGCACCCCAGCTCGACACCGCTCCATCGTTGTCCGTTTCTACTATCTCAGTTGCAACTTCTCGCCCCTTTTTGACTCCATTTGCCTCATTTTGATCATCGAGGCTTCGGATTCTCGAGTTCCCTTTGTTAGGCCGCTCCTATTGTTTCCTTACCTTTTCGGCCATTGAGTGGCTCTTTCATGTACCTCAGACCGTTTTCGTGGCCCTTTCATGTATTTCATGCCTTTTTAAGGCTCTTATTGTATCTCCTTTTGATATATATATATATATATATATATATATATATATATATATATATATATATATATATATATATATATATATATATATATATATATATATATATATATATATATATATATATATATATATATATATAGGTTTTGGTTATTAGCTCTTTATGGCATCTCTTGTCTGGTTATTTACCAGGTGTTTCTATTTCATTGGCATTTGTGGGTGTTTCTATTTCATTGACATATGTTGGATCTATTCATGTATAGTTTAAGATTTTTTTTCCCCTAACCCATTAACCCTACCCTTTACCCCTACCCTTGTCCCCAACCCTTCCAATTCATACCTTCTTCACTTACCTCCCCATTTTACTGTCACATAAACGTACACTACAATTTCCCCATCCAGTTTCCCCTAACCCACCTTCCAAAATTGCCTCAAACCCCTACTATGTACATTCATCCGTCTTGCTCTTCACTACAAAATTTCTACCTTTTGGTTCTTCACGGGTAGGTGTTCTTTACTGATCCTGGTGGACTTGGTAGTTGCTCAAGTGTCCTTTTGAAGATTTTGTAGCACAGGAATCATGATGTCATCTCTGCTCAAAGTTTTGGTTGGTAGCTCTCTGGCACGACGAACCCATTAGGTGGTGGGCATCTATTGAGCCCATAAAAGTCACATTGGTCAAACTCAACCATAGTCAAAGTCAAAGTTATCAAAGTCAACATGTTTAAGGTCAAGGCTAACATGGGCAAAGGCGAAGCGTTCATGTGTCAAGGTGCATGGGTAGTGCACAATTAATTGTTCACAAAGATTACATTTGCAGAAAGTTGGATGCAGGTTGCAGAGTGTCTTTCTGAAATTTGTTTAAGGTTCAAAGTGTTTTAAAGTGTTGGAAGGTTCAGGTGAACCCTGTCTTAGGTGCACAATTGAAGAATTTAAATGCAAAAGATGAAGGTATGTGAAGCAACAACGTAGGTAGAAGTGAAAGCATGGTCCCCATTTAAAATTTTGCATTGTCCTACCAAATTCACTAAAGGACAAAACATGGATTTGTTTGTCGCTAGGCACACCTTGGAGACCATCTTGGGACATACAAAGGAGGGCCAAGATGCTATGGGAGTTAGGAGCATACATGAACCAACACCCAAGGAAGGAGTATTCTTGGTTGGACAAAGCTAGTGTGATATATTCTAGAGCAAGAGAGAGAAGAGACATTCAGAGAGAGTGTGTGCGATGCAGAGAAGTGAAGTGAAAGTTGTGCAAGGAGAGTGACTTAGAAGTGTGAAGAGAAGTTCTAAGCCATGCAACCAAAGGTCACAAGGTTCCATTGAAGCTGTGTGCACATTGACAGAAGGTGTCCATCCCTCCCCCTAGTGGAAGCCTGAGTGCAAGGTGTGCACAAGTGCAAGCTTGAAGAAGGTGGAGGTCTGGTGCAGAGAAGGTCAGCGGCCGCAAGAACCTTGGGTATTTTTTAACTTTGTTGATTGTGCACACTTTGGGATTTTGCACAGAGAGCATTTGGATTGTATTGTACATCACCATTGTACTTTTGTCCTTATAGAAAATCTACAGAAGCTTCCAGTGTCTGTATCTTTCTTCTTATCTTTCCCCCTTCTCCTACAAACACTCAAACCCCTTTTTGCACAAGAATCCCCCAACACAAGTCATCCACATAAATTGAGATATAGACAATCAATGATCCTTCAACTTTAACATACAAAGAAGTATCTACATTTGAACACATGTATCCCTGCTTTTCAAGAAAATTTACCAATCTAAAATTCCAAGCCCTTGGAGCATGCTTAAGACCATAGAATGCTTTCAAGAGTTTACATACATGTATAGGCTTCTTAGGATCTTCGTATCCTATTGGTTGCTCCATGTACACATCTTCTTTTAAATCACCATTGAGAAATGTATTTTTGATATCTAATTGATAAAGATTCCATACCTTGCTTGCAACAACACTTATTAGTGTCCTTATTGTTGATATCTTGGCAATATGAGAAAATGTTTCATCCAAGAATTTCTTTGCAATATCTTTCAATTTTCCAACACTTAAGTGTCCTAATGTTTTATGCCATAAATCCAATTGACTTACTTGAGCCTCAAAATCGACCTTCACTCCATTGCCCTTCATTTGTCCAACTAAAATCAAATTTCTTGTGATAGGAGGAACAAACAAAACATCTTTGAGAGTTACATGTTCATTAAGTGGACAATCACCATGTAAAATACTTCATGCTCAGTACTATCTCCTGTAGCAACTATGACTCTTGAATCTGGCTTGTGTAAGTTTGCAAACATATTCATGTTATGACTCATGTGGTTTGAGCAACCACTATATACACAACAAGTTTAGTTGTTTACCTTCCTTTTATGTGTATCTGTATGCATAGCCATGAGAATGTTTTTCGTATGTGTCTGAGTCTCCTCTTGCACTATGTTGTTGTTTTGATGCATGTGGTCTTGGCCTCTTCCTCTTTTTTGTCCTCAAAAACCACCTCATCTATTTGGCTTGGAGAAGCAATCCATGGAATAATGACCAACTTTGCCACAATAATTACAAGTAAAGTTACCTTGCTGATTTGGTTGAGTCTCTTGACTTTGTTGGATTGTTCTTCCTCCTCTAGTAGAATTAAAGCTTCCTCTTCCTCTTGCATTGTTGTTGAATCTTCTTCCTCCTCTCCAATTTCCTCAACCATTAGGGGAAAAAATGGATCTTGCATGGGCCTTGTAAGGATTCCTAATTTTTAGGGATTAAAATGGTTAATCTAGCGGATTAGGGAGGCATACAATACTACTAGTGGTATTCCCAAATAGAATATTATTTGTCAGATTTGTTTTTGGATTTATCAAATGTGAAATTTTAGAGCGTTTGGATTCTTTGATTCAATGGCTTAGATTCATTCGATGTTCCTCTAGAGAGAGAATGCGAAAAATTTCATGGGAGTTTGGACTCTTATGAGCAGTCTTTTTGTGCATCTTCTGCAGAATTTTCAACCATTGGATGGAGGGCAAATCCAACGTCTGCCCGTATTTGGGGCTGATCTACAAGCGCCCATTGTTGTGAGCCATCCGATTAGTTTCGCATCCGACGGAGCAGACCAAAAGGCGCATGGATCATTGATTGATCTACATGCTCATATAAAATCCACCCTTGGATGCTTTATGAATCCAAAGGCTAGCAATGAAAGTGCCCTTCCTTTTCGGCATTGATTCATTACCGTCAGATCTAAGGCCAAATCGAATGGCCACCATTCAAAGGGTCCTTTTTTCTACCATATTCAATGTCACCCATTGAGTACCCATCTAATCCAAGGGCTTGAATGCCTTGGCGCCTTGACTTTTTCCATTCAACATCATCCTTTGGATCTTTGAGCCAATCCAAGGGCTAAGATTAATTTGGGAGGCTCTCAAAACCATTTTGGCAAGCAAAACCACTAGTTCTAGCTGGTTTCTTCCTCTTTGACCACAGAAAAACAAGGGAAGCCTATACCTAGCCTATGTGATTAAGGGACTAGACTGTGTCCACCACCCTCTTCTCATTGGTCCATCCCGAATCACTCCTTAATCTAAGTGGCCCATGCAGAGTTCATTTTTTCCCCTAATGCATCTTGATCTATTTAATGAAGTATAAAGAGCTTGTCCTTGACTACCTCTTTGCAAATTATAAGACTTCCCACCTTCTATGTTGATTTCTTAAGTGATCATGAGCGTTTGTAAATCTTCCAAGGATGGTAGATTTTCTCGATTCATGATAGATGTAATGAAAGACTTCCATCTTTCATCTTCTCTCAAGCCATTTAACATGCTATTAAACTTTGTATCCTCACTAGGATATGCATCAATAGAGGCTAATGCTTCATTAAGAGATTTTACCTCAAGAATATAATCATTAACTGATTTTTGTAGCTTCTTTTTACTCTTGTCAACTCATCAATAAGTTGCATTTGCCTTGCTCTATTGGTAGTTGCAAATAACTTTCTAGAGACTCCCAAGCCTCTCTACTAGTATTTAAACCTCTTATATGTCCAACCATAGTATTTGAAACTGATTGTGATATAATAAATAGAACTCTTCTGTATCTTTTGATCCATTCTTGCTTGCTTGCTCGATTTTGCTTGTGTAGGAGCTTTTGGTAGTAATGGTTTCACTTCTCTACTTGCTAACAATCCCCAAAGACCTTTAGACATGAGATAAGACTCCATTCTAAGTTGCCATATGGGGTAATTTCTCCCATCTGATAACTTCTCAATCGATGCACTCAAATATGCCATGTTGAATTGTTGTGAACAAAGAAGATAATTCAATAAGTTTTATGAAAGATCTGATAAGAAAACAAAAGATTTGATACCACAATGTTAAGTTTACAAACTTGTAAACATCAAAGTACATAAAGAAACATGATTAGACCTCCCAAGAGCTTCAAAAGATCAAAAAAATATTTCCAAACTTTAGAAATCAAGATTTCCTCCAAACTTTCAAGAAAATAGAAATGGGTGACTATAGCAAAATAATCACCAGAAACTCTCTCAGAAGAATTTTTCAAAATAATTATATATTCTGAATATAGACTTTGAGTAGCATGTTTTAGAAACAGAAAACATCAAAAACGCTGGAGTATAGCTCCCAAAAAAATAGTTTGAAGTCAAGGTATGCGGAAGCATGCAACAACAAGGTATGACTAATTATTTGAATTGAGAATTGGTGTACAACAACAGGAAAAATCAAAGATCTATGAGAAATTTCAATATAAATAGAAAGTGTGGGGTAAGGAAACTCATCCAAGTGAAATCACTCAAAAAGACCTCATAACAACTGAGATATAAAAGTTTGAAGAGAGGTATGTCTCTGATGAGACACCAGATAGACATAAGAAAGAAGATCTACAAAAATGCCTACTTGCATGGGGTTTTCTCATATATAGTATATATGTGTATGCCTATATATGTGTATATATATATATAGTACAAGTTTTAAGCTTTGCAACACAACAAAAATCACTAATATTTGCCACCTACACTAAGAGAACCACTCTTTTTATTGAGAGGATGTCAATAGAAGCACCTTCCTTGTCTAAAAATAGACACCTCTCCTTTCCTTCTTACTGTTATCTAGTTTTATCTAATTTTACTCTAAATTTGGAGATATGAGCACCTACACATGTTATTTATCATAAATAATAAAATCCATAAGCCTAAAAACAATACTTTAGAGCTTGTTCTTATGTAACAATGCAGCTATGGCTCTACCATGAGTGCAACAACCTTACATGAATGTTCTGCTCTATGGCTAAAGTTACCTCCGCCCCTCTTGCTGACAAATGTTTTGCTAGCTCCATGAGTGGGGTGACATGGCCTTGAGCAGATAATGGAAGGAGAAACACATGGTGCGAAGCTCTCATAGTGGAATGACCATAAGCCGCACATTGCTCTGCAGTGACCATTGCTAGCTCTACACATGCACTACCCATTGTGATGATGAACAAACTAGAAGAGGAGTACCCACAACCCAATATTTAACATCACTTGTTCTACATTACATATCTGCAATCCAACATATTTGTTTTATTTTGAGGGTGGAGAAAACTCCGGATTATTTGAATTTGTACTATTTAGGGACAATGCTTATGAAAATGGTATCAACCGTTTAATTTTATGTTTTTTATTTATGAGAGTACAATGAATTAGAAACACACTCACACACTCTCGACCTCGTAAGGTAGAAGTACCCATTGTATGTCCAATTAAGACTCAAACTCATGACTTGCTCCCAGAGACTCAAGGCATCAAACTAGTAAGTTACACAAGCTCGAACATAATCAACCTTTTTAATTTAATAACTACATAAGATTTTTTAATTTGATACCCTTACTTTGAACTGCCTAAGATTTTGGGTGGTCTTTTATGGGTTCTGGGTTGTGAACACCTTCATATTATGTCAATTTTAAGATGAAATTTTTATTATTTTTATTTAATATTTGTGGGCATATATTCTGCAGAGTTGATAGTGTACTTTAAAATTAAAACACATTATGAAATTTTGATGCCAAATAACTCATGTCTTTTCCTTCAATTCTACAACTGTGAAAGGATTGTAGATTAGTTGATCACACTTTGTATTTATTGTGAATAATCAAGGCAAGTTTTAATTTTTTTGCGTTTGAAAAAAGATCAATTGTATGCATAAACCATCATTCATGTTTTCTTTTTTTGATATTTTATTCATGCATAAAGCATCATTCATATTTTATGATTGGAATGCTCACAACTTTATGGTAAGACATAGAGTTGTGATGTTGGCATTGTAGGTAATTTCTTTACTTCTCCTTATTTTTCTCTTTCTTACTTCACCCTCATCATCACCCTCATTATCCTCACCATTTTCCACCTCCATCTCCATCATCACAAAATTTTCAGTTTTTTGGTCATACCACCTTCCCCCTTCCATTCCCCTCATTTCACTTGTGAGAGAGAGCGAGAGCGCGATTTGTGTTTGGTGTTTTTGAATGTTTCTCGAGTGTTCTTGCAAGTTTTGGTTGTATCATCATCTCTAGCAGGTTGTACAAGTACGAAAAAGCTCTTTCAGTCTAACCCTAAGGAACACAGCCCTTACATGGTTTCAACCACTAAATGAGAGGCAATTCAAGAACATAGAACAACTTCTAGAGGCTTTCATTACCCAATTCTCTAAGAGTGGTATACGGCATAACACTTCCTCACTGATTCATAGTTTCAAGTAGACACCTCAAGAGATGGTTATACTTGCAGGAAGAAGGTTTAGGCAATACCTAGAGAGATGTCCTGTTCATGAGTTACCCACACTAGCGAAACAAGTGGCTTTATTCCTAGACGGATTGCTAAGTACCAAATTGAGGTCATATGTGTACTTGAAGGACTCTAGGGCCATAGAAGAGTGTGCACGCATGTGCATCGACATCGAGGATAACCTAGGGGAGGAATTAGAGCTTTCTAAAATCTACAGAGATTCAAATAGCTCTACTAGCCTGAACTCAAGTCCATCCACATCTATTGAGGAACTTGCGGAGAAAGTATTTCAGAAGTTAGGAGCCTCAAGCAAATAAATACCAAGGTTTGCCCCAGTGAAAAGATGCTATACCTGTGGGCGTGAACATATGGCGAATGTATGTCCCATTATGGCTCAACCCTAAGTGAATCCTAGTAGTCAATACTTCACCATAGAACAGAGATACACTAATCACACTACGCAAGATTTCCCATACAATAAGCAAGTAGTTAGGCAAACATATCTACAACCATGCCCTCAACAAGGAAGATACCAGAACTAGTACCCATCTCAGCAGTATGCTAGGCCTCAGCAACCCTAGCAACCACAATATCAGACCCAACAAAGGCTTCAACCGCTGTTAGCTCAGTAACCTCCAACCCCAACCAATGTGATTCCAGTGAAGTATGCAGCAGCAAAAGAAAATTTGAATAGGGCCATAGTCCCAATAACACCATTGCTTTCAGAAAGTGACGTCAAGCGATCATAGTTTTGACTCCACTCATATTGATAGCCCACAGGCTTACTACATGCACTCACCTGAGCATAATGATTCATATTACTATGAAGACCCGAGTGAACCAAGTGGGGAGCCAGGGTATGCAAATGTCATGTATGCTGACTCCAACTCTAGATCTCAACCTAGGAAGGTAAGACCCCCAATTCCTAGAGGACCATGCTATCGATGTCAGGAAGATCACCTCATTCATGATTGCCCTAGTGCACTGCAATCTCACTTTAGAAGAGCTACTCAAGGTTAGGCCAGATCTATGGAAGCACGTAGCCAATCAAGTGGGCGAGTAGCAAAACCTCATTCCCAGGTAGGACCTCATAGAACAGTGCCACAAATACCCTTGGACAAGATGGGAGACATGAGACAAGGAAAGGAAGGAAACATCTATCTTCCCATTACCCATCAAGGATACACAACCAAGGCAATTTTGGACTTAGGCATAGGATTTGCAATTGCTACCACTTCCCTATGGAAGCAATGGGGCAAGCCAACACTCAGACCGATGAGAATGAAACTGAAAATGGCCGACGGTCAAATTGAGAGACCCTTAGGATTGCTCGAAGGAATAACTCTCACTACATGTGGTGTAGAGTTTGAACATACTTTTGCTATATGTGACTTTAGCAACAATCAGGCCTATGAGATGATTTTGGGAAGACCATTTATGCGGTAGTTGCAAGTGGTACAGGACTGGGGAACCAATTCCTTGTATTTGCAGCATTTAGGTGTTACGACCAAAGTTAATCTCAAGGATTACTCTCATAGAGATGTAACCCCATCCAATGGAATCCCATCCATAGAGCTAGAGATGATACTAAGTCAGTGCATTCCATAGGATCCGGATCCTCATGGATGCATGAAGACACCCACTTATGGATGTGCAAGGTTGCAATAGAAGAAGAGAAGCGAGAAAAAGCCAGAGAGGTAGGTGCTAAGGAAACCCATAGACCAATTCAAGACCCATCCTATGCACCTGTAGTATTTTCTGATAAAGAATTTGAACCTCATGGTTGGGCGGAAATTTTAGCAACAATGGATGTAGCCATCAATGAAGAACAATGGACACCCCACTCTGATGAGGATGGCTATGACATTTCAATTTTCACAATAGAGCCAATCATGTGTGAGTCGGTTATTGAAGAATGTGAGCCTAGCATTGATGCATTCGAGGATGCAAGTGACTCCGATCTAGAGTCAATCATTATGGACCCACCCTTTGCATTAGATGAAGAATACTTCTACAAAGTAGAAGCTCACCCTTAGAGACATGAAGAGCTTACGGATGATGTGACGTTAACCACACAAGTGACGAACAAAAGTGAAGGTATGAAAAGAAAGAAGAAAGAAACCACATCAGAAGAGGAAGCATCTTTGTTTGAGGTCACCAAGAATTTTAAGAAATATGAGATTGAAGATAGGAGAGTCATGATAAGAATGCCTAAATGTGAGGCAAAATGAGGAGAGGCCTATGATAACAGAGAAACCACCAAGAAAATAGTTGTAGCCATAAAAGAAGGAGAAGAAAGATGCACTTACATAGGACATGACCTGACGGAAGAAGAAGAGCAAGAGTTGATAGATTTTCTAAGAGAATACAGAGATGTATTTGCTTGGAGCTACAAGGACTTGAAAGGTGTAGATCCTAACATATGCTCACACACAATTCTCATGACCTCAGATGCCAAACCCTCTAAGCAAAAGCCATACACATATAATGATAACTATGCTGCTAAGATAAAGGAAGAGATAGACAGATTGGTTGAAGCCGGATTCATCTATGAAATTGAGCACACTGAGTGGGTATCCCCCATTGTAGTGGTGCCCAAGAAGAGTGAAAAATTACATGTATGTATTAACTTCAAGAAAGTTAACACATCCACCATTCGAGATAACTATCTGCTTCCTATCACTGAACATCTCTTAGAAAGAGTAGCAGGCAAGGAAGTGTACAACTTCCTTGATAACTTTCTTGGCTACAATCAAGTGGCCATAGCTCCAGAAGATCAGCATAAGACAGCTTTTGCCACAGAGTGGGGCATATTGCTTTTCGGGTAATGCCATTTGGTCTCACCAATGTGCCCGCTATCTTTCAAAGGCTGATGTGCCATGTGTTTAAGGAATTCTTGAGGAAGAAGTTGGAAGTCTATGTTGATGATCTGTGTGCTCATTCCAACATAAGAAAAACCTATATCCTTGAGCTGCGAGCTATCTTTGACAAATGTAGAGAATACCAAGTCTGCCTGAACCCAGAAAAGTGTGTTTTCATGCTCAAGCAAGGCAAGATTCTAGGACACATAGTGTCAAAGAACGGCATATGCACTCACAAAGAGAAAGTGAGAGCTATCACAGAACTACCTAGGCCAAGGAATGTCAAGGAAGTACAGGCTTTCATGGGGCATTGTGGCTATTATCGCCGATTCATTCACATGTATGCCATCATTGCAAAGCCTCTGTATGGACTTTTGACCAATTTTGAGTGGACTGATGAATGTGAGAAATCTTTCAATGAGCTTAAGCGACAATTATTTTCAGCACCAATCTTGACAACATCAGATTGGAATAAGCCATTCCATGTCCATGTGGATGCATCCAATTATGCTATTGGGTGTGTACTTGCACAACCTACGAGGGAAGGTAATATGGATCTTCCAATTGCCTATGCTAGTAGACAATTGAATGCAGTTGAACGAAACTATACCACCACCAAACGAGAAGGACTAGGCATGGTATATGCTGTAAAAAAGTTTAGACACTATTTGTTGGCACATAAGTTTAAATTTTTTACTGATCATCAAGCTCTACTGTATGTGGTAAACAAGCCATGCAACACAGGAAGATTAGTAAGATGGTTCCTCTTACTAATGGAATATGACTTCGAGGTAGTGGTGAGGAAAGGCAAGGCTCACTTGAGAGTAGATCATCTCTCGAGGCTCACATCCAGAGAGGCCCCACAAGGAGTATCAGATGACCTTCCTGATGCTTACTTGTTTAATTTGGAAGTTTTACCTCAGTGAGCTAAGACATTAGTACCAGTGTTGACATATGGGCCTAACCACCCAGTAATAAACACTCAAGATAAGGAGGTAGTAATAGCCCAAAAGTACCATATCATGGCACGGAGTATGTACAATCATACATATCAAGGAATATTAACTTGTTGTATGGGAGAGGATGAGTACGCGAAATGGTTGCAATTAGCACATGTGGGCACATTAGAGCAACACTAATCAAGGCAAATAACTTTACAGACACTAAGGAGACTCGGAGTGCACTTGCTGACTATGGAAGCAGATGTCCATAAGTTGTGTAAAGAATGCCTAGTCTGTCATATTGGACCACCTGTGGAGCACGCTACACTGTACCAAGTGTTTCTAATACCAGATTGGAGTGAACCGTTAGTATCCTTTCTGAGAACAAAAACATTCCCTCAAGAGATGACTTTGGCTAGGCAAAGAAGTTTAGAAAAAGAAGCCCTAGACTACTCACTCTTTGGAGATAACTTATACAAGCGTAGTAAAGATGATTACCTCAGATTATGTGTACATGAGAGTGAATATCTGAAGATCTTGGAAACTACTCACCAAGGTGTAGCAGGAGGACACTTTGGACTAGACCGGGTGATTAAAGTAGTCCTATTTGCAGGCTTGTGGTGGTCAACCCTTCACATGGATGCACATACCTATGTGAAGCGGTGTGACGTTTGTCAGTGAACTCAACATCCCATACGCAAGGATGAGATGCCATTGAAACCTATGATGGGTGGACATGCATTCTCTAAGTCGGGAATAGACTTTGTAGGTCCTATTAATCCCCTAGCTAAGAGTTCCCATGTGGAGTATATCATTGTTGCCACCAATTATCTAACTAAGTGGGTAGAAGTGAAAGCCACAACGAAGAACAATGCTCAAACGACAACTAAGTTTTTATTTGAGAACGTGTTCACTAGATATGGGCTACCAATAGAGCTAGTAAGTGATAGAGGCAGTCACTTCTTGAATGAAGTCATTGAAAATCTTCTTCAAGAGTTCTTGGTGATACACAAGAATTCTGCTCCCTATCATCCACAAGCTAATGGGCAAACCGAAAGCACCAATAAGATTCTCTGCAATGTGTTGACAACGTTAGTGAACAATAAACGCTCTGATTGGGACAAACAGCTACACCATGATGTTTGGGCATATAGAGTTGCCTATAAAATGGTACTCCAAGCCACTCCCTTTGAGATGGTGTTTGGCCGAAATGCAGTGCTACCATTGGACTTCTTGATACCTACACTGAAAGTAGCATAGGCTCATGAGTGGATGGGGCATGAACTCTCTTCAAGAATCTTTGATCTTGAATGGCTAGGTGAAATGAGACTGAGAGCTACTACAGGGATTTATGTAGATAAGAAGAGACAAAAGGCATACTTTGATGCCCATGTGAAGGATAAAGGCTTGAAGGCCGGAGACTTAGTTTTGGTGTATACTCTGAAACAACATGCAAGAAAGCTAGAGAAGCATGGCTATGGACCGATGATTATTAACAGAATATCATCAAGTGGAGCAATCCAGTTGGCCACTTTAGAAGGCGACGTCCTACCAAGTTATATTAGTGGATGCCGAGTCAAATTATACCAAGAACCCCTCACCGAAGAAATGCTTAACCGACTCAATACGACCAAGAAATACAAAGAAGAGGAAAAACAAATTCGAGAAGAAGCACAGGCAGAAGCCTTGGAATGCATCCGAAGAATGAAGTTGAGAAGACATGGTAGAGATCAGCCTAGGACAGATGCTTATATAGCTCTAGGGTATCACATGGCTATGTGTGAAGTCTCAAGTGTAAGTTCTAATAGAATAATTGATCGACGTCCTTTTGTGACTTTAGACATAGGACAAGGAAATAGTGCAAGGACTCTACAGGCCTTGATTGACTCAGGTGCAACCACTAGTGCTGTTAAACTTTCTTACTATCAAGAATTGAAGTTAAGTGTCGATCCTATAGAACCATACCACATAGGATTGGGAGGTGTGGAAACCCCTTGTATGGGCGAGGTGGAACTTCCCCTCTACATTCAAGATGTTCTAATGATAGTGAAGGTACTAGTGTGTCAAGACGAGGATCTTACTGAACCTCTTGTCTTGGGTCAAGACTGGATCTATGATCATGGAGTCAACCTGAACCTAAGAAGTGGACTTCTTCAGGTCTGGGTAAGTCAGAATCGCATTACAATTGAGTTAGAAAATAAAGCACTCAAGGAACTAGGAAAGGCACCAACTCCTAGTCCATCCAGGAGTACATATGAAGATGATGATGCTATTTTTGTCCAAAACTATGTAATGCAGAGGGACAATGTTCTCAACAAAGGAGCCAAGGAAATGAGGGAACTCCCTTCTTTTCCAGAAGTGATAGAGACACATCAACCAAAGGAGTGCCGAATGCAGCGCAAGCAGACTGTCTATGCTCAAAGCCAAAGGAGAGTACGAAGCAAGGTGAATCATCCACCGAAACAAGTATGGGTACGAAAAGGCAAGCATCTGGTTGCGGTCAAGTCACAACCACTGACTTCATGTCATGCTAGTGGTCGATGACATGATACTAAAAAGAAGTCTCTCAAAGAGTCATCCACAAAAGTTAGATCTATTTGGGTACCCAAGAAGTCAATGAAGGCCGACCCACAATCAAGACAAATTTGGGTGCCTAAGACTTACTTACGGGCTCAAATAGCCATACAAAAACCACACATTGTGAATCATTACTCACACACTCAAGCAGTCGATATCCATAATTGTTCGGCACGCATAGTCACATATCCATCCACATGCACGAGCAGGGTCACTGTAAATGCCCAAAAAATCAAGATGTAAAACCACACATTATGTTTGGCAGCTCAAATCTTGTAATAAACCACCTGATCCCAATGTAACACCACATTCGTTTACTAACTGTATCCGCTCTACACCTAACCACCTCAATTAGCACATAGGAACCATCATCCACTAACCACACATCTCACTCACAATCACACATGCACTAAGTAACCTGCTAACCACATCACAATTCATTAGGTTAATGTTGTAACGGGGACACATGATCATTTTGTGTCCATTGCAATGTTAACATTCATTTGTATATTCTCACAGAACCGGCAACGGATTTCCTCAACATGGCCAAGGTGGCAGGAACGAGCTCCTAGGCAGGCACCAGTCCTCAAATAGTAGACATTGAAAGTCTCCCTATTTAGGAGGAGTTGAAGGAACGGCCACAAGCATTAAGAGCAGTACATGTCATACCGATTCAAAATCCTCCCCAGAGGCACACATCACCAATTAGCAAGAACTCCCATTGGTTCAGTGAAGTCGTAGGACCCCTCGCGGATGGCACCTATTTATGGGAGGCTGAGATAGAGTTTAACGGACAGTGGGGATGGTATCATTTCTTTACACGAGAGTTTGAAATGCTTCAGAACAGTGAAGGATTGTGACCAATATGGAAGAAGGCTGGATTGGATGAGTACTCCCATGCTTAGTTACCAAAGCCGGGCTTCCTGAGGTGTTCATACCTAATTAGCACACTCACTCCCAGCAAAGATAAGAAGGGGAAAAGCACCTTTGTACTTCCTTCTCTCACACGAGGCAATGAATTGAAGAGCTTTAAATTAACCAACAATTTGGTATGGGGAGCTCTGGAAATGAGAGGTATGCACATCCCTACGGAGAAGGTGACAATGATCCCAGACAACATGAAGAAAAAGAACCTAAATAAGCCAAAGGACATGGTGGCAATGACCCCAACCATTGCCATCCACCTCCAAATGTGCATGCAGCACTTCACATTCCTAGCCCAAGAAAGATTTACGATGCCACACAAGAAGATTTGGTTTAGTTTATAGTTGGCAGATACGCTGAGTTTGATAATCAATATGCCACATTGGATCATTGACCAGATCCATCTTGCACATCAATGTTGGTATAAGAAACATAAGTTAGTGCTCTATGGATGTTGTGCACTTACCATAATTGTATATCGGTTGTTGGCATATGATGTGCCAATTCAAAGGGCACTCAGTTGGACTAGGGCACAATAATTTCAGCGAAGAATATCAGCTGTAGGGCCTCCACCAAAGAAAATGAGGGGAGCTATTCAATTGCCATGTGCACAAGCTCCGGGCGCTACCTTGACACTGGACATGGCTCCGCCACCCCAAAGGTGAGTGCAACCCTTCACCATCAGATTACCCGGGCAAAGTGCAAAAGGGCATAATCTGATATTCCCACCGATCCCCACATATTTAGAGTTTTCTCATGTCTTCACGCTTGAAGATTTAACTGATGAGGAGGTAGCAAGGATAATCAATGCAACTAACTTAGAAATTGAAACAGAAGAGTTGAGTGGACAACAAACAGTCACAGATCGGCCCACCCAAACTCACCCAGTAGTAGTCAAAGTAGAGGAAGATGAGGAAGAGACTGAAGAAGAAGAACAAGATGAGGAGCATGAAGGACCATCCGACAAGGAGCAAGAATATGAGCAACACGTCATGCCGGAACTTACGGGAGCCCCAGCCTACACAAAGCAATTCAAAAGATTTTATGATACTATAAACCTGGTTCAGGAGCAACACAGACTATCCTTGGCAGTAGGGAAGGCCTTAATGAACCAGATACTTGAAGAAGAAGGTGTGGATGATCAATTCAGAGTTTCCCTCGACATGATGGCTGATGCATTGGGGGTATCAGAGACTGTACACACTACCCTTACACACTCGTGGAGATTTAAGCGAAGACACAGGAGATGCCCTCCAAGATCAGGGAAGCAAATACATATTCTAGTATCAGAACCACATGGCACCACCTCCACAATCACCGGCATAGCACACTCCGTTCCACACACTTAAGAAGCCCACGCCTCAAGTGCACCCCCATCACCACCTCTCCCACCCTCCCCTCCAACTCCACCCCCCTCACCTCATACCACCCCTGTCACTACTACTGTCACGGCCACAGTCCCCACTTCCCTTAGTGAAGCACTCAATGTGAGTCAATTGTCACAACCCTCACAATCTGACACCACCACTGTTGTAACTGCCACCACTGACTATGTAATTCTAACTATTGTTGCCAGAACCCCCATTCCTCCTGTCACATTTCTTGGTGGCCCACAGGCACAATTAAATGTGCCATTGTACACTTTCACTACCATCACCACACCTACCATTCCCATGTATAAGGTAAACCCCACGATCGCATCCACGCACGACCACATGGACATATCACCCACATCTGCACCTCCCCCTCCCCCCATATTCCCACAATCTCTCATTCCCCCACCACCAACATCACCACTTCTCACAACATCATTCACTACCCCATTCCCTCCTCTCTATCCCCTTGCATTCCACTCTTTCCCAACATCCATCCCTGTAAATAATGTATTCAAAACTTTATATCAATGTGTGTCTCAGTTACAGTAGAACTACCAGCATTTAGATGTTCAACATACAAACTTGTTCAAAGTCCATGAGACACAACAAGAGCAACTTACAAACTTGGAGAAGGATAAGCAGTTACTACAACATAAGTATGATGCCTTGCAGAGACAATATGACGAATTAGTGATCAATCCCCTCCCCAACCAGATACACAGGATCAACAACACCTCAATGAAATGCTACATGCCCAAATAGCAAAAAATCTCAAGGTTCATCGTAATCTCGCATTACTACAGAAACACATGTCAACAGCACTAGAAGAAAATAAAAGAGTCCAACGACAAAATGAAGAAAACCTAGAAGCAATGATGGAAGGATCACCAGAGGAGATCGACCTAGAGTGCTTCAAAGCCATCCCATCAGCCAACATGCAGATCATATTGGACACCCATGTCGACCTCCTAGAGGCATTGATATGACAGGCATTTTTCTGGATTGCCTTTCATATGAAATTTGTTTTTTGTACTTGCACTTGTCAAATGACAGGCAATCTCACAAAATGACAGGCACATCGAAATGATCTCTGATTCATATGATATATCTATAATAGCATCTCTTTTCGCTATCCTGTTCTCAGCTTCAACCATGAACTCAAACTCACGATGCTTATAGCTTCTAGTGTTTATAATACACATCAAAATTTAAGTGCATGTTATCGTGCCATAATCCTAGAGTTTCTCATGTTTAGATTATACTTTGATCTAATTCTTCATGGTATGTATATAACACCATGAGAGTAAAAAAATTTCGACAGCATCTCCCCAGGAAAATGAAGCCTAGAAAAATTAATCATAGCACCAAATAAAGAGGCATTTCAAGCCTCTGGCGTACAAGCCATTAACAAAGTCACATACTCTACTAGCGTATGGCATCCAAATAACCAATGATGCTTTTCCACTCCAAAACCTATAAAATTCAAACACTTTACCAACATTCTTCTCATTTCATTTATTTACAAATGCCAAAATACCATGATATACAAAAAAATCCGCAATACATACATATACAAAAAAAGAAGATATGATTATCATTAAACAAAATGATTACAAGTTTGATAAATAAAGAAAGCTTATGAAACCATACTTTACTCAATTCAAAATACTAAAACATGATTGCTCCAAAAATATCAAAGAGAATCTAAAACAGTGGTGGTAGGGATGAAAGTGGTGGTGGTATGTGAGAGTGTGTTTGAGAGGTGAGTTCAATAATTTTGGCTTTTGTTTCTCTTATGATTTCTTCTAGTTCGCTCATCTCCTTAGGTCATTGTCTTTTCATCCTTTCTCATCTATCTTTCCAAGCTCTCGTCTATTTCTTGGTTATGCTCTCAGTTTCACTAACCTCGACACTCGTTTCTTGGCCTAAGCCTTGGTTCCGCTGCAAAGCCTGAGCTCTGGTGACCACTTGCACTGGTGCAGTGGAAGTGACACTTCCTGTGGAATCTACTACTAACCCAATAACGTTGATAGGAGTGATTTTTGGCATTTTACTAGGGTTCTTTGGGCAGTCTTATAAGAGGTGCTCTTTTCTACAATCCTGACAAAAGCCTTGAATTGTCACAGATTGGGGTTGTGTAGGGGCAGGTATCGGGCAGTCATATGGGATGATCTTCTTGACATCGGTAGCATGGTCCTCTAAGAAATGGGGGTTTTACCTGCCTAGTTTGAGGTCTAGGGTTGGGATTTGCATACATGACATTTGCATACTCTAGCTCCCAACTAGGTTCACTCGGTTCTTCACAATAGTAGGACTCATTATGCTCAAGTGACTACATGTAATAAGCATGGGGGCTATCAATATGTGTAGAGTCGAAACTATGGTCACTAGGGTCACCTTCTGAGAGTAATGGAGTTACTGGCAATATGGATCTATTTAGATTTTCTTTTGCAGTTGTGCACTTCACTGGAATCACATTAGTTGGAGTAGAGGGTTGTTGTGCTAGAACTGGTTGAGATCTCTGCTGCCCTTGATAGGGTGGTTGATAGGGTTGCTGGGGCCTACCGTACTACTATGGTGGGCACTGGTTCTGGTATCTTCCTTGTTGTGGATATGGCTGGGGGTAATTTTGTCTGACAGTTTGTTTGTTATAGGGGCAGTCTTGTGCAATGTGGTTGGTGTATCTTCGCTCTATTGTGCAGTACTGGCTACTAGGATTCACTTGGGGTTGAGCCATAATGGGACATACACTCGCCATATGGTCACCTCATCAAGTATAGCACCACCTCATTGGGGTAAATTGGGGTATATGTTTGCTTGAGAAACCTAATTTCTATCATCATTAATAGAACCACTCATTCTAAATTCATATGGGATGTTTGCTATTAAAAGGGAATAATGTTTCCTAGGTACTACTATGCATATGTTATCTGCATCATCACAAAATACATTGTAATACAATGGCTTTAGCGGGTCTATGGGGTTTGGAAAACACTTTAGTCTCGAGGACTCATCCTCGAACTCCATCTTCTTTGCCTTTATTCTAAACTTCTCATGCCTTGACCTTTGGATATGAGCAAGGAAGGTAGCAGGACAATCTTCATTCGGCTCACCACTCTTCTTTCGAGGTTTCTACAAACAAAGCACAAGTGTCCACTCAAAGATTGTTTTACAGAGTGCAACATTGTATAATTTGATGCCCCACATTAAATAGCAACAATTACTCAACAAACTCAGTCATATTAAATTCTAATGAGCAAGAGAACTCACCCAATTGTGGAGCAATATAAAGTATTTTGATAATGCTTTGTATGAGGAGGTGGTCTAGTACTTTGCCTAGACTTCGCTCCATTCAAAGCACCCAAGCCTCCTCATCATCACCTCCTAAATCTTCATATAAACCTTGTGACTACATTGTGAAATTTAAAGCTACATGATCAGTTACTAAAGGAGCAAGCAAACCAATCAATGACAAGATTCTACTTACTTATTTAGCTCTATGAACATCTCCTCAAGGCTTAGATCTTTGGAAATGACCCTTGATAATGTTGAAATTATCAATGTTTCATCCTTAATTCCTTGCAAAGCTCTCCAAGGTATCAACTTCATATCCTCAGCAGCCTCTTCAATTGAGAGATCCATTTTTTCGCTTTCCCTTTACATCCATTGAGGATCTATTTTTGCCTTCTTTTGTTTCTGGAATTTCACCTCCTTGTTCTCCCACATTGTGAATATTTTAGCCTGGAGCTCCCAGATTTCCCCTTACTTGAAGGCAAGTTGGAACCATGGGTTAAACTTACGGAATGCATCTGACTTCACATTGTCATCCATTGCAATCCCTACCTCTATCATGCACTACTTTCTCAAATTTGGATGAATCCTTCCACCATCTAATCCTCCAATTACATAGTATGTGTAGTCCTCATAGAATCCCTCGTACAATTCCTCCACTAAACTACACTCATTTGGATCGATCATTACCAAGAATGGTACAACGGTTGCATGTGGGTTTATCTTCATCTTCTTCTTAAGATTATGTACATGTAGATTATGGGGCTCCCTTATCTCAAGCGGCCTCCTTCCTGTAAGTGGGTCAATTGGGGGTCTATGGATTATGGTAATGGGGAGGTGGAAAATTTCCCCTTCTTCACGAGATTCCTCTTGAAAAGATCCTCCCTAATCTTATCCTGTTCTATAAGAAATATCTCATATGCAAGCTCTCCTCTAGGGTCAACTATGTCATCTTGAGATTCTAAGCTTTTTATTGATTCAACATCACTGGGCTTGGTCTTCTTTTGGGGCCTCTTCTATATGGGCTGCTTACCCTTTGACTTTACGGGTTTCGTCTTTTGTTACTGACTTGGTATGATATTCCCTTGTATCCATGGAAAGAGGTCCACAATCAAATTGTCTGAATCCCTGCAAATCTGAGCAAGCCTCTCTGGCACACGACATTCTGGACATAGAAGTTCCATTTGGCAAATTGCATTCTTCAATACTTTTGAAGTCTCCACTAGGAAAAGGAGGTTATTTGAGTCCTCGTCTTCGTATTCCACCTTGAACACAAAGCCATATTCAAGAACCTGGGTGGTGGTAATCTTTCCCCTCCCATAGGCCCCAACTTATACAAGTAGGGTGACATTTTTCTCCTCTATGTATTGAAGGCACAACTCTAGGTTTGTCATGTCTTGAAGTGGTCTATCTTTTCTAGTAACTTGAGTCTCTTTTGATTTATCTTTTCTAATTGGCTCTTCCTTAATGCGCTTGACATTGCTATGACCACCAGATGGTATGGCCATTGGATTACTTGAACGCTCGGAGGACAAGGACATGATACTCATCTTTGGCTTCAATGCATGTCCAATGTTTTTCTCTCGAGCACCCTCTCCTGAGCTAAGAGTCACCTTCAACTTCTTAAAGGACTTCTCCTTGTGCTTCTCAATGTCCCTAAAGTGATACAATGTATGTTGACTTTTTTCTCTTTTCCTCTCTACGCTCTATCTCAACTTGAACATTTGGAAAATGAGCCTCGATTCATGTGATCTATTTATAGATATTTGGCTGAATTGAACCAAGAACTAACTTGCTATAACTGAGTCAAACTAAGTGTGACTTGATGGCACAACTGGGCTATAGAATTGGAGCAGGAAGCAACCAATTTTAGCCAGATCAAACTTGGTTATATCATTATATCATATTTGGTTATCTATGGATTGAGGCCAAATAAGCTTTCATTTCGAAATAAGATATAAATAATTCAAAACAATAGTAGACTCGGTGTTGGGGAATGTAGTTTGCAAGTACTTGGATTTCCGCAGTTCTTGTTATTCATTGTATACACTTGAATGAAATAAAATGAAATATCTGAATTGAAAGTCCATATAATGCTTTCAAATCATCATTTTTAATCCATTTAAGTATCTGCTCGTGTAATTATGACTTGCAATGCAATATTGTGGACCTCGTGATCACAAATTGTAAAGATTACAAGAAAAATAGATTTTGCCTCTCTTAGGAGTCATTCGGTGAAGATGCTTGTTGTCCTTAATCCTTCTCTCATCATTCTTGTTCACATCTCTCGCCTCATGCCTGATTGAACGAGAGAAAATAAGAAAAATATTGTGCTCTCTCTCTCACACATGCAAAATACAAAAAGTCCATACATTGAGAGATTCTCATAATACAGAAACCTCGAGCTTGATGGGTAAGAGACAATGACATGTTTTTGGCTTCCGCATGATCACTTGTGAGCAAGAATGGAACACCTTGCATAATATTCAAGATGCAAAGCAATTGAATACCACCATGAATATGCCAAATATCTTAATTTCTTTCCAAAAAATGAACGTGTGAAATTGCAAGCCCATGCATGTTATGTATACCTAAAAATACAAGATTATTGTATCCACAAGCATATGAAAATCCTCAGCCTGTTACGTCATTCTATCCCTTTCACATAAAAGCATCTTTGCGAATGCTCACCGAACATCTAAAGTCCCTATTTGTATCCATGTACCAAAGTATATCATTTTGTCTTTTTGTGAGACTTCATGATCTTAAAACATCGAACGTCCTCATTTGTATCTGCGATCTTGTATGGCCCGTTTTACTACCTACCATGAAGTATATCCCATTATTCGAGCATACACTAGTATTATTGGCTTTGTGCTACCACCCATGTCTCTAAAAGCGGCCATAACCTCTCAATTGATGACATAATCATATTCAAAGACCGTCTAATATTTATTTGTCTAACACTAGAGTGTTAGATGTTGCAGGTGAATCTTTAAATCTATAGGTGTCCTATTGATTCATGTCAACATCTTTTAATGCAATTATGACCTGTAATGCTCTTGATTGCATATTTGTTCTAAATAATACATCCACACATGCTAATTTAGTTGGTTTCAGCTTTTCTCTTAAGTTCTTGTTATGCAACTCTTTCCTTTGCCCTTGTATTGACATCACATTGTGCATTACTTCTTATCTTTTCTCTTCATGTTGAGTGATTCATTCCATGTGAGATCCAATCTGATCTCCCTTTTCTACAGTTGCATTCATTTTATTAGATTAAATGATTAACTCAAAGGAATTCATGGACTCAATCCCATATTTTCCATACATGCATTGATGGATTGCCTAACCAATTTTTAATGAGCAATGAAATCATATCTCTAAATGATTCTTGATTATGACATAAATATAGATCGTACAACCCATAATAATGGGCACAATCCATCTTCATAATTATCTAGATACGTGATTTGGGAGATATAATTACTTGATGTTACACTTCCACTATATGTATATTATAAAGGGAATGTTCTTACACTTCCACTATCAATGAAGATGAGCTCTCGCTTTTCAATAAATGCTTGGGCAACAACTATCTCTAGTGATCGAGTCGATAGACTTTCAAATTTGTTGTTTTTAGTGGATCTTTTCATGAATGATGTCCATGGCTTAAAATGTATCAATGATTCTGCATTCTCAGTTGATTCATTTAAGTTAGATTCTCAATGCAACAATGCTTAATCCAATCTATCTATTGAACCTAATCCACCTATTGATCTCTCTTCATATTCAAGTGCATGTGGAGCAAAGAATGTCAGCAAAGAGAGAGAGAAAGAGAGAGAGAGAGAGAGTATATACAAAGCATGTGGCGTTTTAAGCGAAGGCCTTGTGAAGTAAGTCAAAGAAGATTTCAATTCCTTACTTCAGATAGACAAATTGCATTGGATGTTGTGAAGCATTGTTGTGGTTTGAAATGTTTGTATAAATTAGGAATGAAGAAACTAAAGCAACTAAGAGAGAAATTCTTCTATTTATATAGTGAAAGGCAATATTTATACCTTGTTTCTCACATGCAAATGATTGAGGATAACATGTTAGTAACACACGTTGCTTTTGAATATTACTTTAGTCAAGGGATCCGATGTTGTAGGTTGCATTTAAAATTGCAATGGGCATGGGGAATTGTAGAATACATAAAATTTAGCAAGGGCTTATAAGTGGAGATCTCATTTTTTATACATATCAAGGAGTTGGGACCAAGGGTTCTATTGGTCCTCATGCAATGAGTTGGATGATGAACTATTTTAGTTTGCATTGTGAAGTTATGCCTACAACTAGAAGGTTACACTTGTCAGATAACTTTACTCGTCGAGAAGTATTTCAAGTCTATAAAGAAGAGATGGAAAGTAAAAATGAGAAGTATGCCTTGTATCAACATTTTAATCGATTATGGAAAGAAGAGTTTAACAATTCTCATAAGCTTAGAATGGCTGAAGGATCAGTTTTTGCCACTTTGAAAAAAATGGCAAAAGGGGCCACAACAACACAAGAAAAAGATAATTATAAAAGTATTTAAAAAATCATCATGAGAGTCAAGTTTTAGAAAGAAGGAAAGCAATTCATCATTGAAGTAAAGCACTCAAAAATCTAGAGCATTATATATGTTTGTTAATTGATGGTATGGATCAAAAGAAAACATGTATGCCCCATTTTGTTCGCATTCCTAAGGACACTGGAGATGAAGCCCTTGTGCAAATGCATTTGGTATACAATGGAATCGTAAAGTCAAAGGTTTTCTTCACATATCCCAATGTGCATAATGATCCAAACCTTATGATTACTATGATTCATAAAGTTTTGCAATCATGGGAGGGCCTTCTGCCACCAAATCTCTATTTGCAGCTTGATAATATTGCAAAGAGAATAAAAATTCTATAGTCTTTGGATATTTATGCATGCTTGTTGATAAACAAGTGTTTCAGAAGGTTAAGGTAAATTTCCTTTTGGTTGGGCACACTCATGATCACATTGATCAAATGTTTAGCACGTTCTTTAAGAGGTTGGCATGCTATAATGCTTTTACTCTTCCAATATTATCTGTGTTGATTTCGAAAGCATATACTCCAAAGCATAAAGTTCAACACCTTACATAGGTTTATGACTTTAAGCAGTTTTTCTTAGCACGTATTGATAACAGTACTAAGGTTTTGCTCCATTTCACAACATTAGTTTCAACCATGTATTCTTGATGAGGAGGCTTAATGACATTACTCTTTTATTTGCAAAGCAATATTCATGTTCTCCAGGGTGGGAGCCTAAAGATGGATGCAAATTTTTATTGCATGTGCCTAATTTGTTTGTGGATGGTGTAGAACAAACACCATGTGAAGATAAAAGCAATATGGAAAGATGTGGAAATGTGGTTGATCAAAGTAAAAGGTGGATGCATGTACTTATGGAGAAGAAGAGACAAATTGAGCATGCAAAAAAAATATGTTGGAGATCAAGATGTATCTTGGTGGGATGAGTTTTTAACCCATCAAGAAGAGATTATAAAGAATACCATTGTACGGCATTGGTCGATTGATATTCCATTCACATGGGATTTTAGCACACAAAGATCAATGAATGTGAACCAAGCATGTAATGCAGATACACTTCAAAGCTCTATGCATCCACCAGAAATAAATATTTATGTACACCCAGGGATGATGAAATAGACGGAAGCATGATGGCAAGGAAATTTGAAAGAAATAAAAGTTGGAACTTATTGTAGTCCTTGTTGATGGTGATGAGGCAATTAGAACATTTTGGATAACAAAAGTGTTAGATTTCATTAACGATATTGGTCAAAGGAGAATAGAAGCTTTAATATCCATTGGTATTATACAAAAAGTAGTAATGCATTCACTAGTAAGTATAACTTAGAAATGGTATGTGACACCAAATGAACAAGCTCAAAAAAGAAAAAGAATATTTGAAGTACATCCACCTTTAAAATGGATGATGTGGATATTCTTGTTTATGATTTTTCCTTGACAAAAACAAGGCACTTGAGGAAAGAAACTATCAATATGATAAAGCTAAAGCTTCCAGATGTATATGGGACATCTAATCATAGACAAAAAAGAAGATCTATGCATGATCATCTACAGAATTTGGTATGTACTTGGATGAGGATAAGCTCTCGTTGATATAGAAGAAGAAGAAGAAGAAGAAGAAGAGAGCTCCCAATAGTCTCAGAATGAATCAGATCCATCCGATGATGGGGGTGTAGACATAGATCAAGAAAGTTGTGAATTAATTTAAAAATCTATGACATTTTTGGTGCTTATACAACTGTTTGAAAGCACTTCGCATAATGAAACCATGTTCTATTGCATTTTTTAATCACTATCGAAGATCATCTATCCAACACATGTTTGGTATTTATTTTCTATATAATACTTTTATCACTTGTATATTCCTCATATAGATTCTCGAGATATCACTGTTAAATAGATCCAAATTTTGGGCACATTTTGACCTCCTAAATTTTCAAAAAATGTCAAAAAATCACATGTTCTCACTTGATTTTTTAAATATATGTATACTGGTGTAGAGGTTTTTCAAACAGAGGATGTAATTTGCTTGATTTCTTATGAGGGAGTTCTCTTTTTATGACATAGCTTTCATTTGTTACGACTCTTTGTTTAGTGCTCAATGAAGGCTTTCCAACTATATATAACATTAAGATATCTCACATTTGTAAGCTCTTAGAAATTCAAACCCTAATTTTTATCTAAGTCAAAACAAGCTTTGGAAAGTTATATTTAAATCAAGGTTGAAGATTAATATCTAGAAAAATAAAAGATATAAGGGCTCATATAATTCATGCCTAATTTTAGTTATGATACATCATCAATAAAAGCCACATTAGGCAAGGTGCAAAAGTTGCACTAAGAAGGCAAAAGTTTACTCTCTCATCGTAGGTTTCTGTTAGGATTTTGCATCTAGATAAAGAACATCAATTGAGCTTTGTAATTATAGTAGCTCATGAAGTATTCAAAATTTTGAGCATTGTATCTTTCAACTTCTTGGCATAGTGTATGGGAGTGTGATTGTGTGGAGCTTGCGTATGCCCTTCTCTACACCATATGTTCGTCATTGTCAACCACAAGTGAAAGTTTTGGAGCAAGAGGTACAACAACACCACACTTGGAGGTCTAGATGTAGCAATTATATCTAAAAATAGAAAAATCTTTGTTTTCTATTGGAATGAACTTAATCAATGAATACATTAATAATCTAGCATGCATTAAGAGTGCAGGGGAAGCTTGGGTCAAGTTAGATGGATCTTTTTGGTGCAAGGAATCAATCCCTTGAATCACTCTTTATTTCTTTCTATCAATTAGAGATGAAAAAGTATACAAAACAACATATAAATAAATTCAAAAGCTATATGGCTCAAGTGGTTGGGATTATTAGTCCCATAATAGAACCTCAAGCATTTCTCTTGAAGACTTTACCCTCTTTTTATGATATTATTGTTACTTTTTTGCAAAACAAGACAAATTAAAATCTTGATAGATTGATAGTAGCCATTAAATGTAGATAAAAGCCTTAAAGGAGACAATTGTGCATTGAAAACAAGAGTCAATAACAAGACATTCAAGAATTTCAAACATTGTGGAAGAAAAATTTATAAAGATTTCGTTTGTTACACTATTAACCTATGCAAAATGTTTGGAGGTAAGACTCATAAAACAAACTTTAACTACAAAAAGAAGGAAAATATGTTAGAGGTTGGATCCATAGAAGTTCAAGAAGAAGATGAGGCAAAAACACTTGAAGATGATAACTATGACTTTTAACCTATGTTAAATCTCTTTTTTGTGTGTGGATAGGTGTAAATAACAGTATATTGTCTTCATTTGAAAGCAAGGACCAACCTTAAGAATCTTGATGATATTTTTTTTTTTCTATATTCTATCTTAAATGTTTCATCCTTGTCTCTATCCTTCCAAGAAAATATGTGGTTGAGAAGAGTAGTGATATCTGAGTACTCTTTCTCATTGAAATAATGGTCAAAAGACTCAACTAACAAGTGATTGCATATTCATCAAATCTATTCTACAAGTTCTTCATTATCTCTATATAGACTTCTTGGAGTCTCTACATGGATTTCCATGAATCTTTGCAACCGTTTGAATTCAAAAAACCTCACAAGATTAGCTTGTTGTGATTAAATCCCTTTTCCTATAATCTAGAATTGAAATCTTCAAATTCAAACTATGATTTGATGTATTAATTGAGTACCAACCTCCTAACTCGTGACTTTGAGGGCTTCTAGGTTCATCCTTTAACAAGAGTAATAATCTAGAATCCATAAATAATTATGGACTTTACAAGGATAGAAAACTATATGACACATCATAAAGAATTAAGGTTCTCTTCATGAATATACTTGGACTATGATAAGTCCTTCTCTCAAGCATGGTAAAAGCTTGATGCTCTAATAGGTCCCCCACAAGTGAAAGCATGCTTGAATCTTCAATCCTTGATGATTTGAGTACCTATAATTGATTGCAATCTGCAAAGCTTCACTCCGTCAAGAGCTTTGGTGATCATATCTACCACTTGCATATTTTTTAGAACAAATGAAACATCATTTTCCTTTAACATGAGTTTCTCTCTAATAAAATGATCATGAACCTCTATATGTTTGGTTCTTGCATGGTATATAGGGTTTACTGCTAAATGCATTGAACTTATGTTGTGTCCAAATATGTGAGGTTTGGAACTCAGAAGACCCAAATTTGAATATAGCTCCTTCAACCATATCGCTTCCTGAGTGACTATTTGCAAGCCTCTATACTCAGCCTCAATTGAGGAAAGTGCTATTGTAGGTTTCTTCAAGGAACTCCAAGAAACAAGTTTTGATCTTGCAAATGCTAGAAAACCTGATGTACTTCTCCTATCATCTTTGTATCTTGTCCAATTTGCATCTAAATATGGCTTGAGGTCCAAATTAGATGTGTAGGAGTAGAATATACCTTCATTTATTCTACCATTTAGATATTTGAGTACTCTTTTAGTTACACCCATATGTGGTTTTCTTGGAGAGTGCATGAACTAACCTAGCACTCCAACACTATAGAAAATTTTTACCCTTGTATGTGTAGAATAGATTAGAATACCTATAAGACTTTGATACTCTTTATATCTTGAATCTAGTCACCTTCATAAACACTCAGTTTATGATTCATCTCCATAGGTGTTACTGTAGGTTTGACATTTTCCATCTTAAATTTCAAGAGTAGATCCTAAATAAACCTTTGAATTAAGGACATCCCTTGATCTATTTAGACCACCTACAACCCTCAGACGAATGTGAGTTCTCCAAGGTCACTGATTTTGAATTCCACCTGCATATACTTCTTGATTTTTTCTTTTCCAATCACATCATCACATGTCATAATTATGTCATCTACATAGACACATAAATAGATAACTTCATTATGAACTATTTTGATGAACAATGAAGGATTTTCATTGCTTGGTTTGAATCCTTGATCTTGTAAATAAGTCATCAATCTATAATTCTAAGCTCTGGGTGCTTGTTTCAAACCATACAAAGCTTTCTTGTGCTTACATACATATGTAAGATAATTAGGGTTTTCAAGACCTGGGGGTTTTGACATATATACCTCCTCACTAATTGTTGCAGAGCTAAAGAGCGCACAAAGTAGAGAAAAAGACGGGCCCCAAAATTTTTCCGATTTGGACATCATATTTTTGTATCATAATCATTCTTGTAATATATTTTCCGTTGTAAAGGCACTAGAGGAGTCCTCTAGATGCATCCCCACAGAAGATTAGAAGCTTATCCATGTAAAATAGTAGGAAATTAGTCTTTTAGTGAATAAAGTGCCGGTCACTTGTGTGAAAGGACCATTTTTAGGGCACTAGTATATAAGTCAAATGTGACTCTTTGTAAAGAACTTTTTGCCATTGTGAGAATAGAGAGCACAGAAATTCGAATTTGTGTCTTCTTGCCTCCTTATCTTCTTCCTCGCGAGCTTGTATGCATGTGTATTGCTTGGAACGAGTGCTTGTGAGTGTTGTCTATCCATGAAAGTGTTTCTTTGCTGTAGGAAGGGTGTGTGCGAAGTGTAGGAAGTGCTGAAGTGTAGGAAAGAATTCCCGCGACTCCGTATTTCGCTCATAACTTGAAGTAGGAGCGTCGGAATTGAGTGAAACCACTGCCATTGGATGCGTCTTCTCGAGAGCTTCGAAACGCATATGCTATTCGCTATATTTGGAGTTCGGAGCTGGGAGAAAAGTCCAAAATACTGACGGCTGCTGCACCAAGTATCGTTTCGCCTTGACCAACAGTTGGAGCTTGTTTGGATAAGTCTTTGCCTCATTTACATTCTTTGAGTAGTTCATTTGCATTGACCATCACATGATTGCATGTCTTCATACACTCGGCTAGGTTTGTATACTCTTTGGATTGATAATTAAAAGCGTGTAGCCCCACTATATGCACTTGTGAGGGGATTGAGGTATAGTCTCTTTCTCCGCAAGTCCCTAAGTTGATACTTAGGTCAACACACTTTTTGGCGCCGTTGCCGGGGAGTGATGAATCAAACCGAGGCATTCGTGTGATGGTAAGTAGCTTTTTGCATTGAAGTAAGTGGAGGAGTGGAAATCTTCTCTTCTTTGGTAAGTCATTTTCAGCCGCACTTGCTACTTCTCATTCTTGGAGTGTGTGTAGTGAGTTGTTAGTTTAGGGAAGTGAGTAGAAGGAGTAGAGTAGGGGTGATTAGAGAGTGGACCAAGTCATTAGAGTAGATTTTAGTTTTGTTCAGAAAAGTTTCCTTTTTGTAAGCTAAAAAACTCCAAGTATAAAAGCCAAAAAAAAAGTCATTTGAAAAATCACTTGTGTGAACAAGTATCGTGGGAGCAACTGTCGAGTATCACGTGAGCTGTGGCAGAGATCGTGGGCGAGGAAACAAGCAATTTGGGAGTGCACAGAGCAAGGGAATTTGACAAAGAGACTCTAGGTGCTACCAAGGTGAGCTAGCCCACCATTTTAATCAAAATTTCTCAAGCAAATCAAATTAGGAAAGAAAAACGATCTGCGCTGAGTATCGTCTGAGAGCTACCGGGGGTAGAAGAGTGTTTTGCTTGATACAGTGAGGGAGGATAAGAGAGAGGAGCTAGGTGATCAAGGGGGTAAAATCAAAGCTTCAAAAACATTTGTTAAAATTTGTCTAAGGGTCAAGTATCGTTTTACTCCCGCGGTCGAGTATCGCGATACTTATCAAGTATCGTTTTGCTCCTGTGGTTGAGTATCCCGATATTTCCCATCGATCGTGAATCGTTTCATACCGATCGCGATATTTGGTCAAAGATCATTTTTCCAGCGATCGTTGATCGAGTATCGTGTATCGTGTATCATTTCGTGCCGGTCGCGATACTTGAGAAGTATCGTTTGGTCAAAGATCGCGATACCTGACAAGTATCGTGTATCGTTTTGCCAGCGATCGTTGGCGAGAAGATCAAGTATCGTTGTGCTCAAGTATCGTGGTGCTGAAGTATCGTCGATCGTTTTCAGCCAAGTATCGTTTGGTTCAAATATCGTGTATCGTCTGATCTTCAGAGATCGCGATATTTGCCAGATATCGTATATCGTCGATCGTTTCAGAACATAGATCGTGTATCGTGGGATTCCAAGTATCGTCGATCGTTTTCAGCCACGCATCGTTTGGCCCAGAGATCGTTTAGAGCAAGATCGCGATACTTCCCACATATCGGGTATCGTCTCTTTCCAAGTATCGTCTCCCTTCGAGTATCGTGTGTCGCCTGAGACCAGATATCGTGTATCGTTTATTTTCAAGTATCGATCGTTTCACTCAGCGATCGGTATCGTTTATCAGGTGTCGTGATATTTGTCAAGTATCGGTATCGTCTAGCCGGTATCGCGATACTTGTCAGAGATCGTGTATCGTCTGAACATACATGAAGTATCGTCGATTCTAGAGATCGTGTATCGTATATTTTGAGAAGTCAAGAAATTTTTCCCATGGATGCAAGTGACAAAGAAGATGTAAAGGAACTACCCAACTACACCGGGGAGTACGAGCACAATTCAGAATTGTATCGCATTCCATCAATAAGGAGACGGGAAACGAACCCATCAGTCCAAACATCTGAGATCATACAACGTCTTAGAGAGGTGAAAATCCCATGTACCTTAACATTCGAGGAACTGTTAAAGGTAAAACCACACTTAAAAGAGAAATTGATCAATCAATGGGAAGTCAAGGAAGAAAAGAAAGAGGTAGCTGACGAAGTGAAAACAGTGAGAATTCCAGTGGATAAGGTAGGAGACTTTAGTGAAGGAGATGAAGGAAATACCTGTCTTCCAATCACCTATAGAGGTTACACTACCAAAGCCATACTAGATTCAGGAGCTGGTGTTGGCATTGCTACCAAAGAAATTTGGGAAAAATGGGGACAACCAGCATTAAGACCAACACGCATGAAAATACAAATGGCAGATGGACATACCGAAAGACCCTTAGGATTGTTGGAATGAGTAGTCTTCACCACGTGTGGAGTGGAATTTGAACATACTTTAGCAATATGTCACTTTGAAAGGCCAAGCAATTATGAAATGATATTGGGAAGGCCTTTCATGAGACAGCTAAAGGTCGTACAAGATTGGGGAAAAGATGCAGTATACCTACAACACGCAGGAACCACCACTAGGATAAACCTACATACATACACTTATCAAGATGTGCCACCTCTACAATGGAATCAAATCCATAAAGAGGAAGACGATCAATCGGTTCATAGTGCAGGTTCTAGTGATCAATCCTGGATGAACGAGGACACTCATCTGTGGATATGTCAAGCTGCAAAGAAGGAAGAGGAGAGAAGAAAAAGTTGGCAGCAGAAACAAGGAATAGTGAGATCTGTACAAGATCCAGCCTATATGCCACAAGTATTTCCGGATGAAGAATTCGAACCTCACGGTTGGATGGAAATCTTAGCTACCCTCGATGTCTGTGTAAACGAAGAAGTAGTGACCATGAACGAATGTATCGATGAGGAAGGTTATGATGTTAGTCTGTATATGGTAGTCCTTCAGGAGGCAGAAGAAGGAGAAGTGATCGAGAAAGACTGGAAGGAGGACTACGAGAGCATTGAAATGGAACCTGAACCCATGGAGCTAGGGATTAGTACCACCAACATAGATATCACTGACAATGAAAAACATAAGGAACTCACACAAAAAGAGGAATTAGAAGTTGAAAGGGAATTAGAAGATGAAGAAAACAAACCCCAAGACCAATTTGAGGTACCAGCTCATTTTAAAAAATACGAAGTAGAGGAGAGGAAAATTGCTATTCAAATGCCTAAAAGAGAAGCACAACCTGGAATAGCATATGATAATAAGGAACAGACCAAAAAGATAGTGGTAACTATGGAAGGAGGAGAGGAACGATGTACCTTCATAGGACAGGATGTCTCATTAGAAGAAGAACAAGAGTTAATTCGACTCATAAGAGAATACCGGGATGTCTTTGCTTGGACTTATAAGGACTTAAAGGGAGTAGATCCATCTATGTGTGCACATAGAATCCCCATGACATCCGAAGCCAAACCTTCGAAACAGAGACCATATACTTATAACGATGTGTATTCAGCCAAGATAAAAGAAGAAATAGATAAGTTATTGGATGCTGGATTCATCTACGAAATTGAGCACACGGAATGGGTGTCACCCTTGGTGGTTGTACCAAAGAAAAATGGAAAGTTAAGAGTGTGCATCAATTTGAAGAAAGTGAACGCCGCAACCATAAGGGATAGCTATCCCTTACCAATCACTGATCATCTCTTGGAAAGGGTAGCAGGGAAGGAAGTCTATAGTTTTCTGGATGGCTTTTCAGGGTATAATCAGGTAGCCATTGCTCCTGAGGACCAACATAAGACAGCAATTGCAACTGAATGGGGAGTATACGCCTTTAGAGTCATGCCTTTTGGCTTAACGAATGCCCCAGCTACTTTCCAAAGATTGATGTGTCATGTGTTCAAAGAATTTCTGAGAAAAAGTATGGAGGTATACGTGGACGATCTTTGTACATATTCAGCTATACGATCAGAGCACATCCCTGAACTAGAAAAGATTTTTGCTAAATGTCGACAATATCGAGTATGCCTCAATCCTGAAAAATGTGTCTTCATGGTGCGACAAGGGAAAATCTTAGGACATATTGTCTCTAAGAATGGGATTTCAACGGGCGAAGACAAAATTAAAGTAATTTTGGATTTACCAAGACCTAAAACTGCTAAAGAAGTTCAAGCATTTATGGGACATTGTGGTTACTATCGAAGATTCATACATATGTACGCCATAATTGCTAGACCTCTTTATGCATTATTGACTTTATTTAATTGGACTGAGGAATGCGAAAAAGCCTTTAATGAGTTAAAGAATCGATTGAGTTCAGCACCCATTCTTCGAGTCCCCAACTGGAATAAACCGTTTCACATCCATGTTGATGCTTCCAAGTTTGCCATTGGTTGCATCTTAGCTCAACCAGCTGACACAGGAAAATTAGACCACCCGATAGCCTATGCCAGTAGACAGTTAAATCAAGCGGAACGCAACTATACTACTACAGAGAGAGAAGGCCTAGGGATGGTATACGCAGTCAAGAAATTCAGACATTACTTATTGGCAAACAAATTCAAATTCTTCATTGATCATCAAGCCCTATTGTACTTAGTCAACAAGCCTTGCAATACAGGACGACTAGTACGGTGGTTTTTATTGCTAATGGAATTTGATTTTGAGGTAATAGTCAAGAAAGGAAACACCCACATAAGGGCAGACCATTTGTCTCGAATGACCCATGGAGAACCACCCATAGGAGTACCCGATGACCTACCAGATACTTATCTTTTTAACCTGGAAGTATGTCCTTAGTGGGCAGAAAAATTGATCCCGATACTTACACATGGACCTAAAGATGGGATCACGCCGAACCAAACGCAAGATCTCTGGAGGACTAAAAACCTTCACATCATTGCGGGAAGTTTGTACCACCAGGATTCAAGCGGATTACTAATGAGATGCGTGGAAGAAGAGGAACAAGAAATGTGGCTTCAGAAAGCCCACATAAACCAATGGAACACTCATTTGAATGCAAATGGAACGTGGAAAACACTCAAGAGATTTGGCATATATTGGCCAACCATGCAACAAGATGCACATAACTATGTGTCAACCTGTAAAACCTGTCAAGAACAAACCCCAGATGAGAACTCTACATTATGCTATTCCACAATAGCACCAAGGTGGAGCATGCCTCTAGTAAAGTTCTTGAAAACTCGAGAGTACCCTGACGGAGCTACCTTAGCAAGGAAGCGTGCTCTTGAAGAACAGAGTAAGGATTATGCCATTATAGGGAAACAACTCTTCAAACGAGGGAAAGATAACCAATTAAGAATGTGCATTCATGAAAATGAATATCTTTCCGTCTTAGAAATGGCCCATACAGGAGCCGCAGGAGGACACTTCTCTGCAGACAAAACAGCAAAAATGATCCTCTTTGCTGGAATGTGGTGGCCAACTCTACATCAAGACACCATAACATATGTACAGCGGTGTGATACTTGTCAACGTACGAAATATCCTATTAGAAGAGATGAGATGCCACTTAGACCCATGATGAGTGCTAGAGCTTTCACAAAGTGGGGAATAGACTTTATAGGGCCTATTAGCCCACCAGCAAAAGGTTCACATGCCGAATACATAATTGTAGCCACAGATTACCTGACCAAATGGGTTGAAGCAAAAGCAACAAAGAAAAATGACGCAAGAACTACAGCCAAGTTTCTCTTCGAGAACGTCTTCACTAGATTTGGACTACCTATAGAGATTGTGAGTGATAGAGGTACGCACTTTGTTAATGAAGTGATAGAAGCCTTATTGAATGAATTCTTGGTAATTCATAAGAAATCTGCTCCTTATCACCCACAAGCAAATGGACAAGCAGAAAGTTCAAATAAAATCTTATGTACTGTTCTCACCAAAATCGTTAACAACGGTAGATCAGATTGGGATAAGCAGTTACACCATGCTTTATGGGCATTCCGAGTAGCCTATAAAACTGCAATAGGCACTACTCCTTTTAACTTAGTGTATGGACAAAACGCTATTTTGCCAATTGATTTCTTGATTCCCACTCTTAGAGTTGCAACTACTTACGAGTGGACCGGACATGAATTATCAGCACAATTGGACCAAATAGAGAAGCTTCATGAAACTAGGTTACAAGCAGTAGCGGGTATTTACGCTGCGAAAAGACGACAAAAAGCCTATTTTGATGCGCATATCAAGGACAAAAAATTGAAGGAAGGAGATTTAGTTTTGGTATACACTTTGAAACAACATTCTAAGAAGTTGCAAAAGAGAGGATATGGTCCATTAATCATCAATCGTATATCTACAAGTGGAGCCATTAGTTTAGCAACCTTGGATGGAGATGTGTTACCAAACTACATCAGTGGGTGTAGAGTAAAGAAATACCTAGAACCATTAACAGACAAAATTATGTCACGATTAATCAAAGGTAACAACAGACGCTTAGAAGAGGAAAGAATACGGGAAGAAGCGAGACAAGAAGCATTGGAAAGGATGAAGAAACGAAAAGAGTGGATGAGAGAGCGAGATGAAAGATACCGTCAAGGAGAAGAACTCATTCCGATGGCTAATTTTAGAGCCACTCAAAACCTAGGATTGCAAAGAACACAACCATATCTAAATTTGGGAGCCAGAAAAACGGAGTATCACTTGGTAAATGCTCTTATTGACACAGGTGCCGCTGTAAGCTGCATTAAGTTTTCCTTGACCCAAAAACTCAAAGAGACAGTACGCCCATCATTGGCCCAATTGATAGGAATAGGAGGAACAATCACTCAATGCATTGGTGAGATCACCTTACCTCTACATCTTGGCAATAATACTATGGAACAAAAGCTGTTAGTGTGTCATGACCAAGATTTACTTGAAGAGGTTGTGTTAGGTCAAGACTGGATTTACGAATACGAGGTGACCATTCAATTGGCATTAGGATATATCTCAGCCAGGATAGGACATCGTGAAGTATTCAGTCTGCTAGACGAGCGACCATTAAAATCTATAAGCATAGAGCAAACAGTTCATTCTAATGAACAAAGTCATGAATGTATGATCACTAGCACTATAGAGACACCTTCATCGAGTACTCTATGTGCGGACACATTGAATTCTGCTTGCACACCTTGTTCTAGTCTAGCAAGTCTTGAGAGTATCAGTCAAACTGAAATCAACCTCACTAAAACACCATGCATTAGAGAGACTAGTTCTCTGAGTGATTCAAAATCTGTACCCATTGAGATACACCCTATTCCATATTCTAACCAAGTGTGGATAAAGAAAGATCAAGTGGAGGAGTATCTTCGACGACAAAAGCACAACCGACATCAGGACAAACGAGCAAAGCAAAAACCAACTCCGTCTGAACAGCGAAATCATCGATATGTTGCTACAATTTGGATTCCAAAGAAAGTCGTAGCTGCTCAACCGAATCGATCGCAAATATGGGTTCCTAAGTCTTGCATTCCAAGGAAAATAAACCGAAAGGATGATCCCCAAAACAAGAAGAACCAATGCAATCCACAGGCAAAACAACCACAAACAAAGAGTTACTGGAGAAAGAAAGAGTCTGCAAGGGCAACCCGACCCTCCCCGAAATTCACGAAGCAGACCAAGCAGACCTACAAGAAGAAGAAAAGAGCCACGTTCAGTAGAAGTGGGCAACATACAACGAAGCCCAGCACAATGAAGCAAATCTGGATACCGAAAGACAAATTGGATGGCATGCATACGCCAACTACTTCCAATTGCACACATTTGGAGTTGTCGAGATCCCAAGTATGCTTGATAGGGCCACATAACAAAGCAAAGCATTCGGCACATACTTCTTCTATTTCAAGACAGTCAAGCACATTTTCCTAATAGGGAAATAGGAGAGCACTTGTACATATCTTAAGAAAATAAATCAAAAAAAAAATTATTAACCGCTTCGGCTATGAACTAACCTTTTTGTTTTCCTTTTTCAGATGAAAATATAAAAATACGTAACATTGAGAAAATTCCAGGTATTACCTTTCTCACACCCACGGGAAAGGGACGACACCATTCACTCGGAGCAATGTCAAGCTTAAGACAAATAAAGGAACATTTCTGATAATATATGGCCACTAATTCACACTCTATATTGAGTGCAGATGTCATCAACAAATTCTGAAGCCACTCAAGAGGAAGAAGTCCAACTTTTTCCATTAGAGTCGATCACAAGAGTAAGAGGCCATTGGTTCCGGGATGACCAACCAGTGTCAGAACTTCTCTTCATGGCAACAATAAAGATTATGGACAGGGATCACTGTTTCCCTATCATGTCTCAGGATTTCAAAACGATAGTACAAGGATTACCACATATTGAAGATGTATGGACCCAGGCAGGACTAGAGGCATTTCTCAAATTGCCTATTTATGTACCAGACTTTCAGCGGTGCACTCAAGTAATGAATACTATGCAACCTGCTGCAACAAAGATATCGATTCCAGAAGCACAGGTATTGGATAAAGTAGGTACATGGAAGACGATTCAATTCACACATGAATTGATCAATAAAGCTTTTGGATGGAGTCAGGAGGGCATTACTAACATTAAGGATGAATGCCACGACCCAAAGAAAAGATCATTCCTAGAGATCAACAGAATAGACATCGAAGATGCAGTTAGATTGGTGCATCAACACTTCTGTTTCCCCAGTATGCACAGATACACAGCTCCACAAAAGATCGTAGTACAACTGTTATCCCATGCCATGAGACAGATAGGCAACAAAGTGAATCTAACAGGTTATGTACAAGAAAGATTATTTGAAGCCCAGAAGAAATGGAGCCAGAAGAAGTTCCTGAATGGCAGTTCCGCTTTAACATTGCTAATATATGAAGCTTTAGATATGAAGAACTGCTTAAGGGAGATGCCAACCTCAGAAGGGCTGGCTAAATACGTGAAATCCGCCACAGTTCCCAAAAAGACGAAAATTGCTACAGGTATTGAAGAGGCAGGGACCAGTTCTCAACCAAAAATGAGAGGTACAAAGCGTCTACGGGAGGAGGAAGCTCAGGCTACACCCCAATCCAAACGCACACATGTGTTACCCACAATCCCCGTAGTACAAATGCCAATTACAAAAAGAGATTTATCTGCTACCCTTGAAGAAACACATCAATATAGGCAAGGACAAGTGAATCTCAACGTCCAAGGTCATCATTATAGACAGGCCAGTCAAGCAGCACCAAAGCATCAAGAGAAGACCCTAAAAACACCGGGAAGATACAAAGAATTGGGCATCGATGATTCTAGTACAAATACGGAATCCAGTCCGGAGAAAGATACTCTAGATACTGATATCAGGACAGAAACTTATGAAGGAGAAGGATCAGAAATGAATCAAGTGGAAGTGACACCAGACAACCACGAAGAAAAGATACAGAAGGTAAATGATGCTAACGAACCTGAACACGTCATTCAATTAAATGACACTACAAAGCTCAGCATCAAGGAAGATACAAACAGGGCTACATATGCAAAACCACCTATTAAAGAGGAACAGCAAACTCCAGTGAGTAAGAAAGCAGAGGAGTCACAAAACCAAGAACAATTTGTGATAGAAGTGCCAGATGACACACCGCAAGGAAACAAGGGAGACATGGAGGCTGAGCCAAGGATTCAACTTCAGATTAGGCAGCCCCATGACACCACATTACACATTGCTCAAGGCAAAGACGTAAACACCGGAGAAGAACCGAGCATACCAAAAACATGGCTAAATGTGGATGTTGCTCAATTGAAGCCTGTAGTCAAACAGATGATTCAGACAGCCATGGAAACACAACAGCAAATGATGGACATAGATGCGGACTATGAGAAGGCCATGAGAGAACGAAGTCAGTTCCAAATAATGAGTCAACAACTATCATCACAGATAATTCAGGTACAAAAGGAAATAGTAATAAAAGACACAGAGATGATGGAGGCCAAAACAAAATATGAATCATTAATCACTCAGCATCATCAACTACAAACACAGCTCGCGACATTACAGAAATTACACGATGCAAGCGAAGCTGACAAAGAAAGAATGAGAACTAGAAGTAGTTTGCTCGAGACACAACTCAAGTTATACATGGAAGAAAATGACACATTACGAGGCAGGAATAAAGAGTTAATGAAGTCATTATTGTATGATCAACCAATCGAGCAACAGGAATCCTCAGAAATCAAAGAAAAAGAATTGAGGGATCAGATCGCACATTATGAAGATTTGCTAAAGCAAGAACGAGCCCTGACAGAAGAATGGAAAAGCAAATACACAAATGAAACCAACGAACTAAAAAGTCAATTACAAAAGGTAAATGCCAAACTGGTACAGAGTTACAGCGAAAACATGGATAATGTCGCTGAAGTAGGAAATGAATTGCTAGCGGCTAAAGAAGCACTCAGGGCAGCCATGCAAGAAGTCAAAGAGAAAGATAAGTGCATAGCACAATTGAAGACGCAAATAAAAGAAAAAGCACCGATCGGGACACCAGTAGTGCCGACTAAGGAAAATCCTACTGACGAGGTGGAGGTAAGCCCTCTATCTCACCCGATCTATCATTCTCCAATACATGAGCAGTTGGCCGACATACATGACGAACATCCAATGCCATACACTGCAGAAATAAGTCAGAAGGAACGGGCACTAGTGGTGTCCCGATTGATGAAAAATTTTGAAAATGAAGTTATTAAAGTCATGAAAGAAGCAAAGATCAAAGGAAAAGACTTAGAGACGCTTATGAAGCCTTTCAATATTCCATACGGATTACTGAAAGAGAAAACACGTCAATATATCAAGAAGATCACAAAAACGAGCCCTGATGAGCAGCTCAACTTCGAGAATGATACATTCAATTTTACTCAAGCAGAATTTGAAGCCGCACAGCCAGTTTGGAGAAGAAAGTTTTTGGAGAAACATCCGACATTAAGGATACACTGGCAAGCCGCTCCATATTCCCTGCAGGTAAACCCTGCATTTTGTCCTGTACCTCGTAGAAGAGAAGCTAGAGCATTTTTGGACATGCAAAGGAATGGTACAATAAATAATCAGTGGCTGAATTACCCGCTACTTCCAAGCCCTCCACATAACTATTTGCCAACAGAGGATTATATGGTCAAGACCATAGAATTTTGGCTACAAAATTATGCGACAGTACCAGATTTAGCTGTCAAAATGACAAATAAAATACTTAGTATGCTACTCACTGTACTGAAAGTTTTCAAACATGCGGCATACACCTTTTTGAATTTTATTGGAATTAATCAGGGCACAGACATACTTATTTTTGATCTATCAGTAATGCCAAGCAGACCAACTATAATGGCTTATTACTCCAGGCTTATGTTCTTGCCAAGTTCATATATGCAGACATTTGAAGAAGCGTTTTTCACAGGATTCTTTGAAATTGATTCTGAGATATTTTTGAAGATGTCATCTAATCTCAATGCTAGATTAGTAGCATATGAATTAAGCTTCTTCGCAGATCACAGACAGCCACCACATGATGGCGTGAAGGCAGAACAATGGAAACAACTGATGATACATGAAGCTAATCTGCTGAATGATAAGGAGCAAACAGTATTTCGAACATATGCCCGTCGCTTATCAAAGCCTGTCGGGGACGACAGAGTCCAGGAGGGGGGCAGTGTCGAGGGAGAGACAAGTAAAAAGAAGAAAAGAAGAAAACAACAAAAGAAACAGCTTCACTAAAAGGCAAGATTTGAAGATACATCTCTGCAGGAAGCCCCGCAGGGGCACATTACCCATCTCTGCACAGAGCCCCGTAGGGGCGCACACACCAAGGAAAAGCACGCAGCTAAAAGGAGGAATCAGGGCCAACAAGTATCACATATGTGGGTGCTTCAACCTCTTGAGTTACAGAGGATTCAGATCAAGGCTTACGAGCTACATCCGCATATGTGCACTAAGGGCGTGCGTGGCAAACCGAATCAATCGGCGTGGAGTAATGCAACCAGGTCCAATGTGTGCAACCAGGACAAATCAGAGCGCCTCTAAAACGTAATGCAAGATCAAGAATCAGGCAACACTGACCACTGGATGCGTGCGGACAACAAACTGATGACGAGAAGCAAAGCCTGTCAAGGGACGACAGAGACGAAGAGGGGGAGAGTGTTGCAGAGCTAAAGAGCGCACAAAGCAGAGAAAAAGATGGGCCCCAAAATTTTTCCGATTTGGACATCATATTTTTGTATCATAATCATTCTTGTAATATATTTTCCGTTGTAAAGGCACTAGAGGAGTCCTCTAGATGCATCCCCACAGAAGATTAGAAGCTTATCCATGTAAAATAGTAGGAAATTAGTCTTTTAGTGAATAAAGTGCCGGTCACTTGTGTGAAAGGACCATTTTTAGGGCACTAGTATATAAGTCAAATGTGACTCTTTGTAAAGAACTTTTTTCCATTGTGAGAATAGAGAGCACAGAAATTCGAATTTGTGTCTTCTTCCCTCCTTATCTTCTTCCTCGCGAGCTTGTATGCATGTGTATTGCTTGGAACGAGTGCTTGTGAGTGTTGTCTATCCATGAAAGTGTTTCTTTGCTGTAGGAAGGGTGTGTGCGAAGTGTAGGAAGTGCTGAAGTGTAGGAAAGAATTCCCGCGACTCCGTATTTCGCTCATAACTTGAAGTAGGAGCGTCGGAATTGAGTGAAACCACTGCCATTGGATGCGTCTTCTCGAGAGCTTCGAAACGCATATGCTATTCACTATATTTGGAGTTCGGAGCTAGGAGAAAAGTCCAAAATACTGACGGCTGCTGCACCAAGTATCGTTTCGCCTTGACCAACAGTTGGAGCTTGTTTGGATAAGTCTTTGCCTCATTTACATTCTTTGAGTAGTTCATTTGCATTGACCATCACATGATTGCATGTCTTCATACACTCGGCTAGGTTTGTATACTCTTTGGATTGATAATTAAAAGCGTGTAGCCCCACTATATGCACTTGTGAGGGGATTGAGGTATAGTCTCTTTCTCCGCAAGTCCCTAAGTTGATACTTAGGTCAACACTAATCCATCCATTGAGAAAAGAATTCTTCACATCAAGTTGAAGTAGCCACCAAGCCCTTATAGCTGCAAGACTAAGCAATGTTCTGATGGTGGTCATCTTGGACACTTGTGAGAAAGTTTCTTCATATTCTATGCCCTAAGTTTGAGCATATCCTTTAGCAAACAACCTAGCTTTATACCTACAAATTGATCCATCTGAATTTCTTTTGAATTTGTACACCCATTTACCAACATGTTACCTTTGTGTTGGTTTGCATAGGAACCAACTCCCATATATCCATAGCTTTGAGAGCTTCAATTTCTTCCTTCATGGATTTCTCCCAATTAGGTTTACCTTTTGATTCTTCATATGTTGAGGGTTACTATCAAACTGAATCATTGGTCAAGTAAATGGTATTTTTTATTACAAAAGTAGAATCATAAACATACCTTTCAAGTTGCCTTCCTTCCCTTGTTGATTTTCTAGGAGTGTATTTGGAACATTCTCCACATTCTTGCATATTGGCCTTCCCTTAAGACTTCTTAAATTTGTAATCTCTTTTCTTTTCATTATGTTCATCTTTTGATAAACTTCTAGAGTCATGCACTTGTGCATCATGCTTGTTCTCTAATGGAAGAAAGTTTGTATCAAGATCATAGGGTAACTTTACCTTTTGCTTGTATTCTTTATACCATGACATGTGCTCTTCAAATACATCTCTACTTATAGTGAAATTTTTGTTGTTGGGTTTTAAAATATCTAGCCCATTTGAGTTGAGTCATATCTAATGAACATAGATTTGGTTTCTCTTTCATCCAATTTCCCTCTGATTTGTGAAGGTATATGCACATATGCTAGATAGCAAAAGACTTTACAATGACTTAGATTTTGCTTCTTGCCATTCCAAGCTTCAAAGGGAGTCATACCTTGAAGTGAGTTGGATGGTAATCTATTGACAAGATATAATGTAGTATATATTGCTTCTACTCATAGGTAATGTGGTAGCTTCTTTTCTTCAAGCATTGTCCTTTCTACCCCAACTACAATATTATTTCATCCCTCAACAACACCATTTTGTTGAGGAGAGTACCTTCCATTAGATCTAAGATTCTTTAATGATAGATCTGTATAGTTTTCCACATGTACTAGATACTTCTTGAAGAAATCAAACATTTAACTCTTACTTTTTATAAAGTACATAATTTTCCATCTACTGTGATCATCAACAAAAGATACATAATAACTTGAGCCTGCTGATGGTCCCCACACATCTGTTGTGTACTAAGTTCAAGAGATTGTTGTGGGTGTACCCTTTACTATGAAAAGGTTGTCTTTTTTATTTACCAATCCAATCTGATAAGAATACATCTATTGATCATATGTTGATTTAAGATGTTTGGCAGTCCCAGAACACTTTGATCCTTGCATATATCCTTAAGTGTTCTTTGATTCACAAGAGCAAGCCTGTTATGCCATGCCTCTATCTCACTTAGGGTTTTAGACCCAAAGTTATAGAGAGCTATGTTTATGGTTTCTCCCACTTCAAATCCACAGCTTCTGCTTGGTATCATAACCTATTTGTACTTCATGCTTATGCTTAGGTTTCTCCAGGTCACATGGGAGAGAAATATTGTCTACAACATGGCTTGAATAACCAACATCTATGTAGCATAAATGCTCATCCTCTTTACCTTCTGTATGCCTCAAGTTCATCAAAAGTAAAGAATCTTCATGTGGTTGATCCTCTCACTATTTGTTGTAATATCTTGTGGTGTTTTTCCTATTGTTTTTGTAATTTCTTTTGCCTCTATCTTCTATATTGTCAAATCCACTTCTACCTCCTTTCTGTGTTCTTCCATTGTACCAACAATTTTGAGTTGTGTGGTTTGTCTTATTACACATGGCACAAGGTTGAATTTCTTGTCCTTTGGACTTGTCTTGATTTGCTCTTTTCTTCTTTCCCTTCCACTTAATTTTGCCATGGGATATTTTTTCTTCATCATCCTCCTTTTTACTTTTTCTTTTCTTGTCCTTTTTATATGTATAAAGAGCAGTAGTAGAGTAAGCTTCCTTTGTATTATTGTTGGCTTCTTGGTTGAAGATTTATCCAATAAATAGGTTGAAATTAGGTGTGTGCATATCCATGATGAGGTCATAGGTAGTAGTGAATGATTGCCATTGTTTATCATTCCTAATGCCATTCACAATTTTCCTCATAATGGCTTCATCTTCAATTAGTTATCCAATTGAAGCTAACTGATTTGTAAGCTCCTTGACCTTGGTAACAAACTCTATGATTGTTTGCTTGGGTGTCTTTTTCACTTCGTTGAACTCATTCCACAAAAGATTCTTCCTAGCCTACATGTTAGCAAAGAAGAATGTTTCAAGTGCATCCCAAGTTTCTTGTGATGTTTTGCACTTCTAATGTGTGGAAGAAAGAAATCAGAGATAGAATTCAAGATATAAGACCTAGCTTTGATATCTCTTGCACACCATAATGTGATCTTCTTAGTGTGCTCTTGTGTAGGTCCTCATTTGGATCTTTGTTTAGGCATGACTTCATCACCCTTCACTACAAACACGTTTCTTCCTTGAAGATAAGCTTCCATCCTTATTTTCCAAGAAGCATAGTTGTTCCTATCAAGCTTCTCAATTATTAAAGGAAACCCATCGCTCATCTTGAAGAAGATTTATGTGATACAACTTAGAGTCCTTGAGAGGAGAAGGATGAAGACAATGTGTAGATGAGAGTAATGAAGTTTGATTCAACTTACCAATATAGAATCAGACTATTATTACTTGTATGCTTTGATTCACCTTATAGGCTTGTACTTCATGTAATAATACACCATACATGATTTGTACCATCACAAGGAAATAGCCGATGCTAAACAAGGTATCAACTTGAAGTGTGATTGTGAACAACCTTCTATTTTTGGAAGAGAAGGCCAACTTCAAATGCATAGTGCTCTCAACCTGATTGCAATTAGTCTAATTCCTCTTAGGGGAAGCTATCTAATAGTGTGATGATTTTATTATGCACAAGATTTGGAATTATAAACAAGATATGCTCTGATCACAAGCTTAACGCCATCATGGGGTCATCCTAACTTTTAAGGAAGTAGTAGCCATAGACCCCAAGACAAATATTTCTCTCTAGCACACAATAACAAAAGTCAAATGCTATACATATTTGTGAAAATAAAGTAGACATTAATATCTTTTTGATGAGCCCTTCTGAAGAAGAATGGGTATTTGAGCTATGAGAACCAGCCTCTACAATCCTACTGTTTTGAAGAAGTAGACATACAGAAATAGGCAACAATCAAGATGATGATAACAAGTGATTATATGTTTATCTAATCTATTTTACAAGTTCTTTAGAGCTTTACTTAGAGTTTTTGGAGTCTATACATGGATTTCTATGACATGATAAGAAGTGATTATATGTTTATCTAATCTATTTTACAAGTTCTTTAGAGCTTTATTTAGAGTTTTTGGAGTCTATACATGGATTTCTATCACTCTTTACAAGCATTTGAAATCAAAAAACCTTGCAATATTAGTTTGTTGTGACTAAATCCCTTTTCATATAATCTAGGCTTCAAATTCAAAAAATTATTTGATGTATTAGTTGAGTACCAACCTCCTAACTCATGGCTTTTAGGAATTCTAGGTTCATGCTTTAATGAGAAGTAATAATCTAGAATCCATAAATAATTATGGACTTTTAGAAGTATAGAAAATTACATGACTCATTATGAAGAACTCAGGTTCTCTTCATGAATATACTTGGACTATGATAATTCCTTCTCTCAAGCATGGTAAAAGCTTGATGGTCTAACATACCTTTCAACATTTTTCCATAGTGTATGTGAGGGTGAGTTTGTGGACCTTGTGTATGCTCCTTCTCTACATATTGTATTTATTGTCTACTATTTCCTTCTCCCTTTACTCTCTCTCTCTCTCTATCTATCTCTCTCTCTCTCTCTCTCTACCTAATTGTGGAATCATTCATAAAAAGAATTGACTTAAGTCTACTCTCCTCTAGACCATTGATTGCCATTACATATAGTTATACTCTTAAGAGGGAAGGGGAAATATATATTTCTCTCTACATCTATCTATTTGTCTATGCTTTAGAAATCATTGTATTTTCATCTTCCTATACCCATACCATACATTTTTCTCCTTTATACAAGAAAGAAGACTTCCATATTTTAAACTTTATGTACCCCTTCAACTACCCTACTACCACAACCATAATATATGTTTTTAAATTTCTCACATGAAATCATTTTCTTATGATAATTAGATCTAGTGTTGTAGACAACACATCTACCACAATTGATGGATTTGTGCCTTAGAGTGGGGATATATTCTTTGCATTTGATATCTATGCATTTTGGGATGTCATAGCTCTTCATGTCTATGGAACCTCTTTTCCTTAAAGTTTTTCACAAAGGCTCTTGATGAAATATGAAAAATAACAAGAAACATGTAGATGGGAAACAAATGACTTTCTTCCATTTCAAGCTTCATAAGGAGTGAAAAGCTAGAATGCTTCAATGGGACACTTCTTAAGTGTTGGAACTTCACTCACTAATTAAGAATGAAGACATGAAGCATATGAACAGAATTAAAGAAGACATAATAAAGAACGGAAAATCGCAAAGGCTTTGAAGCTTGGACATTCAAAATCATGCCTATGTGAAGGGACAAATTCACACATGTAACATATAGTTAGAAGCCAGATCTAGAATAGTCATAGAAGTGTCAAAATTACGAGTTAGATTAGTAAAGTCATAAAATCAAATTGTGTATAAGACAATAAGATGTATAAACTCTGAGATTGTGATCGGAGGGGTGTGAACAATGCCCTAGATGAAGTGATGACATGCTCTAATACCAATTGTTGGAGTCTGAAATTCACAAAAGCACATGAACGGCACAAGGAAGAAAAAGAAGCTTGGAGCACAACACACAATATTGAATGTATTACCAAGTGAATGCACAAAGATAAGTGGCACATTGAGGTTATATGCATATATACAAGCCGAGGGAAAAAACCTCCTAAAAAGGGAAAAGGTGCCCCACAAGTCCTAAATGTATTCACACACATCACGATTGAAATATATCAATACTTAAAGGAATTAGAAGAATACACAAATGAGGAAGATAGGCATGTGTTATCTTCATATTTCAATGCAAAATTAAGTTCTTCTTCTAGAGTTTTATGTTCATTTAACTTAACAAAATCCTTATTTATTTTTTCTAAAACTATCACAAATACATGTCTTTTAGGAAAGTATTTTAATCCTTGAATTTTAAGAACCATCTTGTGGCATTTATAGAGACAAGAGGAAAATGTTTGGGCCTGGTTGCAAAGCTTGTCCCTAACCTTTTGTGCCATACTTCCAATTCTGTGAGTGTCTGACTACCATAATTAAAGATGTGTCTTGTAATTCAAATGTGAACAATCTACCTGCCTTTTCACCTTTTGCAATTCTTCTGAATCCTTGACTCGGATCTTCAACAAATGCTCCTGCTTTTGTGAACCTGAGTTGCAACCCTTTCTCTACTATCTGCCCAACACTTATCAAATCCTTTGTAATGGTAGGGACATAGAGTACCTTACTGAGAAGGTTGATGTTCCCATTAGGTGCTTTGACATTGCCTATTTTCTCCACAGGATGTTTTGTGTCATCTCTTGTCTGTACCTCATGCTTATTCCTTGGATCTTCTAAATCTGATAGGAGTGCCACATTCCCTCCCACATGATTTGAACAACCTGAATCTATGTAAAAAACATGCTCATCAGATTTACCTTGTGGCATAGCCATGTTCATGATCAATAATGAATCCTCTTTGTTTGAGTCTTCTCTGTAGTTATTGAAGTCTCTCCTTCCTTTGTAGCCTCCTTGATAGTTTGAATGATTGTAGTTGTTGTAGTTGCCATGATAATTGTTGAATCTTCCTCTTGAGTAGCCATAACTTCCTCTATTATATCCTCTGCCTCTTTGTTCCTAGAATTCCTAAAGCAATTTTCAGTTGTATGATTAGTTAATCCACAAATAGAACATGAGTTGGATTCTTGGGATCTCCCCCTGCCTTGTCTACCTCCTCTTCCTCTACCTCTGCCATGTCTTTCTCTACCTGCATAGTTAGCTTGACATGTTCCTGCTTCATCATCCACTTTCTTTGCCTTTCCTTTGTTATCTTTGGACTTGTTTTTATCAGTGTATAAAGCTAAAGATTGATTACCTTTAGAGCTTTCTCTATTTTTGATAAGCTTTGCCTCTTGAGTAAGTAGTTGTCCAATGAGTGTATTGAAATCAGGTACATGCATGTCCATGTACAAATCAATAGCTGTGGTGAATGCTTCCCACTTGTCATCTGCCTTCAAGCCATTGATGAAGTGCCTTACAATTTGCTCTTCATCTATTACCTCTCCAATGCTTCCCAACTGATCCGCTATGTCCTTGAGCTTTGTGACAAAATCAGTCACATTTTGTTTGGGAGCCTTCTTGAGAGTTGTGAAATCCAGCCATAGTTGATGCTTCCTAGCTTTGGTACTTGAAGAGAAGAAGGCTTCAAGTGCATCCCACACTTCCTGAGATGTCTTACAACTTCTAATGTGAGGCAACAAAAAATCTGAGATAGAGTTGAGGAGATAAGACCTTGTATAGAGCTAACATTATCAAGTTAAATAACTGAAAATGATGCACCAAGCTTAGAGAAACCATCTCTGCAATCTGACTGAGAAAACTGAGAGATATGGCAGTGAGTAGTACACCACAAGAACATGGAAATATGAACCCAAATGATAATGAAAATGAAAGTATATTGCTTGTACAATACAATGGACTTACTGATACACATGTGTGCCTTGGAATCACACCTTTATATGGCATAAAGCTCAGCTCTTGGAGGTCTTCACATAGGTCTCTCTAACCATGACTAAAACTGCCATCTATTTATAGTTGAGTTTGGGAGGCTAACTTCCCTCAATCACTCTCCAATCAATTAGTGATTGATTTGATTCTCTATCTACCACAAATCATGAATTCGTGGCTCCTCTTTCCCTTTTTCATCAAGTGGATTCAACCACTTAAGATTCTTTCACTTTTACATTAAGAAAACTCTTCAAAAGTTACAAGAGGTAGTTCACAAGTGAACTTTACATTGACTTCATTTTAAGGCTTCTTCTATGACTTTGTGGGACTCAATCCAATACTTAGGCTTTTCATAGACTTGCTCCAATAGAATCCACAAGTTGTAATCGGATAGTGGAGCTCGCCAATGCATCCATATCCATCCATATGTGGTGGGGCATGCCATGAGGCCTCTGTGCATCTCTATGTACATACATGTGTAACCTTGCACGAACCAATGTATGCCATATTTGATCTTTCCATCTCGAAAAGTAAGTGCCATCAAATCGAGAAGACACCATGCTAGCAATCCAAGAGACTATAAATATAAAAAGAGACTTAAAACACCCAACTTTACATTTAGATTCTCCATTTTGTGCAAGCCGAGGAGTGTTTTAGCTTGAGGAGCCTAGGTAGAAGGGTGCTACCAATTTTGGTTATTTTTAGACGTCATTTGGACCTCCAAATGACCAAGGGAACCTATTTTTTGAGTATGCCAGTCACTAGGTATGAAGCCGGTCAAAACTAGTTTAGAATGTATAAAAAGAGCTAGAGAGCTCATTTTTTAGTTGGATTGTGTTTGCAAGTTAGAGATTAGAGCTGTTTTTGAGCTTGTAATAGTGTTCTTGAGTAATAGAGTTTGTTCATGACCTTCCCACCCATGGTGAGGATACTACATACTATCGTGACGATCACGCCTACCCTACATCATTGTGCTTGGCTCATGCCATCGCAACACCTCAAGACCCACGTGTCACTGAACCATCATGATGGTTCACTTGACCCTTGACCATCGCGATCATTGGCTGCACCATCGCGATTGGCTCATGCCATCATGACGGCTCGCCTGACTTGGACCATCATGATGCCTCGAACCTTTTGACCATCACAATGATTTGTTAAATTTGGACTATCACCATGATACGAGAGATCAGACTATCACAATGATGACCACATAGCAACCATTGTGCTTTCTACGGAACATCGTGGCAATTTGAGACCATTGCTATCCTTGCACGTGACGGTTCGAGAAAAATGCAAAAAATTAGGGTTTGGTCGATTTTGAGTTATTTTTGAGTGATTGGAACATCTTTGAGGCTCCTTAGTTTATAATTGAAGAGATCCTATTCGCTAGTTTTAACTCTGAGTGCCTAAATGATCATAACTTCCTCATATGAAGTATGTTTTTCAAGCTCTAGAGCTTGTTGGAAAGCTCCTTTTGAATCCTATGCAGGCTCAACTATTTTTCTTAAGAATAGAGTCTTGATATTTAGATACAATAAATTGAAGTTGACACTTTGGTGGGATTAAGAAACCAAGGGGGCACTTGAGAATCTTGCCAAAGGAAAAAATGACCCTTAAAGGTGTATACATCAAAGTGCCTGTTTATTAACACTAAAAGTTGGTCTAAACTTTGGATTGTTGCAGGTCTATTAAGAGTCATCCAAGGGCATTCAAAGCAAAGCAAGGTGAAGCTAAGCTAGTCTTAGGAGGAACATCTTCTTGGGCACCAGAGCACTTAACAAAGCTGACTTGAGGTTGGAAGAACTCTCAACCCCCTCAGTCAATTTTTAGCTTAGGCTAAGCTTGAGTAGCATTGTGGATTGGAATAGGACTACGATAGGAGCATATCAAGTACAAGATTACTAATTTTTCCAAGTCCAAGAGTAAGCTAAGAGATTGCGACCACAGAAAACCTAAAGAAAAGAACTTGACTTCAACATTATGAGAACTTAGATGTACAACAAAAAGATGATTCCTGATCTGTACATCGAGACAAAACAAGAGTTTGAAAGAAATACAAACAAAATAAGTGACTAAAAACAAAGAAGTAGAGACTACTAGAATGCATATTGAGTGATCAAGGGAGATAAATTAATGAACCTTAGATTAGAAAATCACATAGGTAAGGCAGATTGACGAAGCCTTAGGTCATCGAAATATAGTGTGAAAACCATAGCATACTCTTGAGCTCAACAAGTGAATAGTTATCCATACGAATTTAGCTCAGAGACTAGTGAGTCTAAAATGGCTTAAAACATGGAGAGATAGGAAGGAGGGTTAAGCGTAGCTTATTTAGAAAGACCCGAAGGACCCTACATGACACAATTAGAATACATCCAAACCAACCACTTAGGTATGAGGATGGTTTCAGAAGATCAATTGTCCAATTGCACAACCCTGACCAACCCATTGGATTGGAACATCCGGTAGTTAAGTTTGAGAGAGATGCATATTTAGACAAGGAAGGAACAATGTACATCATAGTTAACTATGAAGAGATGGATAGGTATGTGCTTGAAGATGAAGAGGTGTTGAAAAATCCTTGATCTACACCAGCCAAATGAACTCCAGGAGTATATGGTGGGCCCTTTTAGCTTGCCAATGGATGTATTAAACACCCTATGTACCTTGGAAGATCACTCTCAAAAAGATAGATCAAAACAGATAAGTTGGAGTTAGCTCAGAGGTGAAAACTTGTTATTCTTGGTTCATACACATGTCTAGTGTTTTACATAATTCTCTGAGCACAGAAGCAATTAGCTTAATTCCTCTTAGGGAAGTCTAGGTAGCTTAAAGAGCTAACTTTCAAGAGTAATCTCATCAAAAATAATAAACCACACACTGAGAATGAGTTTTAACAAGTCATGACACCATCCCGATTTTCACGGGCTGCTACAGTTTGAGACCAATGAGCAGAAAAATCAACATAACTCAAAATGTACGAATCCAATGATTATGAAAATTTGTATGGTTATACTAGACTGTAAGCTGATCCAACAAGCTTTAAATCACTGAATTTGGATAAGTAACCACTGAGAAATGGCTCTGACAATATGAGTGAAAAAGTCGGGTACCTGGCAGAGAAGTGAAGATGAACAGAACCTGTTGACTTCAAATGAACATAACTAAAGATTGCAACATCCAAACGACATGAAAATTTGTGAGCATATAGTAGACTTATAGAGCTAACTTTACCAAGTTAAATCACTGAAAATGATGCACCAAGCTCAGAGAAAACATCTCTGCAAGCTGACTAAGAAAACTGAGAGTAATGGCAGTGAGTAGTACACTTCACAAGAACATGGAAAGATGAACTCAAATAATCATGAAAATGAAAGTATATTGCTTGTAAAATACAATGACTTACTGATACATATGTGTGCCTTGTAATCACACCTTGATATGGCATAAAGCTCAACTCTTGGAGGTCTTCACATAGGTCTCTCTAACCATGACTAAAACTGCCATCTATTTATAGTTGAGTTTGGGAGGCTAACTTCCCTCAATCACTCTCCAATCAATCAATGATTGATTTGATTCTCTACCTACCACAAATCACAAATTCGTGGCTCCTCTTTCCATTCTTGATCAAGTGGACTCAACCACTTAAGATTCTTTCACTTTTACATTAAGTAAACTCTTCAAAAGTTACAAGAGGTAGTTCACAAGTGAACTTTACATAGTCTTCATTTTAAGGCTTTTTCTATGACTTTGTGGGACTCAAGCCAACACTAAGGTTTGTCATAGACTTGCTCCAACAGCTCCCCCTCAAGCCAAGTATGCTTGAGGTCTTCAATCTTCCAAGATTACCTGCAAACCAATCATAGCCTTGAATTTGCAAAGCTTTGTACCATCCAATGCTTTGGTTAGAATATCTGCACATTGTTGATGAGTGGACACATATGATATTTGAATCTCTTTGCTTAGAACCTTTTCTCGTACATAGTGATAATGAACTTCAATATGTTTAGTCCTTGCATGAAAAATAGGATTAGCAGCCAAATGAATAGAACTCATATTGTCATAAAAAATAGTTGGAGTTCCAAACTCCAATCCAAGATCTTTGAATAATGTCTTCATCCACATAGCTTCTTGTGTAGCTATGGCAAGACCTCTATATTCAGCTTCAGTAGAAGAGAGAGCAACTGTGGGTTGCTTCTTGGATGACCATGAAATAAACTTTGAACCTGCAAAGGTAAGATAACCTGAAGTGCTCCTTCTATCTTCCTTGGAGCCAGCCCAATCTGCATCACAAAATAGCTTCAAACCTAAATCAGATACATAAGGATAATAAAGTCCTTCATTTATGGTTCCTTTGAGATACTTGAGAATCCTTTTGGCAGCATCCATATGTGGTTTCCTTGGTGTGTGCATAAATTGGCTTAGCACACTCACACTGTAACATATATCTACTCTTGTCAATGTGCCATAGTTGAGACTACCCACTAGACTTTGATATGATGTGATGTCCTCTATGAGTTCACCTTCATGTGAGCTCAATTTGTGATTGACCTCCATTGGAGTACTTGCAATCTTACAATCTTGCATCTTGAATTTTGCCAACATGTCCTTAATGTACTTCCTTTGAGTGAGAAACAAACCATGATCTTTGTAGACAACTTCCAAACCTAGGAAGTAGGTAAGTGAACGCAAATCACTTATCTTGAACTCTTCTCTCATCTGATCTTTGATCGTCTTCATACCATCTGCATCATTTCCTGTCAATATAATATCATCTACATATACACATAGGTAGATGACCTCGGAATTACTCTTTTTAATAAAGAGTGAAGGATCTGCCTTGCTTGGTTGAAAGCCTTTGTCCTGCAAGAATGAAACAAGCCTGAAATTCCAAGCTCTTGGAGCTTGCTTGAGACCATACAATGCTTTGTTAAGTTTACACACATAATCAGGATAAACTTGGTTCTCAAAACCAGGTGGTTGTGCCATATATACCTCTTCTGTTATCCAACCATTCAAGAATGCATTCTTTACATCTAGTTGAAGTATCTTCCAATTCTTGGAAGAGGCAATACTAAGCAAAACCCTAATAGTAGGCATCTTTGCCACAGGAGAGAAGGTCTCCTCATAATCAATTCCCTGAGTTTGTGCAAAGCCTTTTGCTACAAGCCTTGCCTTATACCTGTTAATTGAACCATCAGAATTCTTCTTGAGTTTATAGACCCATCTTGAGCCTATTACCTTCATGGATGAAGTCTTGGGCACCAAATCCCAAGTGTTGTTTTCCTCAAGTGCTTCAATCACTTCCTTCATTGCATGCTTCCATTCTGATTTTGCTTTGGCCTCTTCAAATGATGATGGCTCCTCTTGGTTTATATCTTGTGCTATGTAGATAGAGTGTTTAGTTACTAATGAGGTGTCAAACCCATACCTTTCTGGTTTTTTCTTTTCCCTCATAGATCTTCTTAGGCCATGATGTGATGATTCTGCCTCATGTCCAAGTTCCTGCAATTTTGCTTTACCTTTAGACTTCCATGCTTTGATATTTTCCATTTGAGATTCTTCATCATCCTCTGAGGTGTCTTGTTCATCAATCTTCGGTTGTTCTCTACCAAGCTTTGGAAAATCTTCTTCAAGATTATATGGTAAATTGACCTTCCTGCATGAATCTTCATACCATGAATTGTTCTCATCAAAAACTACATCTCTGCTTACCAAGAATCCTTTGTTGGTAGGGTTGTATAACCTATAGCCCTTTTGATTGTTGTCATATCCAATAAATACACACCTTTCTGCCTTTGGATCCATCTTGCCTCTAACCTGTGAAGGAACATGAGCAAAAGCAATACATCCAAAAATTTTACAATGATCTAAGCTTGGTCTTCTTCCATTCCAAGCCTCATATGGAGTCATCCCATCAAGGGATTTTGAAGGCAACCTGTTAATCAAGTAAGTGGCTGTAGATACAGCCTCAGCCCATAAGTAATTAGGTAAATGCTTTTCATTTAACATAGACCTTGCAGCTTCAACAATTTTCCTATTCATCCTTTCTGCCACTCCATTTTGCTCACGAGTGTACCTTGTAGTTACTTTCTTTTGATTCCTCTTTCTTGAAGAAAAGAATCAAACTCATGGGAGAAGTATTCTCCCCCTCCATCTGACCTTAGCCTTTTTATTGATTTACCTGTTTGATTCTCCACAAGAGCCAAATATCTTTTGAAACATGAAAAAAACTTCATCTTTGTGTTTCATAAAGGATAGGATAGTCCATCTACTGCAATCATCAATAAAGGAAACATAATACCTTGATCTAGATATTGAAGCTTCCTTGCTAGGTCCCCATACATCTATATGAACCAACTCCAAGAGATCTCCATGCATATAACCTTTCTTCATGAATGGTAACCTGTGAGACTTTCCAAATTGACATGCACTACACTTATAAATCATATGTTGTTTTCACAAATTAGGAAGTCCAAGTACACTTTGGTCCCTGCAGATTTGCTTTAATGACCTTTCACCAATATGTGCTAACCTTTTGTGCCATACTTCCAATTCTGTGAGTGTTTGACTACCATAATTAAAGAGAGCAATGTTTCTAGTATCCTGTAATTCAAATGTGAACAATCTACCTGTCTTTTCACCTTTTGCAATTCTTCTGAATCCTTGGCCTGGATCTTCAACAAATGCTCCTGCTTTTGTGAACCTGACTTGCAACCCTTTCTCTACTATCTGCCCAACACTTATCAAATTCTTTGTAATGGTAGGGACATAGAGTACCTTACTGAGTAGGTTGATGTTTCCATCAGGTGCTTTGACATTGCCTATTTTCTCCACAGGATGTTTTGTATCATCTCCTGTTTGTACCTCATGCTTATTCCTTGGATCTTCTAAATTTGATAGGAGTGCCACATTTCCTGCCACATGATTTGAACAACCTGAATCTATGTAGAAAACATGCTCATCAGATTTACCTTGTGGCATAGCCATGTTCATGATCAATGATGAATCCTCTTTGTTTGAGCCGTCTGTGTAGTTTTTGTAGTCTCTCCTTCCTTTGTAGCCTCCTTGATAGTTTGAATGATTGTAGTTGTTGTAGTTGCCATGATAATTGTTGAACCTTCCTTTTGAGTAGCCATAACTTCCTCTATCGTATCCTCTGCCTCTTTGATTCCTCGAATTTCTAAAGCAATTTTCAGTTGTATGATTAGTTAGTCCACAAAAAGAACATGAGTTGGAGTCTTGGGATCTCCCCCTGCCTTGTCTACCTCCTCTTCCTCTACCTCTGCCATGTCTTCCTCTACCTGCATAGTTAGCTTGATATATACCTGCTTCATCATCCACTTTCTTTGCCTTTCCTTTGTTATCTTTGGACTTGCTTTTATCAGTGTATAAAGCTGAAGATTGATTACCTTTAGAGCTTTCTCCATTTTTTATAAGCTTTGCCTCTTGAGTAAGTAGTTGTCTAATCAGTGTATTGAAATCAGGTACATGTATGTCCATGTACAAATCCATTGCTGTGGTGAATGCTTCCCACTTGTCATCTACCTTCAAGCCATTGATGACCTGCCTTACAATTTGCTCTTCATCTATTACCTCTCCAATGCTTCCCAACTGATCCGCTATGTCCTTGAGCTTTGTGACAAAATCAGTCACATTTTGTTTGGGAGCCTTCTTGAGAGTTGTGAAATCCAGCCATAGTTGATGCTTCCTAGCTTTGGTACTTGAAGAAAAGAAAGCTTCAAGTTCATCCCACACTTCCTGAGATGTCTTACAACTCCTAATGTGAGGCAACAAAAAATCTGAGATAGAGTTGAGGAGATAAGACCTTGCAAGTGCATCCTTGGAGCACCATGTGCTCAATCTTTCTTGCTCTTCTTGTGTTGGTTGACTTTTGTTCCTGAAACTTGGCATAACTTCATCTCCAGCCACATAACCATATAAACTTCTACCTTGGAGATAAGCTTCCATTCTTAATGACCAAGCTGAGTAGTTACCTCTGTCCAATTTGCCAATTGATGAAGGAAATCCATCTGCCATGTTGTCCAACCTTGCTCTGATACCACTGTGAAGAGATGGATAGGTATGTGCTTGAAGATGAAGAGGTGTTGAAAAATCCTTGATCTACACCAGCCACATGAACTGCAGGAGTATATGGTGGGCCCTTTTAGCTTGCCAATGGATGTATTAAACACCCTATGTACCTTGGAAGATCACTCTCAAAAAGATAGATCAAAACAGATAAGTTGGAGTTAGCTTAGAGGTGAAAACTTGCTATTCTTGGTTCATACACATGTCTAGTGTTTTACATAATTCTCTGAGCACAGCAACAATTAGCTTAATTCCTCTTAGGGAAGTTTAGGTAGCTTAAAGAGCTAACCTTCAAGAGTAATCGCATCAAAAATAATAAACCACACACTGAGAATGAGTTTTAACAAGTGATGACATCATCCCGATTGTCACGGGCTGCTATAGTTTGAGACCAGTGAGCAGAAAAATCAACATACCTCAAAATGTAGGAATCGAATGATTATGAAAAATTGTATGGTTTTACTAGACTGTAAGCTGAATCCAACAAGCTTTAAATCACTGAATTTGGATAAATAACCACTGAGAAATGGCTCTGACAAGATGAGTCAAAAAGTCGGGTACCTGACAGAGAAGTGAAGATGAACAGACCCTGTTGACTTCAAATGAACATAACTGAAGATTGAAACATCCAAATGACATGAAAATTTGTGAGCATATAGTAGACTTATAGAGCTAACTTACCAAGTTAAATCACTGAAAATGATGCACCAAGCTCAGAGAAAACATCTCTGCAAGCTGACTGAGAAAACTGAGAGTAATGGCACTGAGTAGTACACTTCACAAGAACATGGAAAGATGAACTCAAATAATCATGAAAATGAAATATATTGCTTGTACAATACAATGACTTACTGATACATATGTGTGCCTTGTAATCACACCTTGATATGGCATAAAGCTCAGCTCTTGGAGGTCTTCACATAGGTCTCTCTAACCATGGGTAAAACTGCCATCAATTTATAGTTGAGTTTGGGAGGCTAACTTCCCTCAATCACTCTCCAATCAATCAATGATTGATTTGATTCTCTACCTACCACAAATCACAAATTGGTGGCTCCTCTTTCCATTCTTGATCAAGTGGACTCAACCACTTAAGATTCTTTCACTTTTACATTAAGTAAACTCTTCAAAAGTTACAAGAGGTAGTTCACAAGTGAACTTTACATAGTCTTCATTTTAAGGCTTTTTCTATGACTTTGTGGGACTCAAGCCAATACTTAGGCTTGTCATAGACTTGCTCCAACAGCTCCCCCTCAAGCCAAGCATGCTTGAGGTCTTCAATCTTCCAAGATTACCTGCAAACCAATCATAGCCTTGAATTTGCAAAGCTTTGTACCATCCAATGCTTTGGTTAGAATATCTGCACATTGTTGATGAGTGGACACATATGATATTTGAATCTCTTTGCTTAGAACCTTTTCTCGTACATAGTGATAATGAACTTCAATATGTTTAGTCCTTGCATGAAAAATAGGATTAGCAGCCAAATGAATAGAACTCATATTGTCACAAGAAATAGTTGGAGTTCCAAACTCCAGTCCAAGATCTTTGAATAATGTCTTCATCCACATAGCTTCTTGTGTAGCTATGGCAAGACCTCTATATTCAGCTTCAATAGAAGAGAGAGCAACTGTGGGTTGCTTCTTGGATGACCATGAAATAAACTTTGAACCTGCAAAGGTAAGATAACCTGAAGTGCTCCTTCTATCTTCCTTGGAGCCAGCCCAATCTGCATCACAAAATAGCTTCAAACCTAAATCAGATACATAAGGATAATAAAGTCCTTCATTTATGGTTCCTTTGAGATACTTGAGAATCCTTTTGGCAGCATCCATATGTGGTTTCCTTGGTGTGTGCATAAATTGGCTTAGCACACTCACACTGTAACATATATCTACTCTTGTCAATGTGCCATAGTTGAGACTACCCACTAGACTTTGATATGATGTGATGTCCTCTATGAGTTCACCTTCATGTGAGCTCAATTTGTGATTGACCTCCATTGGAGTACTTGCAATCTTACAATCTTGCATCTTGAATTTTGCCAACATGTCCTTAATGTACTTCCTTTGAGTGAGAAACAAACCATGATCTTTGTAGACAACTTCCAAACCTAGGAAGTAGGTAAGTGAACGCAAATCACTTATCTTGAACTCTTCTCTCATCTGATCTTTGATCGTCTTCATACCATCTGCATCATTTCCTGTCAATATAATATCATCTACATATACACATAGGTAGATGACCTCGGAATTACTCTTTTTAATAAAGAGTGAAGGATCTGCCTTGCTTGGTTGAAAGCCTTTGTCCTGCAAGAATGAAACAAGCCTGAAATTCCAAGCTCTTGGAGCTTGCTTGAGACCATACAATGCTTTGTTAAGTTTACACACATAATCAGGATAAACTTGGTTCTCAAAACCAGGTGGTTGTGCCATATATACCTCTTCTGTTATCCAACCATTCAAGAATGCATTCTTTACATCTAGTTGAAGTATCTTCCAATTCTTGGAAGAGGCAATACTAAGCAAAACCCTAATAGTAGGCATCTTTGCCACAGGAGAGAAGGTCTCCTCATAATCAATTCCCTGAGTTTGTGCAAAGCCTTTTGCTACAAGCCTTGCCTTATACCTGTTAATTAAAACCATCAGAATTCTTCTTGAGTTTATAGACCCATCTTGAGCCTATTACCTTCATGGATGAAGTCTTGGGCACCAAATCCCAAGTGTTGTTTTCCTCAAGTGCTTCAATCTCTTCCTTCATTGCATGCTTCCATTCTAATTTTGCTTTGGCCTCTTCAAATGATGATGGCTCCTCTTGGTTTATATCTTGTGCTATGTAGATAGAGTGTTTAGTTACTAATGAGGTGTCAAACCCATAGCTTTCTAGTTTTTTCTTTTCCCTCATAGATCTTCTTAGGCCATGATGTGATGATTCTGCCTCATGTCCAAGTTCCTACAATTTTGCTTTACCTTTAGACTTCCATGCTTTGATATTTTCCATTTGAGATTCTTCATCATCCTCTGAGGTGTCTTGTTCATCAATCTTCGGTTGTTCTCTACCAAGCTTTGGAAAATCTTCTTCAAGATTATATGGTAAATTGACCTTCCTGCATGAATCTTCATACCATGAATTGTTCTCATCAAAAACTACATCTCTGCTTACCAAGAATCCTTTGTTGGTAGGGTTGTATAACCTATAGCCCTTTTGATTGTTGTCATATCCAATAAATACACACCTTTCTGCCTTTGGATCCATCTTGCCTCTAACCTGTGAAGGAACATGAGCAAAAGCAATACATCCAAAAATTTTACAATGATCTAAGCTTGGTCTTCTTCCATTCCAAGCCTCATATGGAGTCATCCCATCAAGGGATTTTGAAGGCAACCTGTTAATCAAGTAAGTGGCTGTAGATACAGCCTCAGCCCATAAGTAATTAGGTAAATGCTTTTCATTTAACATAGACCTTGCAGCTTCAACAATTGTCCTATTCATCCTTTCTGCCACTCCATTTTGCTCACGAGTGTACCTTGTAGTTACTTCTCTTTTGATTCCTCTTTCTTGAAGAAAAGAATCAAACTCATGGGAGAAGTATTCTCCCCCTCCATCTGACCTTAGCCTTTTTAGTGATTTACCTGTTTGATTCTCCACAAGAGCCAAATATCTTTTGAAACATGAAAAAAACTTCATCTTTGTGTTTCATAAAGAATAGGATAGTCCATCTACTGCAATCATCAATAAAGGAAACATAATACCTTGATCTAGATATTGAAGCTTCCTTGCTAGGTCCCCATACATCTGTATGAACCAACTCCAAGAGATCTCCATGCATATAACCTTTCTTCATGAATGGTAACCTGTGAGACTTTCCAAATTGACATGCACTACACTTATAAAACATATGTTGTTTTGGCAAATTAGGAAGTCCAAGTACACTTTGGTCCCTGCAGATTTGCTTTAATGACCTTTCACCAATATGTGCTAACCTTTTGTGCCATACTTCCAATTCTGTGAGTGTTTGACTACCATAATTAAAGAGAGCAATGTTTCTAGTGTCCTGTAATTCAAATGTGAACAATCTACCTGTCTTTTCACCTTTTGCAATTCTTCTGAATCCTTGACTTGGATCTTCAACAAATGCTCCTACTTTTGTGAACCTGACTTGCAACCCTTTCTCTACTATCATCCCAACACTTATCAAATTCTTTGTAATGGTAGGGACATAGAGTACCTTACTGAGTAGGTTGATGATTCCATCAGGTGCTTTGACATTGCCTATTTTCTCCACAGGATGTTTTGTATCATCTCCTGTTTGTAGCTCATGCTTATTCCTTGGATCTTCTAAATCTGATAGGAGTGCCACATTTCCTGCCACATGATTTGAACAACCTGAATCTATGTAGAAAACATGCTCATCAGATTTACCTTGTGGCATAACCATGTTCATGATCAATGGTGAATCCTCTTTGTTTGAGCCTTCTGTGTAGTTATTCTAGTCTCTCCTTCCTTTGTAGCCTCCTTGATAGTTTGAATGATTGTAGTTGTTATAGTTGCCATGATAATTGTTGAACCTTCCTTTTGAGTAGCCATAACTTCCTCTATCGTATCCTCTGCCTCTTTGATTCCTGGAATTTCTAAAGCAATTTTCAGTTGTATGATTAGTTAGTCCACAAATAGAACATGAGTTGGAGTCTTGGGATCTCCCCCTGCCTTGTCTACCTCCTCTTCCTCTACCTCTGCCATGTCTTCCTCTACCTGCATAGTTAGCTTGATATATACCTGCTTCATCATCCACTTTCTTTGCCTTTCCTTTGTTATCTTTGGACTTGCTTTTATCAGTGTATAAAGCTGAAGATTGATTACCTTTAGAGCTTTCTCCATTTTTTATAAGCTTTGCCTCTTGAGTAAGTAGTTGTCTAATCAGTGTATTGAAATCAGGTACATGTATGTCCATGTACAAATCCATAGCTGTGGTGAATGCTTCCCACTTGTCATCTGCCTTCAAGCCATTGATGACCTGCCTTACAATTTGCTATTCATCTATTACCTCTCCAATGCTTCCCAACTGATCCGCTATGTCCTTGAGCTTTGTGACAAAATCAGTCACATTTTGTTTGGGAGCCTTCTTGAGAGTTGTGAAATCAAGCCATAGTTGATGCTTCCTAGCTTTGGTACTTGAAGAAAAGAAAGCTTCAAGTTCATCCCACACTTCCTGAGATGTCTTACAACTCCTAATGTGAGGCAACAAAAAATCTGAGATAGAGTTGAGGAGATAAGACCTTGCAAGTGCATCCTTGGAGCACCATGTGCTCAATCTTTCTTGCTCTTCTTGTGTTGGTTGACTTTTGTTCCTGAAACTTGGCATAACTTCATCTCTAGCCACATAACCATATAAACTTCTACTTTGGAGATAAGCTTCCATTCTTAATGACCAAGCTGAGTAGTTACCTCTGTCCAATTTGTCAATTGATGAAGGTAATCCATCTGCCATGTTGTCCAACCTTGCTCTGATACCACTGTGAAGAGATGGATAGGTATGTGCTTGAAGATGAAGAGGTGTTGCAAAATCCTTGATCTACACCAGCCACATGAACTCCAGGAGTATATGGTGGGCCCTTTTAGCTTGCCAATGGATGTATTAGACACCCTATGTACCTTGGAAGATCACTCTCAAAAAGATAGATCAAAACAGATAAGTTGGAGTTAGCTTAGAGGTGAAAACTTGCTATTCTTGGTTCATACACATGTCTAGTGTTTTACATGATTCTCTGAGCACAGCAGCAATTAGCTTAATTCCTCTTAGGGAAGTCTAGGTAGCTTAAAGAGCTAACTTTCAAGAGTAATCTCATCAAAAATAATAAACCACACACTGAGAATGAGTTTTAAGAAGTGATGACATCATCCCGATCTTCACGGGCTGCTATAGTTTGAGACCAGTGAGCAGAAAAATCAACATAACTCAAAATTAGGAATCGAATGATTATAAAAACTTGTATGGTTATACTAGACTGTAAGCTGAATCCAACAAGCTTTAAATCACTGAATTCGGATACGTAACCACTGAGAAATGGCTCTGACAAGATGAGTCAAAAAGTCGGGTACCTGACAGAGAAGTGAAGATGAACAGACCCTGTTGACTTCAAGTGAACATAACTGAAGATTGAAACATCCAAATGACATGACAATTTGTGAGCATATAGTAGATTTATAGAGGTAACTTTACCAAGTTAAATCACTGAAAATGATGCACCAAGCTCAGAGAAAACATCTCTGCAAGCTGACTGAGAAAACTGAGAGTAATGGCAGTGAGTAGTACACTTCACAAGAACATGGAAAGATGAACTCAAATAATCATGAAAATGAAAGTATATTGCTTGTACAATACAATGACTTACTGATACATATGCGTGCCTTGTAATCACACCTTGATATGTCATAAAGCTCAGCTCTTGGAGGTCTTCACATAGGTCTCTCTAACAATGACTAAAACTGCCATCTATTTATAGTTGAGTTTGGGAGGCTAACTTCCCTCAATCACTCTCCAATCAATCAATGATTGATTTGATTCTCTACCTACCACAAATCACGAATTCGTGGCTCCTCTTTCCATTCTTGATCAAGTGGACTCAACCACTTAAGATTCTTTCACTTTTACATTAAGTAAACTCTTCAAAAGTTATAAGAGGTAGTTCACAAGTGAACTTTACATAGTCTTCATTTTAAGGCTTTTTCTATGACTTTGTGGGACTCAAGCCAATACTTAGGCTTGTCATAGACTTGCTCCAACAGCTCCCCCTCAAGCCAAGTATGCTTGAGGTCTTCAATCTTCCAAGATTACATGCAAACCAATCATAGCCTTGAATTTGCAAAGCTTTGTACCATCCAATGCTTTGGTTAGAATATCTACACATTGTTGATGAGTGGACACATATGATATTTGAATCTCTTTGCTTAGAACCTTTTCTCGTACATAGTGATAATGAACTTCAATATGTTTAGTCCTTGCATGAAAAATAGGATTAGCAGCCAAATAAACAGGACGAAACCACTTATCATGTTGTTGCATTAACACACTATCGATTGCAATATCAGAGGCATCGATGAAGACATGGAAAGGAAGTTTCCAATTAGGAGCTTGTAAAATAGGCGTCTGTGCAAGGAGAGTTTTCAATCGATCAAAAACCAATTGACATTCCTGCTTCCACACAAACTATCGAGGATTATTGGTAATCAAACAATTAAGCGATATAGCCACATGAACAAGCCACTAGAGATGGCGACCATGCCACCAGATTTAGCCAAGGAATTGCATAACTTCCTTTGGTGTAGCAGGAGGGGTGCATTCAACACCGCACAAACTTTATCAGGATCCACTTGAATTCCCTATTGTGAAATAACATGATCGAGTAGCTTGCCACAAGAGACTGAAAAGACGGATTTGTTGGGATTTAAACAAAGATGGAACTCCCAAAACTTGGAAAAGAAGCATGTGAGGTGGTGAAGGTAACTCGATATATCATCAGACAATGAAAAATCCTCCAGGTATACCCGCATAAACGTAGTTAAGTAGGGAGAAAAAATGTCTTGCATGCATCGTTGAAAAGTCCTTAGAGAATTGTGTAAACCAAACCACATCATTGTACATGCATATACTCCCCAATTTGTAATAAGCGTGGTCTTGGGAATATCCATTTCAATCATGCATGACCATCCAAAAAAGAGCACATTTCTCATTTTGCAACATCATCTAGCATAGTATCCAAGAAAGGAAGTGGAAAGGGATCGGGTACCATCATTGCATTCAGCTTTTGATAATCCACACTGATTCGTAATTGCTTGTTTTTCTTTGGGGCGATGACAATAGGAGAGATCCATTCAGCGTGCTCAAGGGAACAATGAAACCTACTTTCAACAATCGATCCAGTTTAGCTTTCACTTGCACAGCATAATTAGGATTCATTCAGTAACTCTGTTTTTAATTGGACGAGCATCTTGTTTCAGCATCACACGATGTTGGTAGATGCAAGGATCCAATCCCTTCATATTGCAATAGTCCCAAGCAAATACATCAGCAAAATTCAGGAATTGTAGTATATCAGCTTGAAAATTCTCAGGTAATCCGGCCTTAATCTTGATCGATTGCGGACTAACTTCATCACCCAAATTGCAAGTGATTAGTTGATCTTCCGGTACATAAAACTATCTGGACATGGAGATATCCTTAGGTGGGGGAGTAAGTGTTGAAGATCAGTGGCATCCAAAACCTGATATGTAATTGGTTCCACTTCTTTGGAGAGAGGGATTACTGTACAAGTGGTCAGAGAACAATTATCCATTATGGCTTGCAAATCAATTGTACCCAATGCTAACAAATCCTGGTTAGCATTTAAAAAAGCTTCTTCTTTGTCATCCGAAAGAACATCCAACATATGCGGTCCGCATGACTGAGGTCGATATCCCAAAAACGGCTTTGATCACCAATTGGGGCATCTATGCCTACACTGTGATGTGATTGGTGCACCCAGTATGTTTCAACATTGCATGCAAGAGATATTTGCCCCATATCTCACAAGTTTTATGTGTGTATACTTAGATGATTTCTCGTTATCCAGTGATACTACTGATCATTTACAGCATCTCAACTGTTGTTTTCTGAAGTGTAGAGAGTACTGATTATGTTTAAATCTGCACAAGTCTATTTTTGTGGTGGCCTGCGATAAAATTTTGGGGCGTATAATCTCCAAAGAAGGTATCCAAGTTGATCCTGATAAAGTACGAGTTATTCTTAACGCACTGCCACCCACCACCCCTAAGGAAGTGATGCATTTCCTGGGACAAATTTGATGGCATGGTCATCATCTCTATTGGCTTGCCCATCAAACTATACCTCTTACGCGCCTAACTACAGTCCCACCGTGACAATTTTGCTAGACTGATGAATGCCAACTTAGCTTCGACTGATTGCAAACTTTGCTCACATAGGCACTTATTCTCCAGCCATCAAATTGGCACCTATCATTTCATGTGTTTGTGGATGCATCTGATATAGCCATCGGTAGTGTTCTTATGCAACAACAGGATAAATGGTATCGACCAGTGGATTATGCAAGCCGTCACCTTAATTTTGAGGAACAAAATTATTCTATCACCGAACATGAATGTTTAGGTTTAATATATTCTATCAAGAACTTTAGATACTATCTACCCGGTCGAAAATTCACCTTTCATGTCAACCATGCGACTTTAGTCTACCTTGTTTGGCAACAACATTTGGGTGGGCGCTTGGCTAGATGGGTCTTGCTGCTTCAAGATTTTGATTATGACATGATCCACCGACCTAGCAAGGCACATGTGATTGCCAATTTCCTATCATGATTGGATTTTGGTGAGCCATCAAAGGGGATTGATGATTCGTTGCCTGCTATTTATACAACCACTACACCAACACCACTTGCTAATTGTTTACCCGTGGTTGATTCTTATTATGACACTCTTATGATTTTCTTGACTACTAATTGTCCACCGGGGACAATGTCCAACTCCGCCCGACAAAAACTTGCCATTTACAATCGACATTTCCAAATTATTGTTGGTCACTTATATTATGTCGATCATTCTGGTGTTCTCCTCCCTTGTATTCCTCCTCATGAAGTCCCGTCAATGCTACATATGGCACATTTGATCCCCTCTAGTAGCCATTTTTGGTAGATCTTACTTATTGAAAAGTTTTATAGAGTGGTTTATGGTGGCCTACCCTGCAACGTGATGCAAATTCTTATGTTAAACACTGTGATTCCTACCAACAAATCGGCCAGCCCCTATAGCGGCATTATTTTCCCCTTCAACCTATTCTACTACTGGAACCCTTCCAAAAATGGGGACTCGATTTTATTGGACCTATTTCCCCTCCAGCTATTTCCACTAATAACCGCTACATTTTAACTTGTACTGATTATGCTACCTAGTGGGTTGAGGCCTAGATTGTCTGGTCTACTACAGCTCAGGTGGTGGTTAAGTGCCTAATGTGTGATGTTCTCCCTCGTTTTGGCTTGCCATTGGAAATTGCTTCCGATCGGGGAACCCACTTCACTAACACTCTCCTACAAGCTTTGACTTAGACATTTCATATTATCCATAAGTTCAGCACTCCCTAATATCTGCACGCTAACGGATTGGCTGAAAGCATGAATAAAACCTTACTTATTATATTTAAGAAACTTATTCTAGGTTGTCCTGAGTGTTGGGATCAGCTTTTACCTACTTTTTTGTGGGCTTATCGTACTAAGTACAAAGTCACTACTGGTTGCACACTGCTTAAATTAGCTTATGGACTAGAGGCCATTGCCCCGATGGAGCTGGTTGTTTCGAGTATATGAGTGGCCGTGGAGCAAAAATTGTTACCTAAGGAATCTATCCCTGCACGACTAGATACTTTACGGTCTCTTGATGCACAACAATTGGAAAGTTTTCTTCTTTTACAAGAAATTCAATTATGCCAAGCTAAAACACATGATCATTTTCTTTGCACTCCAGTATTTTAAGTTGGTCAGTTGGTGTTATTCTATAATGCTAAAGCTGATCATGCCACCAAAAAGTTTAAACTTTGCTGGTTTGGACCCTATCATATTTCTTCTCAACCGAGCCCCACTACATTTTGCTTGGCCACTGTTGTTGACATCCTTTTGGCCAACCCTGTCAACAGTTCTAAAATCTGCCCATATTGTCCACTATCCGCATCCAATGCCTACCATTATATATATATATATATATATATATATATATATATATATATATATATATATATATATATATATATATATATATATATATATATATATATATATATATATATATATATATATATATATATATATATATATATATATACCCATTATCCCTTTTTTCCATGACCCTTCGCCCGTTCCGGTTCTTTTTCGGTTGACTATTTGATGGTTCTTCTTCTATCCCGGTCACTTTGTATTTTTAATTGAGGTCTGTCCTTTATGATTCCACCTCACTCGCCACCGTTTATATTGTCTTGAAGTGCTATACCTATAATGATTTACGATGGCTTTGTGCGCTCTGTTTATGTTGTGTCTGCTTTGTGCTTGTTGTGTGTTATGTACAAATGTGTGTTTCTTTCACCATGGAAGCCCTGCTGCATCTTGTTGCATTTCGCACGGGCATCTTGGGTGAGCTCGCAAAGTACCTTAGGGTATGAGGCGTACTGTAGTTCACATAATTGCCATGGCACCAGGTGCCAACGATTGCCGCTTGTGCACCCACGACTGATGCATGGCCCATAGTTTCCCCATCCATTACCATTCATGTTACTATTTGCACCATAGTTGACCAATTTCATCTTGCTAATGATAGTAAGACTGATTTTTCCCCATTGCCATTGGCCACAATGAACCATTTCTTCCCCCATAGATCGTCCAATGAGTATGCGATTATGTGTCGCCCTGCTCTTGAATATCAAGCACTTCAATTTTTGGTCTCCTCTCTTAACTTGCAAAAATGCAATTATGGCATATCCCGACCCTTCTATTTGACCCTTCATGTAGCATCTTGTGAACCCATCAATTGGGCATTTTTGTATTTCCGTCATATTCACAAGGAATGCTAGGCGATCGTTAAACAATTGGTGATAGGTGAATCTCCACGTACTCGCCTTCCCCAACTGTTTTCTTTCCTTGTTCCCACTGCGACTGCTTCTGTTGTTTCTGGTCCTCCTCTTCTCTTGGTGGCAAATTCTTCTCATATGGATGAAGTGGACGAGGAAGATGATGTTTTGCTGTGCTTTCCCAAGAAATGGCATCACATCATCTTAACTTCTTCCCAAACCTCAAAAGATTAAGCGTAGTTTTGAAGAAGCCTGAACCATGTATATATAGGGAATAATTGATGACGATTAGTATGTATTTAGGGTTTGAATCCATCGTGTGTGCCAGTGTTAAACTGTCGGATGGTTCAAATTATATTTCTATAATTTTGTTGATGAAGCATCGTGAAAGGGTTGGAATGATGTAACTTTTTGAATGATTCATGTCACTTAGCAGGAGAGGAGATGCACGACAGATCCTCACCGGACTGCATGTGGCGTAGCAAGCGAGCCACTTTGTGTTGATTTACATATGAGTTGAAGTCTGATTTGTTGCAATGTTTGTCTGTGTCAGTTAAGTAATTGATGTTAATTGATGTAATTTAATTATACCATAAATTGGGGTTAGAACGTTGATAAGAGTTATAGTTTAGGAATGGTAGAAGAGCACCTGTGTTTGAGGTAGTATCAAAGTTATTTATGCTCTGAAAATTGAATACAATTGTGTAATCTTGTAATCGGGTTTAATAACACTAGAGATAGTATTCTACAAAGAATGACGAGAATGAAAATAATATAAAGGGAAAATTATTATAGGGCCTCTGTTTCAACAGACCCCTGTCCAATCCAAGAACCCTGTAGGAGGAAGTCTCTATTATTCCTAGTTGATAGATGCAATTCAGATGGGAATAAGGAGATAACAGTTAACATTAGTCAATAGAGTTAACAGATTTCATCTCATAATGATATGATTTGGACAATTTTTGATAGGTTTAGTAAACAAGCATTTTTCATTCCTTATAAAAAGACTTTATCTACACCTCAAGCTACTAAGTTATTTATTAAATGTATTTTTTCACCTCATAGTTTTCCAAAAGTTATTCTATTAGATCGAGATGTTCATTTTTGTAATCACTTTTGGGTTGCATTATTTCAAAAATTAGGTTCCAAAATAGACTTTAGTTCCACATTTCATCCTGAAAGTAACGGGCAAAGTGAAGCTAAGAATAGTACTATTTTAGATTTATTACATTGTTATTCTTTAAATAATCCAAGTAATTGGGATGTGAAAATTCCTCTACTACAATTTGCATATAATAACACAATACATACCATTGCTCGATGTGCACCGTATGAAATTATTTATGATAAAAAGATTCCCACTCCCATGAATCTCATTTTTGCACGAGATCATATTTCTACACGTCATGAGGTTCATAAGCACATTAAAAAGATTCAAGAATGTTACATGTGTAATGTTAATAAGAAAATAGTAGCTAAACAATTTAATGAAAATGACTTGGTATGGTTACGAATAATTAAAAGATGTTTGAAAATATTTCACAACATCATAAGGCTAAACCTACAACACATTGTTATGGACCTTTCCATATTATTCAAAAAACAAATGAGAATTCTTATAGATTAGACATATCTTCTCATTGAAATATACATAATTCTTTTCATATTAGTTTATTGAAATACTTTCAAGGAACTTCACCACTCACTCTTATTTTAGATGATCCTCCTTTACTTGAAGAGGATGTTGAACTTTTGGTTCCAGAGAAAATACTTGACTATGATGTTACTACTACACACACAGGTGAGCAATATCATAAATATTTAGTTAAATATAAAAATCACTCACTTAAAGAATCTCAATGGATTCATAAGAAATCATTAACTCCACATTATGAACACTTGATTTTTGCATATCATTTAGAGTCAAATTAAATTTTACTTTTCCATTTCCATGCATGTGTTACTAATGGAATATTCTTATGATTGTTTACTGATGGGACATGTGATTGGCCATCCATGCCTATTTTATTCTTATCAATTGAGGTCAGTTGCTTGTTGATTGGGAGGCATGTTATAATTTATGGAATAATGAAATGTTAAATTGATTTTAATGTCTTGAGGTTTTTAATGTGATTGTGTTTTGATTTAGCATGTGAAGAATCATGAGGGCATGAATGCGAGTGGATTTACTCAGATATTTTTGAAGATATTTAAAGATAGTATTTTATATATTTTTGTAAAAAATAGTAGATCTCTTAGAAAGCAACATTTTTGTAAAAATAGTAGATCGCTTAGAAAGCGATGTTTTGTAAATAAAGCACACTTTTTGAAGCACCACCCTCATGTATCTTTTATTCAGGACGTAATGAAAAATACCTATAAATACAAATACTCTGATAGACTCGTCCATCAGAGTATGTGGGGGGAGATTGTACCCAATCTTGTGTTCAATCTTGTCTCTCTCTATTATGTGTGTGCTCTTATGAGATTTTGTTATTGTATTATCTCTGCGTATGTGCATCTACAAGATCCCATCAACAATAATTATCCTCAAAGGAGAAATCAACTCAGAGCTAGGAGAATAAATCTATCTTAGAGTTTCACACAATCTTAGAATTTCACACATATATGTAACCAGGAACATGAAACTTTGCCCAAATTTATCTCCTAGCCATTGTGATTTTAATAATTTTAATTTTCCATGATCTCGATTGTAGAAAGTAAATACTCGAATCTTTGTAAAATAATATACTGAAATAGAAGCTTCAATAATAATTTCAATAATGACAATAAAATAATGATAATACATAGATAATAGAAGAGCATGTCTAGATATGCGATAGAAGCCATGTTATAGAGGACTTTACAATGTTTGGACATATATATTGCGTCACCAAAATGGCTTAGCGAAATTAGATGTATTTTACAAATAATCACACTATCGGTCTAACACTGGCATGCATGATGGATCCGAACCCTAAGCAAAAAAATTCATCATCAACTAAACCCTAAATATAGATAGTGTAGGCTTCTTCAAAACTGCACTTTATTTTCTTCTGTAATGTCATAAGTAATTTTTGTGCATGTTCTGCATCTAATAACTGTGCATCAGGGTTGGATGAACTAGCTACAGCCTCCTGATCAATAATACTTTTACTCTATTTGACCATTTGACCAAAAATGATTCTTGTAAGTAGAAATCATTTTTGAGCATTGCTTTGCACTGGACTTTACTTTCTTGTGCATCCGCTTCAACCTTCTTTAGTTTCTCATTCTGATTACTTAATAGGTTTTCCATCCTATGAAGTTTCTGTGCTTGAAATTCAGTAGTTTTGAAATAAGTTTGCCTTTCTTTTTGTGTCACATCCAATTCCTTCTTTAACTGTATTGTAACTTCGATCTGTACGATCATTTCTTGAGCCTTGGTAAACAATTCCTCCTTTGTGGCTACAAGCTTAGTTTCCCGTTGGACAACTTTTGTAGTTATGCTTGTACAAGCACTCTCTAGCGCATTAGCCTTTTTAGTTTGTTCTCATAATACCAAACTCATTTTTGCTAGTGCAGCATTCTTTTTCTCCTATGCTCGGAATTTCATAACTTCCTCTTGGAGAGGAGCTAAATGTGCTTCAACCATCTCTCACTTATCTTGAAAATCTTTCTCCAAATTCTGTTTCTCTTCTTCCATACGGGTTTGGATCTATCTGGTAGCCTATATCAAATATTGGCCTACTTTGGCAATATCTATTAAGGAAAAGTGGGGGCCAATACCCAACTCTAGGAAGGAACCTGTTGGAAGAGATGGCGATACTGATGAACAGAGCACTAAACCTTCGTTTTTGGGTTGTTCAAAGGTTATGGCTGGTGGTGAGTAATCAAGAGATTTTGGTGGTATGTTCTCCTTAAGCTTGTCATTAATAGGGTCAGCCTTCGATGAGATAATTAGACTTGATGGTACTGTTGGAATCATAGGTTGAAGGTGGGATGAGGGCTCTCCAGTTAATAAGATTTCTTTCACTTCGGCACTGTTGGAATCACAGGTTGAAGGTGGGATGAGGGCTCTCCAGTTAATAAGATTTCTTTCACTTCGATCATAACAACTTTTGTAGCTTTATCCGAAATTGGCTTCTCTACTAGGCGATCAATAGTGTCATTCAACAATCAACATATTACCTTCTTCAAGGGGGAACTATCAAGGGCTTTGGGAAGAAGATTAGTGCCCCTTTTGGGCAAGCTAGAAGCTTGATCATTAACATTGATAATCTTAGTACACCCTCTGCATCAAATTGAGAGCGTACTTCTTTGGCTTCGGCTACTGTTGAATCCTCCTTTGTCATAAAGATGATTCCAATATTAGTGTGCGTAGAAGAAGAACTCGAAGCTGAAGAATGTGTGATAGCTACATGACGATGCTTTTGGGGAAAACACATCAATACAAAGTCTTCTTCTTCTTCATCGCCCATATGCAAAGAGACTACCAAAGCAGGAATGAGAGGAGGGGTTATTGAGGCAAGAATGCCAAAAAGTGGTTCGGGAAGAAGTAAGGGGAAAACGTGGGGCAACGTTGTTTGTGGGAATTCTCCTTTGGATAACTACTTCATCACCACCTGACATTCCTTATGAATGTGGCAAAGATAAAGCATTGCCTAATTTACTGATTCACGGGCTAGCATGTTAATTACGTAATACATAGGTTGGGAAATATCGTACGCATGGTTTCAGAGATTAATAGTTACTACAAGGAACTACAAAGCATGAAACTCAGGAGGTGGTTGACACATAATGGCATACTCATTCGAGGATTGCTAAGGAAAGAGTGCGTTCATGGTAGCGATTGGCAATAAAGTGACCTCAATCTGGACTTTGTTAGGGAGACAAAGATGGAAAACAATAGTGTATAATGTGATACAAGTAATGAAGCACGATCAACCATGGGCCAAGACGTAATAGAGACTGGGCACTCCATAATAGCTCAAATGATGGTCATGGACAATGGATAAGCCGACATTGTGTGCCACGATAGTTATGCAAACTGCAATAAGCCTCGTACTTGAAAGTATGCTGGTAGGTCGGTAGCCATAGCTTCACCAAACCCAGCAAGATGAGGTAAGGTCTCCATGATCACAAGGTTCATAGACAAAACACATAGAAATACGAATGCACATGATACACAAAACACACAAAAACACTCACATAGTTCACACTGTAAAGGAAATAAGTAAAATACTAAGGAATAAATGGAGATGGAGAAAACACAGACAATATAACTACATGCAATGACCATCATGGAAATGAGAACAATAATAAAATCCCACCATCCAACCAAAACTACATGGAAAAATGCATGAAGGCAGTACATGGATGGTGTGCATCATTAAAGAGTCACTAGAATCATGATTTCTTGAATGGAGTGTGAAAAGGTTGTAACTTAGATCCACAAAAAGAGTTGCGTAATACTTCTCTGGCCAGGGTGATCAACCAAAATGTAGTTAAACCGAGCTACAACTCAATTCAGTAGGGGCCAAACCATTTGACTTTAAAATTTCCTACTTTTTTATCATCTTTAGAATTGTAGACTAAAACTAACTAGCCGACTTGAAAACACTGGAGTCCTGAGAAAATGATCATGAGTTCTAGCTTGGTAGATTTGCATCTCCTGCATTGGTAAAAAAAACTCTAGAAAATGGGTTTCATCCAAAGTGTGGAGGTCATCAAGTCTGTCATAAATTGATTCTTCCAGTAAGATTTTCTTCTCGATAGCAATGTGAAGACTAGGAACCACCATTTCCATGGGTGCTCTTCAATTCCAAATGCCAATTTAAAAGGTGTGAATCTGGTAGCTACTTTGTACATAGTATGATAAGCCCACAGAATTGAAGGAAGCAATTGATCCCAATGCTTAGGAGAAAATGTACAGGTGAAGACTCCCCATGAAGTGATGAAAGTTGTCTTTGGTATATCTGCAGTGCCATGTGAACCTGGTTGTATCCACTATATTCATCGAGAAATGTCTCCCATCCAACATCATCATCATGCATACTGTTAAGGAAAGGAAGAAGGAAAACATCAGGTATGTTGGCCTTATTGAGTTTTTGGTAATCCATGCATATATGGAGCTGTTTATTCTTTTTTGGGGATGATAACTAGGTGATATCCACTCGGCATGTCCGATTGGGATAAAAAACCCAACCTTCAATAGACCATGAATTTCTTCTTTAACTAAGTGTGCATACGGTAGGTAGGCTTCCAAATTGGTTTAGCATCCAGTTGTAGCACGATCTGGTGTTGACAAACACGAGGGTCAATACCTTTCATGTCCTGATAATCCTAGGCTAAGATGTCCTAAAATTCCTTGAGAAGTTGAAGAAAATTATTTTGTTCTTCTTCTATGAGTTTGGTGCTAATTTTGATTGGTTTCAGCTTATCTTTAGTACCCAAGTTACAGGTTATCAATTGTCTTCACTAATGTAATGCTGAGATTGCTTATCTTTAGATTTTAGCCAATCAGGAATAGTCTCATCAATGGGATTCGATTGAACAATTGTTTGTTTCAGTGGATCAATACCAATGATAGCACAAGTCATCATGCAGGCCGAAGGAGACCATCAATCTAATAGTGGTTGTAAGTCCACGACTCCTAAAGATATTAAGTTAGAGTTTGCTTGCAAGAAGTCATCCTCTTCATCATCAACCAACCCATCCATCATGTGTACGGGTTCTGTTATGTGTGGGAGTGCATGTACTTCAACCAATTTCATGGTGTCCAAAGGTACTATAGTTGTGATGTTTATATTTAAGGATGAGTTCCTTTTTGGACTAGTCTTGCAGAACTTTGGCTTGTTTGACCCAAGGATGACCAAATAGGAGATTGTAATCATATTTGTTATCTGGGATGTCTAAAACTACAAAATTCATAGAAAAGGCTCCTCCTTGCAGCGTAGTAGAGATATCCCTCACTAATCCCATGGGATGAACACATGACTTATCCACCATACATATAAAAAACTGCACTGTCTCAAAATTAAGCCATCCAAATTTCTTATAAAGTTCCAAAGAGACTAGATCCGCCATCGATCAACACACAATCAATACGATAGTTCTTATACCATACTATAATAAGGGTACAACATGATCAATGATCTCTACAATGGTTTATGTAGTAGCCACACAAGGTTCGGTTCAGATGACATACCTAGATGCTGCTCGAATTGCTCGTGAATCTTTGGAACCAAAGCCAAAAATTGACCAAGTTGGAATGTGATAAGAGAGGATTTCAATACAGACCATACGTCTTCCACTTTCATATTTTGGGCACTCTCTGTAGTTTTCATTCATACTTTGAAAGCTTTTCCACTCTATGATGTAGATGGTTGCTAGACCTGAGTGATTGGTTTCGGTGGAGGAAATACCATTGGTTCTTTTGCTTCCCATTTTTGTGTTGTATTCACCATTCTTGCTTGTTCTTTAAACCCTGGCTCATACACTGCAACAATTGACTACAACAGTTGATCGAAACATGTCCGTATGGCTGCTGCTTGAGTATCTGGTTTGTGCAATAACGACCAGGTTGGTCATAGATGCTGCTTTCTCTTTCCTACGTTTGTCATACTCTTGTGCTTCTTTGCAGTTTCTACGGATATGTCCTAATTCTCCAAAAAAATAACACCTTTCCAGTCCCCTTGGTACATAATTTGATGTTCCTAGCTATGCCCAAGGTGGCTATTATATTAACCCTTATTGTGAGTTAGTTTGATCGTACCTTTGATATCTAGTATTTCACAATTGTGGTAGTACATAAGTGTTATGTGGTTTAGATTCAGTGACAACAAAATTCACTGTGACCCATTTATGGGCCTTTATGTTGTACACATAGTTTGTAGTATCATGGGTATTCGTGTTGCAGATTGCATAGTGTTGTTGATTTAAACCATAGTTTGCTACAATGTGTCCCAAGTTTTTACATTTTACACAAAAGATTTGCTTAGTTGTATTGTTACCTTTATCCTTTGTGACTACAATCCATTCTAGGTCTTCGGTGAAGTCTCCCACCTTATTTTCCAACTTTAGTGCTTGATCAATGATAGTATCCAAGGGTAAGCTACCCGTACTCTGAATGATCATAACTTGTTTTAGCTCTGGGTTCAAACCGTTAATGAGCCATTGCATGATCACGTCTTCATGCAGCTTACTTTTAGTTGGTAGTTGCCTCAAGTGCATCCTGAAGATGGTGGTGTAATCCTGAACGATATGATTGGGCTTCTATTTGTTATTTTGCAGAAAGTCAAAAATTTGGGGTGGATTTTTCTTTGAGTGGAATCTTTGGAGGAAAGCTTCCTCAATTGCTTCATAGGTAGTAATATGTTTAAGGTCATATTCTACGAGCCACTTTGTGGCTTCATAACCAAGGTCGTCTGGAAAATCCTAGCCTTATCTTCATTGTCCATCTTAAGGTTAGCCATGCTTTCAATTACATCTAGATTTATTTCAAAGGCTCGCACATGTGCATCTGGGTCATCTCTAGGGAATCTCCCAAACTTGGTATGCAAAATTCCCATCGGGTAATATCCCCTATGCGCTTTGTCTACCATTCCTTTGTTACTGTATATGGTCACCGTAAGAATGGGCTCTTCAGTATGGGTTTTGGTTAGGATGGGCTCTTCAGTCTTGGTTTTGGTTAATACTGAAAATTCAACTCCATCAAATAATTCCTCTTAATTTTGACCTTCATATACTAACAAGTCCTTAGTATCCAGAGCATGTTGTAAGCCTAGGTAACTGTCTCCTTCAAATATTAATTCATCTATTCTTTCTAGTTTACTTCTAGTCATCTCTTGGTCCTTGTTGTCACTGTCCAATCGCTTCTTCTTCTTCTTGGAACTTTCATCAAAATTTGCTCCCAATGAGGGTACTCGTACCGGTACTTTATCTTGATGATACCGTGGGTATTCGATACCAGAGCATAGGATTGACATACACTTCCCTTACTTATCTATACTTTTCGATCACCATTCCCCAATGGAATCGCAATGTTAGTCTTCTGTTATCTGGAATGACTAAACTAAGGGTTCTTGGATGGTAGTTCAAAGAATTCGCCTTGTAAACTATTAACTTTTCTACTTCGATCTTCATAGGGAATTATTCCGACACAATCTTCCATAATTCTTCCACGAGAATCTTATACCGTACATATAGACATAGATTCTCCAACCTTTTCACTATTTTGATACCTTCACTAATTTGTTATTGGTTATCACTTAACTCTTATCACCACTTTGCTCTCAACAATTATAATTCACCACACTCTAGCAAATTCAAGTATAACAAATCAACAAAGAAAACAATCTTAGCTTCAATATAATGTCACATTTCGTTGAACTAACACAATGCCTCATTTAACAATAATTAGACTTAACAACACACTTAATAACTAATAACAACAATGCAATTAATTGACAACGATACAGAAATACCAAACAAGATTGTGGAATCCATGAGCACTTCGATCCTCTTGCATCGATCGGTCCCTATGGACTTGTCATGCCGAACTAGATGAATATGCGACATTTCATTGTATTAACTCTTTGGAAAAGATTACAACATTTGGGCAAATATAGCACTTCACCGAAATGGTTCAATGAAATTAGATGTATTTTACAAATAATCACATTGCTGACCTAACAATGTTCCCAAAAAATAGCTTCAAGTATTCATAATTTAAGCATTAGGAACAAGAAGTCTTTTAATTGAGTTACTTGGAAGAGAAAATCTGAATGCTCTTGATACACTTTTCAGGTGACCAGAAAAGTAATCTCTTGCCACCGAAGAACATATTCATGTGCTACCTCTATCAATCGAGTCTATCTCTTCGATGCAAGGAGTGAGACGTGATGCCACTCTACTCACGTATGATACGTACTCTCCGACATGTGAAAAATATTTTGTATTTCTATTGTTTTTCTAATATCTTCTTGTCTTTTATCTCAACCAATATCTTCTATTGCATGATGTTTGTATTTCTATTGTTTTTCTAATATTATCTTGTCTTTTATCTCAACCAAAAAAAGTTCTGCATGATGTTTGTATTTCTATTGTTTTTCTAATATCTTCTTGTCTTTTATCTCAACCAAAAAAAGTTTAACATAATGCAGGGATTGAGAGCTGTCGGATCGACGAAGTGTAGCTTGTTGATTAGCCTAGCCGTAGGGAGTGGTTTCTTCGTCTCTGTTCTCGCTTATTGGCATTATTGCGTTAGCAGAAGGAAGAAGCTTCAGGTCACCTTTTCATTCGTTTATGTTGCTTATAACTTGAAATTTCCACACAACGATTTTTTAAAAATTTTATTTATTTATTTTGTTATTATTGTTATTTTTTGTTCGCTTCAACTTCCCCAATGCCGTCGTCACCGTTTTCTGTTCATGCATCCATTTTCTATTTTTCTGACTGTTTCAAGTTCCTTAGTGCGCTCGCCCCTGTTTTCTGTCGGGGCGTCCATTTTTTATTTTTCTCTTCGCTGTTGTAATTTGGCTTTTGCTCACATTGCTTGGGATGACCACTTCCATGTCTTTACTTAACTGCAAGTTTGTGTGTATATGTACGTACGCTCAGCTGGATTTTCCATTATTACTATTATTATTATTATTATTTCTACTACTACTACGACTACATCTTATCACTGCCAGTCATTATCATTATTATTATTACGATCACATAGATTTGACAGAGTTTTCTTTCTGGTTACTTTGTTTGATCAGACTTTGCAAAGCCCTTCTGTGAATGCAATGGACAAGAAGAAGATCAACGTCGACTTTACTTTAGACCAGGGCCACGTTGATTGGCTTGAACAGTGTAGTAAGGAATTTGAGTTGCCTGGTATCGGTAAGTACAAGCTTTAGTTCAGCTTCTGTCTTTGGCAGGTATTTTATATATTTAGGGACCTACACAAAATCTTTTGACAGAATTTTGTTGGATTTGTGAGAAATGTCATTCAGCACGAGTACGCTCAGTTTTAGTGTCCTAGATGAAGGGTTGGTTCAATGAGTAAATATAGGCCTTACAACTTCCACCATGAACACATACTACTCTGAACTCGTCTTCAAACAATGAATTTATGCTTTCTGCTTTCAAATCGATTGAAACTTTAATTGCTTCAAATCATCTGCCGGATGATCCGTATGAAAGTGCTTTACCATTCACTGCCTGTGACCCCTTCGTGTATGGATAATTATGCTAGTATATGGCAGCTTGAATTTAAAGTTCTCTCTATCCAATCAAGGCTCTAAGAAAGGCAGGGCTATTTATTACAGGGAGTTGATTGTCCTTATTAACTCCACTGAAGGAAATGAAAATGATAAATTTCTGAATATCTGCTGAATTTATTGCTGACTTTATAAATCTTTTAACTCCTCTCAGGCTAAACATTTTGTGCAGATAAAGCTCTTCGCATCTTGTTAACATATGCCATGAACGTGGCGTCTGAAACTTCAATTTTTGAACAGGTGATAGAATAGCCGCTTATGATCTTTTAGGTCTATACGAATGCCATTTCGATATGTATGCTTATAACAGGCTTTGATTTTGTATAATATAGATCCGATGCAACTTCTGCAAAGACAAACAAAAAGTGACGAGGAGTTATATTCTTGATACCCCAGTGAGTATCCGTACAGAATAGATCTATTTGTGCGTTTCAGTTTGTGGTTATGGTCTTCAAACACATCTGCATATCTCAATGTGATTGTAAATTGGCTTTGTAACAGCATAATGAATATCTTGATGACATGGTTTTAAAACACAAGCTAGCTAGCAAAGATAAGGTATGCAACGATACCTTTACTGATTTATTATATTTTATCTTATCTCTGATAAACTTCTGCATGTACAAAAAGATGATAGAAGTAAAAGGAAAGCAAAAAACTGATTGATTACTTCTCTTGGCGGAATGCTATTTTAAATCTTGTCTGATTTTTGTTTGTGCTTTTGTATGTTTTGTATAGATTTAGACGACCTTGATATGAATTTGGTTGAGTTAACACCGTTAGAATATCTCGGAGACTATCTAATATTAGGGGATGTTTATGTATGTTCAATGTTCATCGATCATGGTTATATCAATGTTGCATTGCAACACATTGTAATGCAACACATTGTATTGCATGTGCAATGTCTCCAACACAATGTGGGAATGTGTTGCGATGAAAACAAAAAAAGCTTGGATACAATGAGGTTGCCTTGGTGAGATAGCTTCATTTGAGGCATTTCAAAGACATGCTAGGGCCTAAGTGAATTTATTGAGTAAGGCAAGAATTCCTCTAAGGTATTAGGTTATACTCCCCCATGCCCGACAGGCCTCCTAGGATCCTCCTTGTTGGATAAGTCAAAACACAATCTGTATTCACGAAACAACAAAAGAGGGGACTTCAGACTCACCTCCCTGCCATAGAGCCAGTATGGGCTCACCCTTGAGCTTGGGAGCCTACAACCGAGTGAGAGCCACCTCCAAGGGCCACGTGCCCCATATCACAAGGCCCCCACCAATGCCGTGATGAAGCGATGCAAAGGGCCAAGAGTTCAAGTGCCTCATAGGAGGGATTCTCACAAATGAGCCCATGTTTTAGAAGATGGCCCAATTCACATTGGGCAGTCGTCTTACTCTCACTTGACCAGACACTTGACTAGGGGTGCCCGTCCAAATGTCTTTTGGGTTCGGGAATGTAACACTTCCCCCCTTATTTTGAATTGGTATCCTCAATAATTTCCTCGGCCTAAAACCAAGAGTCCAATCCTTCAAGGACCTAATTTACTTCAAAGTCAAGATGACCTCAGGATGGTTCTTCCACTCGATCAAAAACTCAAGATAGAAGTCTATAAGAACATCTTCTTCTGTCCCCAAACTAAATTGGGTTGTAGTGGAACATGTCGGATAATGTCTTCCAAACTTAGGATCTCCTCCGAAGGTATTACAAAAATTGTTTTGTCCAAGTTGTTGGCAAGGGAACTATCGTGGAATCAGGATACCTATCCAAGTTGCCAAGAAGGCAAATGTTGTCGAGCCTCACTACCCATCAAAGTTGCCAATTGGGCAACTGTTGAGGAAGACCTTAGTATTGGAACTCGTGAGCCCTCAACCTTGCAAGCTGGCATGGAGCTCATGGCTTGAACATTCATGTGTGCTGCATCGCTAGCTGTCAATTGAAGATTGCATGCAGTGTGCCATGACCTGTGCATTCATTATGTGTGTTATCTATCATCATTTGTTTCTAAGAACCTGGCATGAGTCATGACATATGCATTCATTACGTGCATCATTATTATACAATGTGCATACATGGATGCAGCAAGCAGCATACATATTACATACATACTCATAGTAAATACTATGTACATGCACATATAGTACATACATATTACATTCGTACATTTTACACACATAGTACATACACATTGCATATGTGCATATATATTACATATGACACATACATGCATGCATTCATATTAAAGTGATTACATATATACGATATATATGCATACATAAATGATACATATTACATGCATTAAAATTTCGTACATTGCACATCACATATATATTACATGCATACATATTTCATGATGCATGCATTCAAGGCTTAAGCATACCTTCGTATTGCTGCTTGCACATTTGCCATTGAATGCATAAATACATAGGACATATTACATGCAGAGGACATACATTTTACACGGCACATGCACTTTGTATACATGCATACATTCATACATGTCATTACATGCAGGCATATGTATGTGTCATGCATACATGCAATCATTTGGTACCGCTCAATCGTACATGCACATTACATACAGGCATATATACATGTATACACGTAATTAAATAATGTATGTTTGTATGTATGTATGTATGGATGCATGCATTATGTATGTATGTATGTATCAAAGTTGCCATATAAGTTTATCATAAAAAAAAAAGATTCTACATCATCATCATCATCATATAAACATATCATGCACATAAAAAGAACTAGGACTCGAGAGTCAACGATCATATGACATATACGATATCACATTATCATACGAGCAAAAAGATCTTACATCGTACCATGGATCAACAAAAAGAACCAATGTAGATTCTAAAAAGTAGAATCAGAAAATCTACAGACTACAACATAAATGTAATAACTATGGAGAAAAGAGAAGAAAGGTGAAGAAAGGACTAAGAGGGTTGCTGAATATGCAAGGTTGATGGTAGTTGAAGCCTCCATACGCATGAGATCCAAGAAGAAAAACTTAAAATGCAAGGTTGACGGTAGTTGAAGCCTCCATACACATGAGATCCAAGAAGCAAAACTTAAAATGCAAGGTTGACGGTAGTTGAAGCCTCCATACACATGAGATCCAAGAAGAAAAACTTAAAGCTGAAGATAAACTTGTGTTTTGAGGGAGCAATGGCCTTTATTTATGGTTGTTATGGCCCTCAAGATGGTTCCAAAGACCCCCTAAACTGCCCCCTAAAATTCCAAGAGAGGCAAAAGAAGTTTCACATTTTTTGGCCAAAAAAATTGTCGTACAACTCAGCCATCCCGGATTGCCATCCCCAACCAGTCCCATCACATGAATCCGTCCCCAGGACGTGTCTTGGAGACACTTTGTTGTATCACAGAGTTGTAAGGGGATGCCAACCATCCCGGTTAGGTGTCCCCATATTTTAGCTTTAGGGGACGGCATCTTGGCATCCCTAGGACTCGGGAACGCATCCCCATGTGACTTTGATATGTATGTATGTATGTATGTATGTATGTATGTATGTATGTATGTATATGTATGTATGTATGTATGTGTGTGTATGTATGTATGTATGTATGTATGTATATGTATGTATGTATGTGTGTGTGTGTATGTATGTATGTATGTATGTATGTATGTATGTATGTATGTATGTATGTATGTATGTATGTATGTATGTATGTATGTATGTATGTATGTGTGTGTGTGTGTGTGTATGTATGTATGTATGTATGTATGTATGTATGTAGATAGATATATAGATAGATAGAGAGAGAGATAGATAGATAGATAGAGAGAGAGAGAGAGAGATAGATAGATAGATAGAGAGAGAGAGAGAGAGAGAGAGAGAGAGAGAGAGAGAGAGAGAGAGAGAGAGAGAGAGAGAGAGAGAGAGAGAGAGAGAGAGAGAGAGAGAGAGAGAGAGAGAGAGGAAAGAAAGTGTTTTTACGTCTGTTAGGAGGCCGAACTCGGCCTATGAGACAAATCGATGTACATGGGTGTATCTTCTGCCAATCGGAAAAGGTACAAGTGCTGAAAAAACTGGTCAAGCTGATATAGATCTCCATAGTATGCATGTGGAGATACCCATGAAAGTGGGGGGTGTATGGAGTGCGATATCTATGACAGTCTATATGCAAAAGGGTAGTACAACAAGCATGAGAATGCATCTGAAACGGCTAACTAGCTCCATCTTGTCCTAGTGGGCGGATGTAAGACGTGATACATAGGTGGAGGTGGAGTCAGGGCCTCCTGATGGCTGGAGAAGGATCTGCCATCATATGGGATCATCTCTCCTCCATGGTATGATGGTCACGAGCCTGGATCTCTGTAATTTGGTGTCTGTGAAGTCTTGGAGCCCGATATCCTATAGCATGGGGTCGTCCCCTAGCTCGAGAGGTATGAGCTTGTTGAAGAGTCACCCCTCTCGGTGTGTGAGCTAAGGGGGAGGGCTTCTTCACGTTGTGGAACAAAGAAGTGAGGTGAGTCTGGGTCATATTGAAAAGGCAGCAATTCGTCCATATCAAGTCCATGACCATCAAACCAGACTCTAACCTGAGTGTACCAAGCTCTCTCATATCCTGACTCTGATATCTGTATAGATGCCTTAAAAGCTCTATATGTGAGTCTATCTCTAGGGAGCTCCCTCATCCTCTGAATAAAGCACATAGTCTGGAATAATGCATCTACTACCATGTGTGGCCTTCATGATTTCATGTGGCACTGATTGATTTTCGTGAAATAGTTGTGAAATAGTTGCCATGTGGCCTCTCGATCGCACTGCACTGGGTGACTGTGAGGCTTGGGGCCCAAACTGTCGCAACATACATCATAGCTGGTTTGACTAGTGTGTCAAAATAGCCACCCCTTCGTGCGGGGCTCCTGGAAGTGTGTGCCTGGTGACATCTCTGCTCTAACATGGCTAAAGTTGCATATCCTCGTGTCGTTGAGATATCAAGTTCAACATGTGATGATCTAGGATGACACGTATCAGTTTTCTGTTTCTCTGACATGTATAGTGGTCACGTCGATATATGTCAAGGACACTTCATTGAGCTTTATTAGATTTATCTACCGAGAGTGATGGCATATTTGTTTTTTGCTAGCTCACTCATTTGCGGACATTAGGTTTTTCCTTATGTACCGGTCTTTATATATTGCAGTAGTTGTATTCTTGTTTTCAGGTCATACTTGTATATTCCTTTTTATGTAATAGAAGAAGAAGAAGAAGAAGATCATTCTTCCTTGTTTCAATTTGAGGGTGTGCTTCTCTTTGATTGTGAGAATGTGTGTGTGATCTCTCTTCCTTATCTCCTTCCTCATGACATGGTATTAGAGCCAGTGTGGCTGTAGAGAGCTCATGGACCGACGGTGAAGAGTATGCGAGACGGCGTGGGGAAAGCGCGATTCACAAACGACCCTTGCTACAAAAATTGGCGTGAAGGTAGAAGACCTCAAAATATTTTTGTGAGTTATCCCTCTAGGGTCAGTCGTTTTTGTTAGATCGAGGTTTCGGAGCCATCTCGATCTCCGTTTTGAGCCCACAAGGCGGGGCCAACAGAAAAATCAGGTTAGTTTCAAAAACTGTAACTTGCTTCGTGTTCGGCAATACTCATATATTCTAGATCTAAAATTTCAAGCGATTCTGTGTACTATTGATACACGAAAATTGTGTTTTTATGAGATCGAATTGTCAAATCATTGTGCGATAGTGTTTAAGTGTGTTCAAGCAGAAGTGCTGCTTGTAGTGTTTTCCAATGTTGTGAATTGCTGCAAAAATAGAAAATGCAGATGGAATGAGTCAGCTTATGAGCGATAAGCTGAACAAGAAAAACTTCCATGCTTGGAGATTCAGAATGACAAATTTCTTGATGGGAAAAGGCTACTGGAAGTACATCGAAGGAGAGAAGGAAAATGCTTCGTAGTTACCAGAGAGGAATCGGACTCCATACCGATTAAGAGCATATGACGAATGGACGAATTTCCTGATGGGAAAAGGCTACTGGAAGTACATCGAAGAAGAGAACGAAAATGCTTTGTAGTTACTAGAGAGGAATCGGAATGCGGACCGGTTAAGAGCATATGAGAAATGGAATCAAGGAGAATGAAAGGTAATGTATTGGCTATCTGTTAGCATACAAGATAGCATGGTTGGGCACATACAGGATACCAAGACTCTGAAAGAGGCTTGGAACAACTTGGTCACATTGTATGAGACCAATACAAAGGCACGGAAATTGAAACTCAAGAACGAGTTGTATACATTGGAAAAGAAGGGCATGTCAATAAGTGACTACACCCTGAAAATCAAAAGCATATGTGAGTCACTTGAATCTATTGGCGTGAATGTAGATGATGATAAGGTGGAAGTGTGCCTTCGTGGTTTAGGAGCTTCATATAAGCAATTCAGAACTTTAATACAGACCAGGGAAAATATTCCGAATTTTGTTGATTTGGTATCCATGTTAATCATTGAAGAAAAGATCTCGGTGAGGATTCAAACTCCCAAGGAAAGCTAAGTTCTGAGCAAGTATTCTACTATGGAAGAGGAAGAGGCATAGGTGGAGGTTTCGAAAGTGGAAGAGGAAACAATAACCAAGATCAAGGGCAACAATAGAACCATGCAGGAGGAAGATGACAATTTTGAGGAAGGAGCTAAAGAGGTCGCAGAAATTTCCAAAGAAATGATTCGAGTAATGACAGTAAAGGATGCTCGAATTGTGGTAAACCTCGACACTTTGAACATAATTGCAGATTGAAGAATTCAAAATAACAAAAGGAAGCAAAACAACTATGCGTCCACAAGTGGATATGATTCTAAGAAGCTCTTTATGGTTCAACATCACATGATGAATACGATGGCTGGTGTTTCAAAATCAAATGATAATGTTCGGTATGTTGATTTAGGTGCTTCAAATCACATGGCCAGTCATGCGTAATGGTTTAGTACTTTGCAGAAATTGCCGGTTCTTGGATATGTTGAAACAGGTGATGACACATCACACCCTATCGAGCATACCGGAAACATAGCACTATCTATGGAGGATGGAAAGCTAAAACATCTTGTTGATGTGCTGCATGTTCCAAATATAACAAAGAATGTGGTTTCTATTGGACAAATGGTTGACCAATGATTACAAGTCAAGTTCAATGCTGATGGGCTATATGTAGAAGAATACAAACGGGATGGAAGAATATGATGGCTGGTGTTTCAAAATCAAATGATAATGTTCGGTATGTTGATTTAGGTGCTTCAAATCACATGGCCAGTCATGCGTAATGGTTTTGCCGGTTCTTGGATATGTTGAAACAGGTGATGACACATCACACCCTATCGAGCATACAGGAAACATAGCACTATCTATGGAGGATGGAAAGCTAAAACATCTTGTTGATGTGCTGCATGTTCCAAATATAACAAAGAATGTGGTTTCTATTGGACAAATGGTTGACCAATGATTACAAGTCAAGTTCAATGCTGATGGGCTATATGTAGAAGAATACAAACGGGATGGAAGATTGATTGCCAAAGGAAACAAAGTGGGTAGGATGTTCACCTCAAATGTGAAAATTCTTGAAATGAATGCAACCATGTTTGCAAAAGGTGCAGGAATCATTGCTCATATAGAGATCTGGCACAAACGGATTGGACATGCAAAATCTCACTTGTAGGAACATAGATAAGCTCAATGTGCTTCTTAGATATCTGTTCATGAATATAATGATAATGTACATCAATATGTTTACCTTGCATGATGAACAAGATTCTTTACAATAACAATAGCACTTTGACTATTTGATTATATCTGCATAAGAAGATGAACATAAATGTCAAGATAACTTAAAAATTTCTGCAACCATATAGCCTCAAGTGTAGCTGGAAAGACAACCCTATACACTACTCTTGAAGATGTAGCCACTCTTGATTGTTTCTTAGAATGCCAAGAAATAGGCATTCACCAACTAAAAATAATAGCCACTTGTACTTCTTCATGTGTTTCTATAGCTTACCCAATCAAAATCTACAAACCCTTGAGGTATGAAATGTGGTGACTTTGGAAAAACCATAGTATAATTCATTGTTCTTCTTAAATATCTGAAAATTCACTTAATTGCATTCCAATGAATTTTTAGAGGTTTGTATATGAACCTTGATACTTGAGAAACTGCAAACTCAATGTCAAGGCATGTATTACATAGATATATTAAGCATCCAACTTCTTGGCTATAAAACATAGTATCAAAAAGTTTTGAATTTGCATTTGCTTGTAATGATACATCAACATCCATAGGAGTTTGCATAGGTTTAGAATCTAACATATCAAACCTTTCCAAAAGTTTCTCATTTTACTTTTCTTGTGTCATATAGACATAGTCATTCCTGAATATGAATTCAATGTCAATATAATAATGTAAAAATTCGAGGTCATTAACATCAAAAGCTTTCTTAAGCTCTTGCTTAAAATATTGAAGATATGAATTTTAGGGATCTCTCGTGATCATATCATTCACATAAATGATGATTATGATCATAACATCCGTCTTTGACTTAACAGAGAGAGTAGGGGAAGCTTCTAAGTTTCTAAAGCTGATAGATAAAAGATATAAATAGTCTTTTCATACCAAACCCTTGGTGCTTGCTTCAAATCATAGAGAGCTCTTGTAAGTTTGCATACTAAATGTTCTTTATCTTATTTTTTAAAATCCTTTAATTATGGAAGATCGTCATTAAGGAAGAGAGTTAGAAGTAGGAGCAAATGTTTCATCATCATCAATACCTTTCTTTTATGCGTAACCTTTGACGACTAATTGTGCTATATGCCTATCAATTGTACCATCAGTTCACACTTATAAATTTCTTATCTTTTGGTAAGTCACAAAGATTTCATGTTTGATTCTTATGAATAGAATCGATCTCCTCTTGCATTGCTTTCTTCCATACAAGATTATATAATGCATCTTTGATACTAACATGGTCATTCCAAACTAAAGTAAATGCAAGGATGTTATGATTTCAAAAACTTTTGTATAATTTACTTAAATTGCATGGTCTTTCTGACTTGTCCTTCCTTTAAAACTTTGGATGCCACTATCTTGCATAGTTTGTAAGAACCACTTTGGAAGTTTCTAAAAAATTGGTGCCATCTCCCTTTCCTCTTGAGTTCTTGAAGATTCCTCCAATTTTATGAACTGATTCCTCTTCAATAGGTTGAGTAGGAATCGAAGGTGTAGGTTGTGGTGATGGCGTGTAATATTCATTTCATGTAGGCGTTACAACCCTCTCTTTAACTTTATCTTTATAAGCTTGTATAGGGGTTTGAGAAGGTTGTTCACGCCCCTATATATTGAATATAAGGATCCAAATTTCTTTCAAAAAATGCATAATTACATGTTTTTATAAAACCTGAATTTTTCGCATCTTTATTGTAAATTTGATTTTTTGCTATATATGCATTTTATGAGAGTTGGGTTTTACTTGTGTTTGATACCATAGTTAGTAAGGTACGATCCGTACGATTCGTACGGTACGTATTAGTACGGTACTACGTACGTACCCTATGATTTGGGGCTTCCCGTACGGGATTCGTACGTTCATAAGGTACGATTTTTTTTTAATGCTAAAAATTATATATCTCATCTTTAACATGATAAAGATCATGCTTATGAATATAATGCATCAAAATAAAGGTTAAGAACTTTATTTAGCTATATTTAATCATGTGGGATATCGTCGTGACTCGTGGTATCGGGGAATTGGATATCATGTATGTAGTATCTACTATCATCATTCATGTATGTACTATGATGTAAGTTGTACTTTGTAACATCATTAAAAACAAAAACCATGCTATCAAATTTCATTCATTACAAATTACAATGATCATTCATCATTACAAAAACGGTAAAACCATTCGTTCAAATTTCATACATCATACATGACTCATCAATGTTCAATCATCATAGTACATAAAATCAAACTTCAAGTCACATCAAACATGATCATCATGATTCATGAATCATCACCAAGTGGCAAGAATACATACATTAATGATAAATCATAAATAACAAAATGACAAGTCACAAGTCCACAGTGGTAAATACTAAAAGCCAATGAAAAACATCATCAATCATGTAGTATGTATACATCTATCATCAATCATCATAATGTCAATAAAGTGAGTCGTGATAAGTCCAAAACTCTAATCAAAATGTCACATGGATCATGAATCATGATGAACAATGATCACTCATCATCCACATCCTCCATCTCATCAATATCACTATCATAGTTAGTATTCGTACGCGTACGAACCCGTCCGTACGTATCTGAAATTCCGTACGTACTCGTACGAATTCGTACGAAAAAAAATTGCTATCCAGGCTTTCCGGTTTTTTATGCCGCGAATGGCTCATTTTTTAATTTTGGAGAAGAAGAGGATAGATCTCTCACTTGCCCCTATGCGTGAGAAATGGTCTAGGTATGGATGCACTATCCTCTCCGATGGATGGAGAGATAGAAAAAATAGAGGGATAATTAATATTCTTGTGTCATGCCCTATTGGTACTTTCTTCCTACGTGCCGTTGAGGTTGGAAAGAAAGGAAAGAAGACAACCGGAGTGTTCATCTATCGACATATCAAGAAGGCCATCGAAGAGGTAAGTTTTTAATTTTATTTTTATATGTTTTATAAATTTTCAGATTTTCCATTTATGTTAAATTCTGAATATTGATTTTTAAATTTTATGCATAGGTGGGTCCATCAAATGTAGTGCAAGTTGTCACCGACAATGCAAGCAATTGTAGGCATATGGGGCAGCTTTTGGAGGGTGAGTATCCACATATTGTGTGGACTCCATGTGCAACTCATTGTCTTGATTTGCTCATGGAGGATATTGGAAAGCTATCATGGGTAAAAGCTTGCACACTACAAGCCTCAAGCATAGTTACATTTTTCACACAAAAAGTGAAAGTGTTAGCTATGTTTAGAGAGCATAGCAAGCTTGAAATAAAGAAGCCCGCCACCACACGTTTTGCATACATGTGGATTGTTCTTTCAAGGTTGCTTGAAGTCAAAGTGCCTCTACGACATACGGTGGTATCTACCTTTTGGAGCGAGTGGAATGAGAGCTCATTGGAGGAGTCAAAAAGCATACAAAGGCTATGTTTGGATGAGAGCTTTTGGGATAGTGTGAAGGCTATTTTGAGTGTCATCACACCTATCTACAAAGTTCTACGCATGACGGATTGTGAGGGTGCTACTCTAGGGCTTCTCATCCATATCATGAGAAGAGCTATGGAAGAGATAAGGGAATGCACTCTTGTCACCGAAGATCAAAGAGGTGAAGTACTTGAGGTAAGACACTTTGACAAATTATGATTTATCATTTATGATTCATCAATTATATCATACATCATAAATGTATTTATATTTGATATTTAATATCTATGTGCAAATTGCAATGTGCATGCAATGATGCATGCATGATGTAATCATGCATGCATCATGCATGCATGTATGATGTGCCATAAACCATGATGCAATGAGTATGTATGTAATATGTTTATCTTAATTTTTATTTCATTCTTCTTTTTAAAATTTAACTCTCTTTCTCTTTTTATGATTAGATAACAATGAGAAGATGGACATGGATGCATCGACCTATCCATGGGTTTGCGGGCTTATTGCATCCGGCATTCAAAAGCCCGCAATTATATGATGATGTGGAGGTATTATCGGATCGGCTTCAATATATGTCACGTGTAGTTCCCATACATCTACATAATGACATGTTGGAGCAAATAAATTGCTATATGGATGAGAGGGGAAATCCCCCTTTTCTTTCCCCTACATGTTGGGATAGAGAGTCAATGGTAAAACCACTTTTTTGGTGGCAAAATTTTGGTTTTTCATTCACTACTTTGTGCACATATGCTCTCAAGGTGTTATCTCAAGATTGCTCATCCGGTGCATGTGAGAGGAATTGGAGTGCTTTTGCTCTCATCCATACAAAGGTGAGGAATAGACTTAGTCCTCAACAAATGGAGAAATTAATATATTGCCGCACCAATCTAAGGATGTTGCAAAATATACCTAACATGGAGACTCTAAAACAAGTAAGTAAATTTGCATAAATTTCAGATTTGCATAAATTTGCATAAATTTCAGATTTGCATAAATATGCATAAATTTGCATAAATTTCAGATTTGCAATAATTTACATAAATTTCAGATTTTGCATAAACAAGTAATTCATGTTTTGATTCTAATTTCTCTTTTTTATTTAGGTGAATGTTGACAGATTTTGGCCTTCTGTGAGAGACACTCCTCTTCCATCATATGATGTGCCTCAAGATGATGAGGAGCTTCTTTTTGCCGAGCTATATAGAGAGCTTTGCTCTATAGATGTGAGGCAAACAAGAAGCCGTAGCAGCAAAGGAAGGGTCAGAGGAGTCCGTGGTCGTGGGAAAGGGTTGATTATTCGGCGTGCATCGACCACTTCACATGGGGATGGAGCTAGCAGTAGTCGAGCACCAGCTACTACATATACGAGGAGGAAGGGGAGGAGGACATTACCATCGATGCCTCTATCCCCTCGTTTTGATGATGAGGGAAATCTTGTCAGTGATCCACCCAGTCCACCGTCATCTACTTATGAGATGACAACATCTGATTCTCTTGATGATGATTATGATGATAGTGATCATAGTTAGTAAGGTACGATCAGTACGATTCGTACGGTACGTATTAGTACGGTACTACGTACGTACCCTATGATTTGGGGCTTCCCGTACGGGATTCGTAGGTTCATAAGGTACAATTTTTTTTTAATGCTAAAAATTATATATCTCATCTTTAACATGATAAAGATCATGCTTATGAATATAATGCATCAAAATAAAGGTTAAGAACTTTATTTAGCTATATTTAATCATGTGGGATATCGTCGTGACTCGTGACTCGTGGTATCGGGGAATTGGATATCATGTATGTAGTATCTACTATCATCATTCATGTATGCACTATGATGTAAGTTGTACTTTGTAACATCATTAAAAACAAAAACCATGCTATCAAATTTCATTCATTACAAATTACAATGATCATTCATCATTACAAAAACGGTAAAACCATTCGTTCAAATTTCATACATCATACATGACTCATCAATGTTCAATCATCATAGTACATAAAATCAAACTTCAAGTCACATCAAACATGATCATCATGATTCATGAATCATCACCAAGTGGCAAGAATACATACATTAATGATAAATCATAAATAACAAAATGACAAGTCACAAGTCCACAGTGGTAAATACTAAAAGCCAATGAAAAACATCATCAATCATGTAGTATGTATACATCTATCATCAATCATCATAATGTCAATAAAGTGAGTCGTGATAAGTCCAAAACTCTAATCAAAATGTCACATGGATCATGAATCATGATGAACAATGATCACTCATCATCCACATCCTCCATCTCATCAATATCACTATCATCATAATCATCATCAAGAGAATCAAATGTTGTCATCTCATAAGTAGATGACGGTGGACTGGGTGGATCACTGACAAGATTTCCCTCATCATCAAAACGAGGGGATAGAGGCATCGATGGTAATGTCCTCCTCCCCTTCCTCCTCGTATATGTAGTAGCTGGTGCTCGACTACTGCTAGCTCCATCCCCATGTGAAGTGGTCGATGCACGCCGAATAATCAACCCTTTCCCACGACCACGGACTCCTCTGACCCTTCCTTTGCTGCTACGGCTTCTTGTTTGCCTCACATCTATAGAGCAAAGCTCTCTATATAGCTCGGCAAAAAGAAGCTCCTCATCATCTTGAGGCACATCATATGATGGAAGAGGAGTGTCTCTCACAGAAGGCCAAAATCTGTCAACATTCACCTAAATAAAAAAGAGAAATTAGAATCAAAACATGAATTACTTGTTTATGCAAAATCTGAAATTTATGTAAATTATTGCAAATCTGAAATTTATGCAAATTTATGCATATTTATGCAAATCTGAAATTTATGCAAATTTATGCAAATCTGAAATTTATGCAAATTTACTTACTTGTTTTAGAGTCTCCATGTTAGGTATATTTTGCAACATCCTTAGATTGGTGCGGCAATATATTAATTTCTCCATTTGTTGAGGACTAAGTCTATTCCTCACCTTTGTATGGATGAGAGCAAAAGCACTCCAATTCCTCTCACATGCACCGGATGAGCAATCTTGAGATAACACCTTGAGAGCATATGTGCACAAAGTAGTGAATGAAAAACCAAAATTTTGCCACCAAAAAAGTGGTTTTACCATTGACTCTCTATCCCAACATGTAGGGGAAAGAAAAGGGGGATTTCCCCTCTCATCCATATAGCAATTTATTTGCTCCAACATGTCATTATGTAGATGTATGGGAACTACACGTGACATATATTGAAGCCGATCCGATAATACCTCCACATCATCATATAATTGCGGGCTTTTGAATGCCGGATGCAATAAGCCCGCAAACCCATGGATAGGTCGATGCATCCATGTCCATCTTCTCATTGTTATCTAATCATAAAAAGAGAAAGAGAGTTAAATTTTAAAAAGAAGAATGAAATAAAAATTAAGATAAACATATTACATACATACTCATTGCATCATGGTTTATGGCACATCATACATGCATGCATGGTTACATCATGCATGCATCATTGCATGCACATTGCAATTTGCACATAGATATTAAATATCAAATATAAATACATTTATGATGTGTGATATAATTGATGAATCATAAATGATAAATCATAATTTGTCAAAGTGTCTTACCTCAAGTACTTCACCTCTTTGATCTTCGGTGACAAGAGTGCATTCCCTTATCTCTTCCATAGCTCTTCTCATGATATGGATGAGAAGCCCTAGAGTAGCACCCTCACAATCCGTCATGCGTAGAACTTTGTAGATAGGTGTGATGACACTCAAAATAGCCTTCACACTATCCCAAAAGCTCTCATCCAAACATAGCCTTTGTATGCTTTTTGACTCCTCCAATGAGCTCTCATCCCACTCGCTCCAAAAGGTAAATACCACCGTATGTCGTAGAGGCACTTTGACTTCAAGCAACCTTGAAAGAACAATCCACATGTATGCAAAACGTGTGGTGGCGGGCTTCTTTATTTCAAGCTTGCTATGCTCTCTAAACATAGCTAACACTTTCACTTTTTGTGTGAAAAATGTAACTATGCTTGAGGCTTGTAGTGTGCAAGCTTTTACCCATGATAGCTTTCCAATATCCTCCATGAGCAAATCAAGACAATGAGTTGCACATGGAGTCCACACAATATGTGGATACTCACCCTCCAAAAGCTGCCCCATATGCCTACAATTGCTTGCATTGTCGGTGACAACTTGCACTACATTTGATGGACCCACCTATGCATAAAATTTAAAAATCAATATTCAGAATTTAACATAAATGGAAAATCTGAAAATTTATAAAACATATAAAAATAAAATTAAAAACTTACCTCTTCGATGGCCTTCTTGATATGTCGATAGATGAACACTCTGGTTGTCTTCTTTCCTTTCTTTCCAACCTCAACGGCACGTAGGAAGAAAGTACCAATAGGGCATGACATAAGAATATTAATTATCCCTCTATTTTTTCTATCTCTCCATCCATCGGAGAGGATAGTGCATCCATACCTAGACCATTTCTCACGCATAGGGGCAAGTGAGAGATCTATCCTCTTCTTCTCCTCATTAATTTTGGTTGTCCTCATATCGGAGTAGCTAGGTCCACTCCATCCTTGACATGGACCCACTTCACTAATTGCTTTCACCATAGTCTTCCATTGGTATGAATTAAGAAGATTAAATGAGAGATTTTCCATAATTACCGTTCTTGCAATCTCTATGTCGGCTATCTTTTGTTTCTCCTTGATCCATGTGAGAGAAGACCGTACATGCCCGGGAGCTTGCCCTAATCCGCTTTGCCTCGCATGTGATTGTGAATCCCTTTGTGTTGGTGATTGTGATGATGAACCAATATTTGAGTCTTGAAAATGTGACTCCCCTTCATGTGAAGAGGTAGAGGCCGATGCACGAGAAGGGTGGCTTGCATATCCTCTTACCGATGTAGGTAATGTGCTAGGAGAGCCCATCATTTTTTGCCTAATTTCGGATGCAATATGGTCGGGGATCTCCTTGCATGCCGCTACTTGCCCTCCAAGCTTGGTTAGGTGTTGAAGAAGCCTTGTAGCCCCACTTGTGTATCTCTTGCCACAATATTTGCAAGTCCAATGATGGGAGTTGGACTTCTTCGTATCTTTCTCCACACCAACACAATGGAGCTCAAATGCCTCATGCTTGTCTCTCACCATTTTGCTTAGAAAGGGCTGACCTACAAGAGGAGAGAGCACTTCAAAGGTCAAAGTTCTAGAGCACTTCAAGAGCAGCTGAACATCAGAGAGCAACACTCGCGGACGGTCGACAGAGCAAATATAGCCCAAATGAGCCGTTCGCGGCATAAAAAACCGAAAAGCCTGGATAGCCATTTTTTTTTGTACGAATTCGTACGGATACGTACAGGTACGTACGGAATTTCAGATACGTACGGACGGGTTCGTACGCGTACGAATACTAACTATGTTTGATACATAGAATCTATAGCCTTCGCGTTCAATACCATAACCAACATAAATGGCTTTGACAACTTTCTAATCAAACTTATCATGATCCTTCTTTTCAATGTGAATATAAGAGGGAGAACCAAAAACTTCAAAATAATTCGCATTGCATATCTTACCATAATAAACTTTATAAGGTGTAATCAATTATCACTTTCAAAGCTTTTGTGGAAGATCTATTGAAGATGTGATTAGCTCTATGAATAATATCATACCAAAATTTTGGTGAAGCTTCTTTGAAGACATCATACTATGTATATTTCAACAAGTGTCCTATTCTTTCTTTCTCCAACATCATTCTATTATGGAGTGCAAGCAATAATGTGTTGATGAGAAATACCTTTGTCATGTAAATATGACTTGAAGTCATTAGACATGTACTCTCTTCCTCTATCACTTCTCAAAATCCAAATTTTGGATTGATTTTCATTTTCAATCATACCAACAAACTATAGATAGGACTATAGATAGAATCTGCACTCATTGGTCCATTGAACATTCACATTTGAATGAATGATTTGAAGCTTCCTTATGGGCTTTGGAAGTAATAAATCCATGCTTCTTGAATGGAAGCTTGTGTAGCTTTCCTTTAAGATATTCTTCGCAAGATTTTGTATCATCTGGTAAATCAAAAGTTGATAAATTCTCAACCGTACCTTTGTCCTTCATAGATTTGAGAGCTTTGTAGCTTATGTGACCAAATCTTGCATGCCATGACTCCATGTTCTCTTTTGGTGTAGAAATCGCTTTCGTTTTCACTTTGTAAAAGACAATGCTCCTCATTAGGTGTAAAGATTTGACATGAACCCTTCTTAAAAGTCACTTTATAACCATATGATAAGAAAGTAGAGATAGAAAACAATTTCTTCTTCATTTTTGTTATATGCAAAACATTGGAATTAATGAATTTACCATATGCTATCGACTTTAGGGCGACTTCTCCAACACAATTAAATCCAAATCATGACCATTTGCTACGGTCACTCTTTTACTTGTAGAGTTAGTAAGAGAAGAAAATACCGTCTTGCAACCTGTCATGTGCTTAGTAGCTCCATAATAAGAAAAATCAAGGACTTTCTGATGTTGCATTCAATGTTGCTTGATCAAAAGACACCTCTTCTATGCAAACACATGGAGAAGATTTTTCACTTGAAGGAGATTTAGCTTTTGATACGTCTTCAATGTTGTTACCTGATGTTCTTTTTCTTCCTTGAAAATCCTCTTTTTGCATTCTGTAATATGATGACATGGTTTCTTGCAATAATGGCATGCAAAACATTGGAAATAGTGGATTTACCACCTGCCTTTGACTTTAAAGTGACTTCTCTAACACCCAATCACATCCAAATCATGAACATCTCCTATGGTCATCCTTCTACCTCTATTGTTAGTAAGAGAAGAAAATACTTTCTTTGCAAACTGTCATATGCTTAGTAGCTCCATAATAAAAAATTCAAGGATTTTTTGATATTGCATTCAATGTTGCTTGATAAAAAGTCCCCTCTTCTATGTTGACACATGCAAAAGATTCTTCACTCGAAGAAGATTCAGCTTTTGATATGTCTTCAACATTGTTACATGAAGCTCTATTTTTTCATTGAAAAGCCTCATTTTGCATTTTGCAATATGATGACCTGGTTTCTTAGGTGTAGATGTGGATGAAATAGGTTTTTCCTTATGTGTGGATGAAGTAGTTGAAGTAGAGGTTGATAATTAGACATTCCATCAAGCTTTTCTTGTTCCAATCTATCTCAATAATCACTTATCTTGGGAACAAGTTATGTATATGCACAAGGCTTTGTACCAAATGTTTGGAAGGTAGGTAAGTCCAATATAACCAATGTTGGAAATGCAACCTTCCACAAGAGGGATTGCACATATTTTTAGAATTGATTAGTTTTAGACAAAGTCAACCATGGTCAAATCTAGGTCACAGATGATCAAAATTGATTAAAATTTTATAAAAATTTTTATTTTAAATTCAGAAAGTACGACTCAAGAGCTATCCAAAGATATATCGTATGTTGAATTTGGAGCACATTTAGGGGTTCAAAAAGACAAGCCCTTATTTGAGGTCAAAGGTCAAAACAAGTAAAAAATATCAAGGACACTTGGAAAAATCTTAAGAAAAGCATCCAATGGCCATTAAGTTGACATGTGGCAAATAAAAACATAAAATCATAAGAAAAGACCCTCGCGGATTTCCTGTCACAAATCACGACGGAAATCAAAGGATCTTTTTTGAAGTGCTTTTCAATTATGTAGAAAAACTATATAAAGACAAGGTCCTTAACCTATTGTTCATCACTTATTGAGGAGGTCAAGCATAGAGCTAGACTTGGAGAGGTCTTCTTCAACCTTGTGGAGTTGAGCTAGGGTTTCTTCTTCTTCAAAGGATGGGAAGTAGCTAGGTTTTGTGATTCTTCTTCAACTTCAAGGAGGACATGCGCTTGGAGCTTATCAATACTTGGAGGAGATCATCTTCACCTTATGGAGATTGTGAAGTTATGAAGATATGCAACTGATTTGTGCATTTAATTTTTATATGCACACTTTATGATTCTTGTAACATTCATGTACTTCATCTTTTGAAATGTATGTCATATATGTGGAGCTTTGTTCTTTTATCTCTTTATTGTCTTGTCTATTCTCTCTCATGTCTCTATTTCATTTTTGTCTCTATATTGACCGTGGGCCTTAAAAACCAACAACCATATGGTCTTTTTAGCACTTAGAACCTGAAACACATACACACATTGAACAAAATAAGATAGATGAATGACTATGAAATAGAACAAGAGATGAGAGAGAATAAATGCTCGATAGATATATGTCAATACAATGCATGTGGATAACATACAAAATCTGGAAATAAGGCTGAATGCTGAGGGTTCTAGGTACAAAACTATGCCAAGAGTGTCTAAGAGTTACGGAAGAGTGCAAGTGCTGTAGAAAAATCAGAAAATTGATGGTATGAGCAATCAATGTGCTGGATAGAGAGAATCGATAGCAGACCCTAATTAAATTATGTCTTATTTTGGTATAATCACTAGCAAGCTAATCTCCAACACTAACTAAGTAAGAGGTGCATGATCTCGTACAATTGCAAGAACTGAAATGGACAAATATAATGCATCTACTCACATAAACCAGCAGGACACACAGATGTGTGTGAAGAAGATGATGGACAGCAGTTAAATACTCCATAAAGTGAGTGAGGTACTCCTCCAAATCTGCTCTTCACCTTAGAGCACAAGTATAGAATAACTTGAATGAATAATTGAATGCCCAAGGCCCTTCTTATATAGAACTTACAGGCCCCCACGATAGCTTTTATAAAAAGCTAAGGAAAAAGCTCAAAAAAGCCCTCCGCACAATTTATGGAAAGCCAATTTTGGCTTTTTTAATTTTTTAATTTTCTTTTCTTACTTGCTTTTGGTCGATTAGATGTTACCCATTGATTTAATGTGTTTTCAAACTTTTAATCACAGCCATTGATCATAATTTAATCACGGCCTTAGAAACCAACAACCATATGGTCTTTTTAGCACTTAGAACCTGAAACACATACACACATTGAACAAAATAAGATAAATGAATGACTATGAAATAGAACAAGAGATGAGAGAGTTTAAAGACCAGCTAAGTGCTGCTCAAAAATAAATGCTCGATGGATATATGTCAATACAATGCATGTGGATAACATACAAAATCTGGAAATAAGGCTGAATGCTGAGGATTCTAGGTACAAAACTATGCCAAGAGTGTCTAAGAGTTATGGAAGAGTGCAAGTGCTGTAGAAAAATCAGAAAATTGACGGTATGAGCAACCAATATGCTGGATAGAGAGAATCAACAGCAAACCCTAATTAAATTATGTCTTATTTTGGTATAATCACTAGCAAGATAATCTCCAACACTAAGTAAGAGGTGCATGGTCTCGTACAATTGCAAGAACTGAAATGGACAAATATAATGCATCTACTCACATAAACCAGCAGGACACACAGATGTGTGTGAAGAAGATGATGGGTAGCAATTAAATACTCCACAAAATGAGTGAGGGACTCCTCCAAATCTGCTCTTCACCGTAGAGCACAAGTATAGAATAACTTGAATGAATAATTGAGTGCCCAAGGCCCTTCTTATATAGAACTCACACCCCATGACATCTTTTTCTACGATAGTTATTATTAAAAGCTAAGGAAAAAGCTCAAAAAAGCCCTCCGCACAATTTACGCAATTTATGGAAAAGCCAATTTCGGCTTTTTTAATTTTTTAATTTTCTTTTCTTACTTGCTTTTGGTCGATTAGATGTTACCCATTGATTTAATGTGTTTTCAAACTTTTAATCACAGCCATTGATCATAATTTAATCACGGCCTTAAAAATCAACAACCATATGGTCTTTTTAGCACTTAGAACCTGAAACACATACACACATTGAACAAAATAAGATAAATGAATCACTATGAAATAGAACAAGAGATGAGAGAGTTTAAAGACCAGCTAAGTGCTGCTCAAAAATAAATGCTCGATGGATATATGTCAATACAAGGCATGTGGATAACATACAAAATCTGGAAATAAGGCTGAATGCTGAGGATTCTAGGTACAAAACTATGCCAAGAGTGTCTAAGAGTTATGGAAGAGTGCAAGTGCTGTAGAAAAATCAGAAAATTGACGGTATGAGCAATCAATGTGCTGGATAGAGAGAATCAACAGCAAACCCTAATTAAATTATGTCTTATTTTGGTATAATCACTAGCGAGATAATCTCCAACACTAAGTAAGGGGTGCATGATCTCGTGCAATTGCAAGAACTGAAACGGACAAATATAATGCATCTACTCACATAAACCAGCAGGACACAGATGTGTGTGAAGAAGATGATGGGTAGCAGTTAAATACTCCACAAAATGAGTGAGGGATTCCTCCAAATCTGCTCTTCACCCTAGAGCACAAGTATAGAATAACTTGAATGAATAATTGAGTGCCCAAGGCCCTTCTTATATAGAACTCACATGCCCCCACGATAGCTTTTTCTACGATAGCTCTTATAAAAAACTAAGGAAAAAGCTCCAAAAAGCCCTCCGCACAATTTACGCAATTTATGGAAAAGCCAATTTTGGCTTTTTTAATTTTTTAATTTTCTTTTCTTACTTGCTTTTGGTCGATTAGATGTTACCCATTGATTTAATGTGTTTTCAAACTTTTAATCACAGCCATTGATCATAATTTAATCTTTATATGAAAAAGACAATTAAAAAGCGAGAATTAGGGTTTCATATTTGAGGGGTTTTCAAGCTCGAAAAGGTTAAGTGTTATAAATCACTGTAAAGCTCTTGATGAGTAATTAATTGACATTGTTACCAACAAGTCCTCCTTGTGATGTGTGTTATGGGAGTGCTCTTCACGTCTAAGCTCCTCATGTGCGCTGGTGGATATTTGGCATGATATGTGAAACTTAGAGGTACCTAACTTAATCACTAAATAAATATGAATCAACAATATGCTTACTTGACATATTCTCCTAGGTTAGGAGGGAATTGTTAGAAAAATGGTGCTATGGGGCAACCGTCCACTAGGGGGACCCCACCTATAGGTTAAACATAAGCAAAAACAAATGGTCAAAGCTTGATCAAAGGCAAGTCAAACAAATAAAAAATGATCAAGCTGGGCTGAAAATACTCATCAAGAAGTTTTTAGTGACGTAGGTCAAGATGAAAACCCTAAATTTCAAAATTTACATGAAAAGCACCTTTGAGTATGAAAAGCACTTAAAAATAAAAGATTCTATTTATATAATCTATATTACGGCAAAATTGTTGAAAAAATAGAGTCATGGGGCAACCTTCCACTAAGGACCCCACCTAGAGGATAAAAGAAGGTCAAATACAGATGGTCAAACCATGATCAAAGGCTTGTCAAATTAGTTCAAAATGTGCATAATTTTTTTATTAGAGATTATGAAAGTGCTCATCAAGAGTTATCTAACCATATATAACACTATACTATTTGGAAACAGAATCTAGGTCAAAATAGAAATCGTAAATTTGGGTGAAAATTGTGAAAGGCTAAATTAATGGTCAAAATTAGATGACATGCAGCAGATGCTGATTGGATAAGTCCAAAAATATCTAGTAAAGTAATATGTAAGTAAAAGAAAAAAGATAAATGAAAAAGCCTACTTCCAGATTTCCAGTCCCGAATTCAAGAAGAGGTTTTTTAGAGTTGCTTTTTGCTTTTCAAGTCAATGCGAGGCTATCCTATATAAAATGATGGCCTATAGCACAAATTACAATTACTTGGAGTTGATGAAGATCTAGGAGGGTGGTTTGTTCCACTTGATATAGGTGGAGTTCTGCTCCTCCATCATCTTCAAGGTATGCAACAACTTGAAGCTTTCAATTTTGGAGGAGATAATCTTCAACTATGGAGATTGTGAGGTTATGGGTAGCTTGTATCTCAAACATATTCTCTATGCTACCTTGTAACTTCATGTACTTCATCTTTGCAATGTATGGAATATATATGGAGCATGGCTCCTTTCTCTCTCTCCCTCTCATGTCTTGTCTATTCTCTATCTTGCCTTTTTTATCTCTATGTCTCTATATTGCTTGTAGGTTTGAAAACCAACAAAAGTATGATTACAAAAAAAATCATGATCTTGTAAATCACAAGGACAATATTTTAAGCATTTTTATCACATGAAAAGTTAGTTTATGAAGTATTATAAATAGATAATGCAATTGGGTACTATTACTACCCCTTGCGAGCTTACTTAGATCTTTTGGAGATCTTGGAAGTGGTTATTCATCACTTGGAGAAGGTGGAGATATGTTACTTCATCTACTTCAAGGGATGGAGCTTCTTAAAGCTTTCTTATCTTTGAAGGAGATTCTTCAGTCATGACTCATGGCTATGGAAATTTTGAAGTTATGGACAACTTGTAACCCATGCATATTCTCTATTCTATCTTGTAACTTTATGTACTTCAACTTGGAATGTATGGAATATATTTGGAGCTTTTCTCCTTCAATCTCTCTCATGTCTTGTCTATTCTCCATCCTCTCTCTATTTTCTCTTTGTCTTTATATTGATTGTGGACCTAAAAACCAATAACATTGTGGAGCTGTCTTTGCATGATGTCAATGAGCTTATTTTGCATAATATTTGTGATGTATCAGGCATCAAAAGGAGCCTACTATCAGTTGGTGAGAAGGATATGCATGGATATAGCATGTCTTTAAAAAAGTCCCTTGGAATGTGAAAGAACCAAGGCTGATTGTGAAAGGGACTATGAAAGGTACACTTTATTGCTTGCATGGGAAAGTTTATTGATTTGGCTGAGATTAATTCTCACATGGAGTTATGGCATGAAAGGCCTGGCCACATGAGCCGAAAGGGCATTGACAATTTATGTAACCTTGACGAGTTTGATGCTAAAGACACAAAATATGACTTTTGTAATGAATATCAATATGGTAAGCAAGTAAAGAATTCCTGTTACTCTAGTGTCGGCCGTAAGTTTAATGAGTTTGATCTTGTTAACTTCGATGTTTGTAGCTTGCCCACCAAATCTATGGGAGATGCTCTCTACTTTTTTTCTTTTGTTGATGACTACTCCAAGAAGCTTTAGGTTTATTTGCTAAAATCTAATAAGCCCTCAAGAAATTCCATGCATTTTTGACCACCCAAACAAGTAGATAGTTGAAATGCTTATGCACCGATAATGGAGGTGAGTTCACAAGTGCTGAATTCAATAAATTTTGTGAAAATATTTGCATTAAGAGGGAACTAACATTCCCATACAACCCCTCTTCTAGCAATCCCTCTTCTAACAGTGTGATTGAAAGGTATAAGAGGACTATGTGAGAGGGTGAGGTGCATGGATTTTGGTGATTGGTCCAACAAACCAACTTCATATGACCACCTATGCATCTTTGATTGTGATGCTTTTGTGCATAAAAGGTATGACTTGAGGAGCAGTTAGTTGCGAATTCTATGAAAGACATCTTCATGGGTTATGGTGATAAAACTATTATCGGCTGCAAAACCTATAGACGTGGTTTGAGCCTCAAGATGCACTATATATGGCTCTAGATGCCAATGAGCTAGTGATAATTGAGCTAGAGGATGTTGGACAACAAATTGAGCCTCTTGAAGGGCATGTGCAGCCACCCATTCATGCTGAAAACAGGGCTGGAAAGGATGTACAAAAACCCATTCCTCTTGTTGTAGATCCATTACTAGAGAATGTGGATCATTGGATAAGAAGACTTACACATGTATAGAGGCTTGTGAACAAATATGACCCCTCTATACATTACGTTATGTTATGAGACGAGGGTGAGCCTCTCACATATGAAGAGGCAAAGCTATGTGAGCACAACAAGAAGAATGTTGATATATTTTTTCTTTCTTAGGAGGTTCTTTTCCTCTGCTTGTATTTATGCCTATAACCCTAATGAGTCACACATCACACCTAGTATCGCTAGAACACTTTTTTCTTTCTTAGGAGGTTTTTTTCCTCTGCTTGTATTTATGCCTATAACCCTAATGAGTCACTTATCTTTGTACATTGACTTAGTAATGCATTTTGTATTGTGTTATGCCCCAAGCTTCTTCTTCTTTATTGTGCCTTTGGTGTGCTTCTACAGACCTTGAACCACAACAATTGGTATCAAAGCAAGGCACCGCGTTCTCTAGAGTGTAGTCGACACCCCTTGGGTCACAATCTCAAGTATACTCGAGGCGATTAAGAGTTCAAAACAACTTTGTTGTATGTTGTTGAAATCTTGATTTGAGCTCGTTCTTGCCTCCGAATGCATTGTCATAACGACTGTGCAGATAGTTTTTCCTTTTGTGCCAAACATATATACGGGTTTTGGTTTGCTAGTACAAGCGGCTCGAAGTTTGCTACAGGTCTCGCAAAGATTAACACAGTATTTTTGTTCAACTTTTCGAGATACAATCAATTTTCCGCATAAAGGTATTTATTCATTGGCCATGGTTGAAAGCAATGATGTATTCCGTACATTGGCTCTTGAGGATAAGTTGAATGGTACTAATTATGCATTGTGGGTATACATGATGCGTCATGTATTGGTAGCAAAGGCTTGTGGAATATTGTGTAGGGTGTTTAAAAACATCATGATACACCTTCAAATACAATGATTGAAGGTGATGGAGATGGCATTGAAGATGATGAACGTCAATTTCTTGGTTGTGCTACGGTTCTTGTTGCACCTATTACATAGCAACTTCATTGGGACGACAAGGATGCTTATACATATTCATTGATAGCTTTTCCTATCAAATGTGCCATTATCCCTAACGTTCGCTCATGCAAGACAACAAAAGATGCTTGGGATACATCATACTCTTACAACATTATACTAGGCAAGAAATGAGGCTTGTTTTACTTACATCCGAAAATAGTTGGAGAGTGAGCATATGAATGAAGGAGATTCAATGGACATCTTTTTGACAAAAATCAAAGATTTGAAGGAGCAATTGATTTCTGTTGATGAAATTGTGTCAATAGTTCACTTGTGGAGACAATTTTTAATAATCTGCTCGATTCATATCAGAGTTTTGTTTCTACTCTACGGTTGATGATGAAAGGCAATCCAAATGCCTTAACATTTGAGGAGTTAGTCTTTGTTTTGTTGTAGGAAGATCAGTCTAAGCAGAACATGTCAATTGTTGTATATCAAGGTCTCTTAGCTAGCCAAAAGGACAAAGGTAGCTAAGGCTAGGCTTGCTGCAAAAGGTTATGCTCAAGACTCAAGAGAGAGGTATTGATTTTGATGAGATCTTCGCTCCTACATGCCAAATGACCACCGTTCGTAGCATTTGTGCACTTGCAACTCATCATGGTTGGAATGTAGATCAGTTTGACATTAAAACTCCATTTTCCAATGGTGATTTGCATGAAGAAGTGTATGCATTTCAGCCTTGTGGTTTTGTGCAGAAAGGGAATGAAAACAAAGTGTGGAGGTTGAAATATGGTTTGAAGCAAGAAACACGTGCTTGGTACAAGAAGATACATGCTATTTGCTAGCAGATGGTTTTCAAAATGCTCAAACTGAGGACACTTTATATGTTAAGCGTGGAGATGATCAACTTCTGATCATTGTTGTATATGTTGATGATATGCAACTCATTGGTCCTAATGAGAAGCATATTGCTGAATTTAAGGTTGATTTGCATGCCTTTTTTACATTTCAGATTTGGGGCATTTGCATCATTATTTGCGCATTCAATTCATGCAAGTTGATGGGGGAATGGTTTTGTGTCAAACAAAATATATTGGCACATTATTGCAATGTTTTGGCCTTGAAGATTGCAAACTTATTTCCACTCCCATGGAAACAGGTTTATGGTTGAGTCTTCATGATGTTGGAGATGCATTTGATGTTCTCTATCAGCAGGCAGTTGGATGTTTGGTTGTCGAGGGATATGCCCAAAAAAAGGGCACTGATTTCCAAGAAATGTTTTCTCCAGCGGTTAAAATGACCACATTATGTGTATTGTTTGCTCTCACCGCTGCCGTCAATTTGGAGCTATTCCAAATGGCTGTTAGAACAACTTTTTTGCATGGTGATTATATGAAGAGATGCACATGAAATAGCCAGAGGAATATGCCCTTCCTAGAAAAGAGCATCTGGTGTGCTATTTGAAAAGGAGTTTATATGGGCTGAAACAACCCCCCAAACAATGGTGTAAGAAGTTTGATGCATTTATTCTCAAGCATGGGTTCAAAAGAAGCAATTAGACCACTGTTTGTACAACAAAAAGGATGATGATGGAAGCCCAATCATTCTAGTGTTGTAGGTAGATGATATGCTGCTGGCTGGGAAGAAAAAGAGCACTCTAAATGCTCTAAAACAGAAGCTGAACTCTGTATTTTCAATGAAAGACCCTGGAGAAGAGCACATACTTGGTATGCGAATAAAAAGGGATAGGCAATAGCTTACTTTGAATTAATCCAAAGAAAGGTACATGAAAAAATTGCTGGACAAATCTAATGTGACTGATGCAAAGCCTCTTTGAGTGCCATTGGAGCCACATGTTAAGCTTTTTAAGGATTACTATTCCAAAGATGATGATGCAGCCAACTAAATGAAGAGTGTTCCACACACATCAGCTTGTGGATCACTTATGTAGTCCATGGTTGCCACTCGGCTAAACATTTTCCATGCAATGGGAGTTGTTAGCAAATTTATGGCTAATCTTGGCAAAGCTCCTTGGGAGGCAGTCTAGTCCATTCTTAGATATTTATAGGGACCAAAAGCAAGTGCCTATGCTATGAGAAGGGTCTATTGGAGTTGAAAGGTTTTTGTGATTCTAACATGGAAGGTGATGTGGATACATATAAATCTAGTAATGGGTATATATACACTCTTGGAGGTGGTGCTATTTCATGGTGCTCTAGACTTCAGACAATATTAGCTCTTATCTACTATAGAGTTTGAATATATTTCAGCCACGTAGGCTTCTAAAGAAGCCATTCGATTAACACGTCTATGCAATGACTTTGATTTGGCCAACACAACATCTATTCTTGGTTGTGATAGTCAAAGTGCCATATGTTTGGCAAAGAATGTCATGTTCCATGCTTGCACAAGCATATTGATGTGAGATACCACTTCATAAGATAGGTGTTAGAGAACAACTTGATCACTTTGATGAAGGTCAATAGTTCACAAAATCCTGCATAAGTTCTTGCTAAGTGTCTATCAAAAGTACAACATGAGTTGTGTACCTCCTTTTGTATATTTTGACCCTTTTAATAAAATAGCTCTTTGAGAGCTTTGCATATATGGTTTTAGTATATTTTTTGTACCTCTCATCGGAGAGTTATAGGCATTTACTTTTCAGTCAAGATATCTCCAAGGACCCTTCTTTTTGTATATTTTGACCCTTTTAATAAAATAGCTCTCTTTGAGAGCTTTGTATATACGTGTTCACCCCCTTAGTGTTTGGAGCAATCGAGCACATCATCTCATAGCTCTCTGTGTTCTCTTTCATCTTTTTGTTCAAGATATCTCCAAGGACCCTCCTTTTGTATATTTTGACCCCTTTAATAAAATAGTTCTCTTTGAGAGCTTTGCATATATGGTTTTATTATATTTTTTGTACCTCTCATCGGAGAGTTATAGGCATTTACATTTCATTTTTATGACTTTTGGTCATTGGACATGTATGATGCTCAAATGACCTAAAGATCACTTATCAATAAAGCTTGGTCCCAAAGTCACTTAATTTGAAGGGGACTTCGACAACTTCAACTTCTCCATCTTCTTCTTCAAATTTTTGTGCAAATTTCTCTCTCTCCTCACATACGTGGTCACCTCCTTAGTGTTTGGAGCAATTGAGCACATCATCGCATAGCTCTCCATGTTCCCTTTCATCGTTTTGGTCAAGATATGTCCAAAGACCCTCCTTTTGTATATTTTGACCCTTTTAATAAAATAGCTCTCTTTGATAGCTTTGCATATATGGATTTATTATATTTTTTGTACCTTTCATCAGAGACTTATAGGCATTGACATTTCGTTTTTATGACACTTGGTCGTTGGACATGTGTGATGCTCAAATGACCTAAAAAACACTTATCTATAAAGCTTGGTCCCAAAGTCACTTAATTTGAAGGGCACTTCGACAACTTCAACTTCTCCATCTTTTTCTTCAATTTTTTGTGCAAATTTCTCTCTCTCCTCACATACGTGGTCACTCCCTTAGTGTTTGGAGCAATTGCGCACATCATCGCATAGCTCTCCGTGTTCTCTTTAATCTTTTTGGTCAAGATATCTCCTTTGTCCAACTTTGGCCATGTACTTGCAATTGACTAGAGTTTGGCTTTGATTGACTTACTTGCAACTCAATCAAATATATTTAAAAGGAGACAAGAACAAAAAGTGTGGAGTCACTATAGATGCTCTATAAGCTACACTAGCTCTGTGTGTGCCATGATAATTAAATCCAACTATACTTTCACTCTTCAATCAAGAACCATAGAGCTCTAGATAAATACAGCTAAATAGTACCTATTGGATTCAATTGACACAAAGCTCAGCCTACTGGATTGAATGTACATAGAGCTGAACAGAGAAAGAAGAATATCAAATTATTAGGCCACGAGGAAGACAAACACCACACACATAAACAAGAGATCATACACAAACAAAAGGTTCAGGTAAAAAATAATATGATTCCAATTATGAATGAGAGTTATAAGACAAGATATACTCCAAAATTACAAGAAAAATCTCACTACTCATTTACTAAGACCTTTGAGAGCCCAAATCGTACAAATTTTAGTAAAAAAAAGGTCAATCTTCCACTAGGAGCTGGTCAAAATTTTTATTTAATAATAATAATATTGTAGAGCTCGAAGAGAGCTATCCAACCATATATATGAATCCACTATCCAATACGGTTTCCCACTCAAAAGTCAGATCCTAATTTTTGGTCAAAAGTTAAAACTACTTTATAACTTTTGAAAAGGAAGTGACATATGTCATAATCTCATGTAATCTTGGTGTATTGATCCAATGGCTTGGAATGCAGTGTGGCACTTGAAAAAGTCCACATTGACTCAAAGAAAACCATTAATGAAAAATTTGGGTGCCGTAAATTGAAATTTCACTTAGCTTTTTGCGAAAAACTGAGTTTGGAGGTTTTTTCATTGAGCTTTTCCCAGGTCTCCCTATTCTATATAAGTATCACCTCATAGGCATTGTATTCATCAAGCACTTAGGAATTCAAGCCTTGTACACTTGTAATTTCCTAGTAATGAGTGTTTCACGAACTTTTAATTGCTCCTTTTCTCTCATAGTGTATATTGACTTTATTTTCCCTCTCCCAATATCTTACTCTCTCACTCTCTCTCTTTTTCTCTCTCACTCTTACTTAATTGTGTGTCAATTAAGGGTCCTTATACCCTTATTTGCTATCAATTTGGTATCAAAGCAAGGTGCGTGGAGTATTTGGAAGCAGCTGATCATATTCAGCTTGTGTTTCTAGCAAGGAGGGGAGGTGTCATCCTCCAAATATTATGTTGGTAGACCGTTTCAATGGAGAGAATTTCCATACATGAAAAACAAGGCTCCAATATTCTCTCATGATCAATGATCTACAGGATGAGGTTGAAGCTGAGATTAAGCAGCTAGGAGGAACCGATTTGCACACAAGCTGCTTTCCAATTTTATAAGTCCCAAGCGAATACTTCATCACCTTCAAGTTCAAGTGGAAATGGAAGCTCTCAAGGAGGAGGGGGATCAACATCAGGAGCGATTTCAGTATCAAGTCAAGGCCCAAATGCAACAACTATATCAAGAAATAGGAAAGCTTTTTTTCACAATAGATATGAGTTTAAGTAATGAATATCTACATCACCTTGCATGAATTAAAAGTATAGATGAATCTTGGATAAAGTTAGATGGAATTTTTGGTGCAAGGAAACAATGATCTTGTATCACTTTTGATTTCCTTCTATGACTTGGAGATGGAGAACTCTACAACAGTCACAGAACCAAGGATTTCTTCTTTAACTCCTTGCATAGACGAGCTAGTTAGCTTTGAAATAAGCCATCAATCACCTCCTTTGTGTGAAGAGATGGATAGGTATGTGCTTGAAGATGAAGAGGTGTTGCAAAATCCTTGATCTACACCAACCAAATGAACTCCATGAGTATATGGTGGGCCCTTTTAGCTTGCCAATGGATGTATTAGACACCCTATGTACCTTGGAAGATCACTCTCAAAAAGATAGATCAAAACAGATAAGTTGGAGTTAGCTCAGAGGTGAAAACTTGCTATTCTTGGTTCATACACCTGTCTAATGTTTTACATAATTCTCTGAGCACAGCAACAATTAGCTTAATTCCTCTTGGGGAAGTCTAGGTAGCTTAAAGAGCTAACTTTCAAGAGTAATCTCATCAAAAATAATAAACCACACACTGAGAATGAGTTTTAACAAGTGATGACATCATCCCGATTTTCACGGGCTGCTACAGTTTTAGACCAGTGAGAAGAAAAATGACTATAACTCAATATGTAGGAATCCAATGATTATGAAAATTTGTATGGTTATATTAGACAGTAAGCTGAATCCAACAAGCTTTAAATCACTGAATTTGGATAAGTAACCACTGAGAAATGGCTCTGACAAGGTGAGTGAAAAAAACGGGTACCTGACAGAGAAGTGAAGATGAACAGACCCTGTTGACTTCAATTGAACATAACTGAAGATTGCAACATTCAAATGAAATGAAACTTTGTGAGCATATAGTAGACTTATAGAGCTAACTTTACCAAGTTAAATCACTGAAAATGATGCACCACGCTCAGAGAAACCATCTCTGCAATCTGACTGAGAAAACTGAGAGTAATGGAAGTGAGTAGTACACTTCACAAGAACATGGAAATATGAACCCAAATGATAATGAAAATGAAAGTATATTGCTTGTACAATACAATGGACTTACTGATACATATGTGTGCCTTGTAATCACACCTTGATATGGCATAAAGCTAAGCTCTTTGAGGTCTTCACATAGGTCTCTCTAACCACGACTAAAACTTCCATCTATTTATAGTTGAGTTTGGGAGGCTAACTTCTCTCAATCACTCTCCAATCAATCAATGATTGATTTGATTCTCTACCTACCACAAATCACGAATTCGTGGCTCCTCTTTCCATTCTTGATCAAGTGGACTCAACCACTTAAGATTCTTTCACTTTTACATTAAGTAAACTCTTCAAAAGTTACAAGAGGTAGTTCACAAGTGAACTTTAAATAGTCTTCATTTTGAAGCTTCTTCTAAGACTTTGTGAGACTCAAGCCAATACTTAGGCTTGTCATAGACTTGCTCCAACACTTTGTGTGATCATCTTGAGTGTCATCAACTCCACCACTTGATCTTGTAATGTTATCGCATGATCATATGGTTGTTTATCATATGATCATGTGGTTGGTTGTGGTGTGATCATGCGATCATTTATCACATGACCATCTAGCCTTTTTGATCATCAACGTTTATTGGTCAACTCTATCACTTGATCTTAAGATCATTTAAATGTTTGGGTCGTTATATGATGTAACTATAGTTTCTTTCGAAAAATTACAAAGCAAATTATATTAGATATCACAAATAATGTTGAAACCATGAATATATGATCATCAAGCATAAATTCCATAAATAAAAAGGGTATGAAAGCTGAAATTTTACAATATAGTGAAGGCAAGAGGTAAAAAATGTACACATATGGCTGTCAAGTCCAGTATGCATTTCTAACGTGGAGTCCGATTCAAATTTGATACAGGTTCGGCAAACGGTTGTGGACGTGTCTAGCTGCAACCATGTATCCATACACATATGCACATGCATATGCATATGCATATGCATATGCATATGCATATGCATATGCATATGCATATGCATATGCATATACAAATGCATACTTAGGTGGAGATGCATACACATATACACACACACACACACACACACACACACACACACACACACTCTCATGCACATGCACACACAGCACATGCATACACATTCACATACACATGCACAAATGCATACGCATGCACATGTGCATACACATACGCATACACATACGCATACACATACACATTCACATACGCATACACATACACATACACATACGCATACACGCGCGCGCACACACACACACACACACACACACACACACACACACACACACACACACACACATACACATACACATACACATACACATACACATACACATACACATACACATACACATACACATGCACATACACTATCGGAAGTTTGGCACATGTGAGGTGTCTAAAGTATAAGTGCAAACGTAAGTTGATGGTTCAAATGCATAATTCAGCTGAATCCATGGAAAAGGAAGAAACTAGAGCACCAAGGAGGTTATAATTTTTGGAAGATTTCTATCCTATAAGTCCCTTGCCTTGATATCGAGAAACTAAATTCTCTCTTCAATCTTGCTAGATAGGGGACATTAATTTAACGACAATTACTATCGATGCAATTTCTCTCTCTCTCTCTCTCAACTTATAGATGCATATGAGGCTTCTTTATCAGAGTAGCATAAAACTATTTCCTTTATGACATAACACTTCACTGCTACACATCTATTTTTTTCCCCTTTAAAAGAAAATTTCTCGTTGTTTCCATAAGCAATGTGATCGATAGAGAAAGCGATACATTATTTCATAAGTTGAATCCAAGGCATTCTTTTATTTCTCTTCATTCCTTTCAAATAACATTTACATGCAAGACACAAAGTAGCAAGTTCATTTCTCTCTCTCAGACATGTGACATACACACAATACAAAACAGGGCTTAAACATTTTCTGTACATAGAAGAGATTTGAATGTCTTAAATTAAGCAAGTGCAGCTACAGCTTGTATATATGCGACACACAAAAGAAAAATCAACTTTCAACAAAAAATTGTTTTGCGAAGAACAATGCAAATGTCAAATCAGTTCATATCAAGTAAAGAGAATCTTTTAATCCTTTGCGCGTGGCTCTCCGTGTTGCTTCCCTTGCATTGACAGTTTTCACAACCTGGTCTGCTATTACAGCAGCCCCTTTGGGTGCAATAACTCCCTTTTTACATAGATCAATTAGATGAACATATCCTGAAGAGTGTGAACATCAGGATCAACTTCAAATGCATCCTTGTGGGCGGAATTTCCACATCCCTTCTGCAGCTCTTGCACACTTTTTTGGAATGTCCTTCTTGACTTGCTATTTCTTATAATAAGAAAAATGAACTTTTCTGTTTAACTCCCTTTTCGCACAATATTGTAAGGAACGGAACAGAACTGTTCTATGCAGCATAAACAACTCAAATATAGTTGGCCTTTCTCTCTCCAAATGCCTTCAATAACCTGAATGCTCCATGGTTATCCTGCCATTAGCATCAATTTGAATTTTTTGAGTAGTTTCATTTGTAAATACATGTCCAATCTTAGATTTATCATGAAGAATTGGATCATGACTTATTCTCTTTATCATCTCATCACTCAATTTTGGTAGAGGTTGTACTACTCTATTAACCTTTTTATCAACTGTCTTGTATTTAGTCTCAACTTTTGGCTCAAAACCATCAAAATTATGTAGCTCCATAAAATAGCATACATGGTAATGGCACAATTTTTAATTGGAAATTGATCTACAAACACAAACTTTTCAATTTCTTCCGTTATATCAGTGCAGGAAACATATTCAAATATCTCACAAATATCTTCATCCGATTCAAGTAGACTATAAAGTTTGAATTGGTTCTCATGTATTTTAATTTGTTTGTTCAATTTTCCTTGAATTGGTTTGCTATGTACAAAGGAAATATGTCTTAAGAAAAAAACAAATGAAAAATTGTTTAAAGCAATTGTAGTCTCATACGAGAATTAAGAACATATATACCATTATTTATCCACATAATAGTGGTATTTACCTGTTCCATGTGCATTAGAGTAAACTTCCTTAATTATCATCAGTTTGAAGAACTTGAATCTATGAAAATAGATTGCATATTAGGAAAATCCACCAGGTTGCTTGTTGACATCTTTCACTATGTTCCATAGTTGCTTTGCTTTGCAACAAGAACATACTTACATCATGTAAGAACACATTGGATAGCTGGTCTCATCAAGCTTATCCTTAGCTTGAAGCATGCCAAACAAGTCATTGTTGCTTTCCACTGCACCAAAGAACTCAAAAGTAACAAGATATAAATTTCAAGGAAAGCTGAAATGCAGCTCACAATCCCTAACTCCGATGGCAATTGTGACTGCATGAATGGCTCTAAATCATCTAACTTCTGAGTGCTACACTACCATGCATTTTGGTGAGACTTTATACCTTAACTTCTAAGTATTTATTCCTTTAAAGTTTCAGGTTTAAACTTCAAAGTCTGTGTAAAATACACTTGTATATAGGAGGCATGATATCATGTATGAATTTCTAGATTTTGTTTTCTTTCTTTCCTTTTTAGTACAGGCATACTGATATGCATTTGTCGTATAGTTTGCACTTGAAGAAACTTATGCACAAGACAGGATTTTTCTATTGAATGTTGGTTGGTTTGAGTTCTTCCTTCCTCCTGCTCAGACGGGAGATCTATTCACTGTTCAAGTGCCTTTTTTGCTGCTCCTTTCTCATTTGACCTTTGCAAGCAGTGTAGTCTTTTCTCCTTCTAGAGTGTACATTATTTAGGTAGACAGTTGTGTGTTTTAGATTTCTGTTCTTTTACTTGTAGCAGAGTATAGATTCCTCTTATATACAAAAGAAGAGGGGAGGTGTGAAAAGAATGAAAGGGATGAGGATACAGAGATTCATGTTTGTCACTCCATTTTGATGGAGAATGTGATTATGGTCAGTGTAGCATTTTCTGTTCTTCAATATGATCTGTAATGAAGCTGGTTGTCCCGTTTCATGGAGCACTTAACAGTCTTGGTTGGTGTGCAAATATTGTTTTGTCCTCTGAATTTTGTGTGTCCTCAATACAGCTGACCATTGACAAAGAAAAAATGCACTCATTTTTTTTTAACAAATTTCCTTTCCTAGATTGACTTTAACTGTATTACAGTATGCAACATCAGATGTATTGGAACCCTTATGATAGTACTATCGTAGTGCAGGCACTGAGGATTCTGATTGACTATGCCATTTCATCTGATGACAAAGATACCATTTTCGGAGTGAAGCGTTGCAGTCATGGGGACAGTTGCCCAAATTGCTGATGGCGAACTGGCTGGCTGTTTATGAAAAATCTGAATGACAAAGTTCAAAGTTCCTTTCACAATGGCAACTCGATTTCTGTGCATATCTTTATGTGCTTTTCCATGCAGGGTTGTTTATGACATAAGAAGGAGAGATTAATTAATGAATAATTCTATGATGCTACGGAAAAGGTATGCATGATGAGATCTCTATGATGAGTAATGTGTGAGAAAACATGAGTTTATTTTAAGCCTCTTTTTGACATAATACAGATAAGTGGCTGTAAAATTCAAGTGCCATGGGACCTCGTCCCTAGATAATTGAAGACAATGCATCATGTCCTGTAGTTCTACTGCTAGACTGATATTGGTATTTTCTTCATAAGTTCACAGATGCATGACTACATTATCGTTCTATTAGCTGCATTAGATGAAAGTTTTTAATGAAGTGCAGGACAGATTATGCGTATAAGACTTGGAACTTAATATTGATCTCAGTTTCGAATAGACTCCAAAATGCTTCTTCATGAATATGTATAGAGGGCCAGGCATGTTTGAGTGCACACACACACACACACACACACACACACACACACACACACACACACACACACACACACACACACACACAATCTCCCTCTCTCTCTCTCTCTCAGAGAGACACACACACATGTACAAACATTTATGTATGTACTTATGTGCATATATACATAAACACATGCACGTGCATGTGCGTGTGCACACACACACGTGCACGTCCACATGCACACATGCATATGCACATACGTGCACATGTGCATGTGTGTGCACATACACGCGTGTGCGCGCGCGCGCGCACACACACACACACACACACACACACACACACACACACACTCACACATATATTACCTTTTTCAATAGAATCTGTGCATTGGGACTGTTAAGTATTCAATTATATCGAAAGTATCCATAAATGAAAGGAATATACACATACACACATATATGCACATGCACACATACACACATACATAGAAATTGCATGCATACATACATACAAGCATATGTACATGTGTACATCCATTTATGCTGGTGGAGTTCAAGGAGTGTAGAAGCACACAAATGTGACAGGGAAGAAGAAGCTTGGAACATAACACTGAGTGTATTATTAAGTGAAATGTATAAACATAAGTAGCTTGTTAGGTTACATGCCTATATATAAGTGGGGCCGAAAAAACCTCCTAAAGAGGGAAAAAAGTGCTATGGTAGCCTTAGCTTAAGTATGTTCACACACATCGCTATCGAAAAAATCCCCACTCGAATTGAGTGGTGAGCAAGGAGCTTGCACTCATGTATAAGGAAGTGCCAAGTTATGTGGAAGAAAATCAATCCATAAAAGTAAGTAAGCCCAAAGCTTTGACAAAAATTTTCAAACTTCTCCCTAGGTAGAGCCTTTGTGAAAAGGTCTACAACATTATCTTATGTGGGCACATAAACCAATCTGATCTCTCCAACAGAGAGTCTAACCTTGATATGATGATAGTGCACCTCAATGTGCTTAGTGTGAACATGCAACACATGACTTCTTGCGATTGCCAGTACACTCTTATTGTAAGGGATACGATGGTAGTTGGGCCATACACTCAATAATAGCTACAAAAGCTACCTTATAATCAACCTCATAACTAAAAGTGGCCATAATAGGATGCTTCTTGCTCAACAAAGATGTGCTTGAGCTACCAAGCATGAAGCGAAAACCATTAGTGGATAGATGAGTGTCATAGAAACCAACCCAATCTCAATCAAAAGCATGTAAAGTTGGTGGTAACGATCCCCCTTGGGATAAAATAACTGAAGTAGTCGGGTGTCACTCATGTAGCAAAAGATGTCCACAACTACTTGTCACATCTTGAGGCTATGCATAAACTTGAGAGAGAGAAAGAGAGAGAACAAGGGAAGTGTCTCCATATTAAAGCTTGCAGGTGCAGATAAGCATTGTTGGCCATTCCTTCTTTGTCGAGTGCACCGTTTCCTCAAAGGGAGCAAAAACAATCGATTAGCGGCCTGTGAGGCTTCGAATCTGGACGTATCATGTATGCATTTTGACATCATGAATGCTTTCATCACTCATGAAGCGTGGCCATGTGATATGCTAATATTGGGAAAATCCTATTTCTCTGATCATCACAAAATCTTGTCAGAAGGGGAATGCGTAATACTTGACAAGCACATTATGTGAAATAGCAAAGACTCCACGTTATTGCATAGCTACACATTTTTGTTATTATTAATAACTCATTTTGAAAAGCCATGTGGGGTAGTAGCCAAAAAGATTATCAAAATCAATTGTGGCCAATTACCATATAAGGTTTGGTGACTTATGTCCCATTTAGCGTTACTCTAATGGCCCTAATTCATTGTTTTTCCTCGAAAAATTCAAGAAAGCATAATTGACAATTGCTTAACGTAAGAACTTTTGGTTAGGTGTTTTGAGCTCTAAAAGTATTCTTCTTCATTATCAATTAAGGGGTTCATTTTTCGAGTACCACACGTCAACATTGGTACATCCTTTGGCACTAAGTGCCTCCCTTTTGTAACGACAAGAATATAAGAAGAAGATCTCTCTTTGTGTGTGCATGCATGGGTTGGAGGCTAGTCTAAGCCCACCCACAAGTTTCTCGAGTCTCTAACTTATTCTATGACTACTTGGTGTGAAACGGGCTACTCTAAGGCCTCCTTCTTGCATCGACTCGTCTCATTTCTCCAAAGTGTCCAATGTGTAGGGCTATTCTAAGCCCTCCCCTCCCCCCCCCCCCCCCCCCCCCTCAAGGATTTCCAGTGTGGTGCCAAGCCTTTCAATTTCTTTTCAAAGTTTGCGATTATTTCCAAGTAATTTTTTAGCACATAAGTATCTTTGAAAGTGTTTTAAACACTTGAGACTTACTCTTGCAAAGCACAAACTTTCTATGCCATTAGATCAAAATTTGAAGTAGGATACTATGCAAGGTGAAGCATTGGGAAACGCTACTATATATTGGAGAATTGTGGGAAGTTTGGTATATCTCACAATTACAAGGCTTGATCTAAGCTACACTATGGGACTTGAGAGTTCGTTTATACACGTTCCCAGGAAACCATGTTTATATGCTTTGAGACACACTCTACATTATATGAGTGCTACTTTGAATTCTGCATTGTTTTATGAAGTTGGTGTAGAATTGCAAGTTCATGGATACATTGATGCGTTTTGGGTTGGTAGTGTTTCTTTACTAGTGGCTTTCTATTCTCACTTAGGAGTGCTCTTGTTACATGGAGCAGTAAGAAGCAAACCATTATTACTTTTTCAAGTACAGAGACTGAATATAGAGGTGTTGCAATGGAAGCATGCGAAACATCATGGCTAGAAATGCTAGTTGTAGATTTAGGTGTGGAAGGAAGAAACCTATCATCATTTATTTTGATAATCTTAGCATCATAGAGTTAACATGAAATCCTAATTTCTCATGCTAGAACAAAGCATATAATGGTACATTATCATTTCACTAGAGAAAAGGTATCATCACATGATATTGATCTTGTTTATGAGAGGATAGATGTGCAAGTTGCTGATGTTTTCACTAAAGCACTTGGAGTAGAGAAGTTGAAGAAGTTTCAAAAGATGTTTGGATTACAGGACATGATGTTGAGCTTGAGGGGGAGTGTTGAGATATCAAGCTCAACATGTGATGATTGAGGATGATACATACAAATTTTTCATCTCTCTGACATGTATACTGGTAACATAGATATATGCTAGGGATACTTTTAGTGAACTTTACCAGTTTTATCTATCAAGAGTGATCACATATTTGTTTCTTGCCAACTCACTCATTTGCAGACATTAGGATTTTCTTTATGTACTGTTCTTTATATATTCTATTGGTTGTATTGCTATATTAGGTCATTCTTGTATATTCTCTTTATGTAATATATAAGAAGATTATTCTTCCTTGCCTCAATATGTGTGTGTTGCTCTCTTTGTCTATGAGAGTGTGTGAGATCTCTCTTCTTTATCTCCGTTTTGCAATACATAGCCAAGACACTACACATGCTGACATCATAGGATCTCTATACTCAACCTCTGTTCTTGACAAAGCATTAGTTGTTTGCTTTGCACTTCCAAGTGAGAATAGAAAGCTACTAGTAGATCTTCTATCTGGAACATTACCACACAATCTACATTAGTGTATTCATGAACTTGCTATTCTGCACATGCTTCATAAAACAATGCATTATCCAAAGTAGCACTCACATGCATCTCAAAGCATCTAAATGTGGTTTCTTGGGACCCTGCATAAATTGTCTTTGAAGTCCTTCAATGTAGCTTAGTTGAGGCCTTGTAATTGTGAGATGTATCAAACTTGCCATAATTTTCTTGTACATAGTAGCATATTCCAATGCTTCACTTGACATAGTATCCAACTTCAAAATATGGTATAATGGCATAAAATTTGGCTTACAATCACTTGTACCGTACTTTTGCAGCATAGTCAATACATATTGCCTTTGGGAAAGCTATATACTTGTCTATGTATGTATATACTCAATGCCCAAAAAGTCACATAGCACACCAAGATCTTTGTTGGTACATACCAATCACAAATAGATGCTTATGGAGACCAATGAAATCAAGCAAGTATATGGATAAAGTCAAATAGAAGTTTTCTTGTAGATAAATATCAAGAGGAATGAAGATGGCCATGAATAAAGAGCTTGCGATATGAATGTGCATATATTTACTTCAAAGTATCCTAATTAGTGTATCGTAGTTAGAAATAAGTTAAGAAATCAATAAGACATGTGAATAACAATGTAATAGTCATGATCCAGTTACGTATTCATGGCTATATAAGGCAATCAAGACATTAGAAATTAAGAGAATTCATTACCATGGTGAAGATAGGTGTATTGCGGGAGATCAGTAAATTTAGAGCTCAATCTTATTCTCATTTCTCTCAAGATGATCACATGGATCAAGAATCCTTGTACACAGATCGAATTCAATAGTAAACCAAGTTGTGGTTAAAGTTTTGTGTCCTAATTCCTCTCACAATGTATGTATGGTTCATAGGAACATTCATATGTCAACTCTTTGAAGTGAAGACTAAGAAATGGTGCATGGTATCGATTGAAGATTTGCTTAGATCTTAGTGATGAATGTAAAGTTTTTATGTTTAAGCATTAGAAATCTAAGTTTAGAGGCAAGGAAGCTATGGCTAAAAGCATTTTGTAAAACAGGTTGTATTCTAGGAGAAATATGTGTTAGAAGTCATATATATCAAAGTCCCCATTTTTGGACATGAGCTTTAGGCAAGCTTTTGATCTTAGTAATCACACAAAAATTTGACAAGTTTAACTAAATGTCTATTGAACATTTAGGTTATGCAAGGATCATACAAAGGTCCTTTGGACTTGTGAGATTTGTAGGAAATGAAGTCAAATCTTGAAGTAGACTTCTTGAAGACAAGAATAGCTCAAAATTGAAGGAGGTAGATGTAAATCTCAAACCTGGAAAGTTTTTGAAGTCTTTGTGTAAAGTCTTGTCTATACTTGATGTAGAGATGTTCTTAGATCAAGGTAGAATTGACATTGTATATTAGAAAGGTCTCCATCATTAGTATCAGAGCTTAAGGACTAGATCAAGTTAGGGGATTGAAGAAAAGGTCCCGATTGCTATAGATTTCCAAATCAAAGGTGAAGAAGGCATTAGAAGGCTAGTTTTGCAAAAGAACTTTAGAAGGACATGAAGGAAGCTCAAAAGGATGAGAAGAAGTAAAGAATTTCTTCGAAAGATACATTCCATAATTGTAGTATACTTCTCTCTCAAGAAAAGTAACAAAAAGATTGGAGAGAGCATTCATATAGACAAACTTGATAGAGAGAACTATCCGACATGGCCTATGAGGATGGAAGATGATGGATTACATCATAGGAGAGGAAGAGAAGCCAGATAAGGATCCTAGTCTTCCAACTAGGAAAGATCTTGCAAAGTTGAAGAATTGGATGAAAAAAGATGGTCAAGCTAGGAGCATTATCTACATGGCTATTAATGATTATCTCTTTCCACATATTGGAGGGCTACCGAGTGCACCTGATATATGGAATGCTTTGGAAGAACATGTCCAAAACACAACAAAGCAAGGAAGGCCCCGCTATGGGCTGAATTTACAACCTTAAAAAAATACAGCTTCACAATGAATTTCCGATTATGTAACAAGGATGAAAGATATCGTAGTTTGCTTACGAGAAGTTGATCAAGAGATTGAAGAATAAAAATTGGTAAGGTAGATCCTTAGAGGATTAAGAGGTGATGAAGGGTGGAAACTTTCTATGTTGTCAATTGAATTATCATTAGATTGTTTCACTCTAGATCTAAATCAATTGCAAGGACACATGCTAACATTTGAATATGATATTAAAGGTGAGAAAGAGAAAAGTGAAGGTACCTTGAATCAAGCTAACTTTACTAAAGGTAAAGGAAATAGTAGAGGTAAAGTAAATAGCAGAGGTAAAGGAAGAGGTGGCAAAAACAAAGACAATGGCAAAGCTTGTTGGATATGTGGTAAAACAAATCATTTGGAAAATGAATGTTGACACAACACTTAAAAAAATGGTAACTACAATGAGAAACTCAATCAAAGAGGTAAAGGAAGCAGAAACAAGAAAGGTAACTTTCGAGGAAGAGATGGTAGGAATACATATGGCAGAGGAAGTAGAAGAAGATTCCAAAACCAATCCTACAACCAAACCTATTATAATTATGCATTATATCAAAAGGAGGATTCAACTCTGATCATGAATGCTACACATGAAATAACAAGTGAAGACCAAAGAGTATTCTATATTGACTCAGGGTGTAGCAATCATCTTAGTGGCAACATTGACTCGATGAATAGCATGGAAGAAAAAGTACACGAACACACAATTCAAATTGGAGATAAAACAAAAAAAAAAGTGGAGAGCATTGGGTCAATGAAGACAAAGAATGGGAGTACAATATTTAAAATGGTACTTAATGTTCCCACAATTCCAAAGAATTTAACAAATTGTTGAGAAAGGATATGAAGTCCAATTCATTAATGATGGACTTTATGTGAAAGATCCAAATCAAGGATATAAGAGTATTTTTGCATGCCAAAATGAAGGAAGACTCTTTACTCTTAAGGTAGAAGGTAATGTATGACATGCCTTGTTTCTTTATGGAAGTCAAAAGATGATTGAATTGAACCTATGGCACAAAATACTAGGTCATTTTAATGAAATAGGTATAAAGGATATGGCAAATAATGGATCAATGATAGAATTACCCAATATTGAATGTCAACACATGACATACAAGTGTACAACATGCCAATTATGTAAAGCTCACAGACAATCATACAACAAACAAGGATTCATGCATACAAACATGCTTGAATTAATACATACAAACGTGTAGGGTGCCTCAAAGGACTATAGCATCAATGGATCCAGATACTATGTTTTCTTTGTAGATGATACAACAAGATAGAACACACTTTATGTGATCAATGATAAATATTACGTATTCAATACATTTATACACTATCATGCTTATGGAGAGAGTATTATAGGTCAAAAGCCCAAGAGATATAGATCAAATGGAGAGGGCGAGTATTTCTCCAAAGAATTTTTACTTGTGGAATGCACGTATAAAAAGAGAAGTAACATGCGTGTACTTTCCAAAACAAAATGGAGTTGCAGAAAGAAGCAATAGAACTCTTGTGGAGTTTGCTAAAACATGATGAAAGAAAAGAATTATCCTCATTACTTATGGGTAGAAGGTGTTAACACTGCAATGTATCTTGTGAATAGGTTATCTTTCAAAGAATTGGATGGCCCCATGTTGGAGTCAATGTCCAAAATGCTCCAAAATCTTCAGGTATTATAGCATATGTAGGCTTGGATCTTAGTCCCTCTACAAGAAAACGGCTCGAGCGCCTTGGATAGATCAGTGTCCTCCTATCAAACCCACCCGGGTTCAAGTCTTGGCTGCAGCACATCGTCTTTGCAAAGAATATTTTGATGTTTTTTGTGTTTACAACAAAGACGGATCACGATTATTTTTGTGTTTACAACAAAGACGGATCACGATTATTTTTGTTCGTAGCTTTTTACATAAGCGATCGTAGAAGCTTTATTAATGTGCTTTTGAAGGAGCTTTTGGAGGGTAATCTAAAACTATATAAAGAGCTTGGCTCATTGTTTAGATCATCCTTCACCTAATTCAACACAAGCTTTGGAGCTTTGGTCCCTCATTAGAGGTGGTGCTTCTAGCACATGGGGCATCCATGGTGCTATCTTGGAGCATGTTGAGGAGCGGCTATGGAGTTCTTCTTGGAGAAGAAGAGTGTGCTCACACTCTTGCTTATGGAGAGGACTTATTTATTAGCAGCTTGGTGGTGTGGATCGGCCATCCACATGATATATTTGAAGATTGTCTTCTACATGAAGATTTCAAGTTACTTCAAAGAGATTGGATGGTGGTTAACATAATATTTGCATCTTATGTTAAGTATTGAGGTACATATTCTCTTTATGCACACAGGTACTACTTGGAGCTTATGGAGGCAGTAACATCCATATCAGGAGGAGTCCTATTCGACATAGGTACAAGAGAATCAGTACGTATATGCTTTATGCATATTTGGAATAGATGTTAGAGAAGATATGTTCAGAGGACTTTGAGGATTTCTGGCAGCAAACTTGTTAGCATTCTTTTCTACTTTTGTAAGTATGTGATCTTTTCACACATGTGTCTAACTTAGGATCTTCTATAGCCTAAGGTTAGATGAGGGTTTGTTCATTATCAATTTAAGACTGATCCTTCCTCTTTCGGTCACTCATATTCATTCTTCTACAACCTATTAAGTCACACATCTCATGTATATTCAAATTTTCGCCCATACATCTGAATATGTTTGGTACATTAGTACATTCACTCATCCATCTATTTCTGTTCACATAGAGTGGTTGAGAGTTTTGCTCCCACATTGTAATTCAAACATTTGTATATATGATAGTGTGAGTAAGCAATGGCTTACGTAACACTTTACACATGTTGTCTAGTATCTTTCTATCTTTGTCTCATCATTTGTATGATTAAATGTGGTATGTTCATGTTTTGTCAATATTGGAAGATTGCTAGATTCTATGTTGTATATGCTGGACCTATGGAACCTTGGACCTATGGTATTAGTTATGGGCCTACTAATTTCCAACATTTGGTATCAGAGCTTTAGGGTTTTGGCATCAGAACATTCAGGCTCTTATATTCACAGGTTCCCAGACTTCCAGGTTTACAACATATGATTTAAGGACATCTTCTAACATTTGACATTTGACATACACACTTAAATCTAGATGAGTAAAGATTTGAGAATTAGACAATTCAGTTATACGTTTATTCATCAATGTGGAGTATGAAGTTGATGATCTATTAGCAGCCAAATACTTCTATAAAGTATGTACAAAAGTATTGTTTGAAGACCAAGACTTGATGAAGAGAAGGCTACTTCAAATTTGAGGAAGAACAATGGTTTGGAAAAGATGAAGGAACCATATCAATATCAAGTCACATGTATTAGTTTCTACTATTAGATTATCATTTGCAGGTCATATCTTAGAAGAGTAGTTATGAAGAGATTTGAAAGATTCAAGGAGTGCTATACACTGGCATTCTTTGAAAGTTAAAAGCATTAGCTACATCAAAATAGGTATCTAGAGGTTTTTCTGGACAGTTTTGATAGATCTCTTTCATGGCAAGAAAGTTCATCTAAGAAGACAAATGTGGAGAGCATCAATTTTGCTTTCAACCAATTTTGTGTTGTAAGTTGGTTGAATATCCAGGTACAAAATTTGATCTAGATAATCTAGAGAGGTAACTCTAGAAAGGTAATTCATCATTTAGCCAAAAGGTTGGTGAATTCAGTCATATCAGTCACATTTGAAGTAGAATTTTGATTTAGAGATATGAGGAGATGGTAAAACATGATTCTATATTCACTTCCATTTATATACCACGTTTGTTTTGTCTCTTACTCTTAGCACTAGAGGAAGAGAAAGAGTTCATTTGAAGAAGATAAGAGTGCTTGCTACTTCAAGATGAAGAGAACAAAAGGTATGGAAGAGAAGTTTGAAGATGTTGACATCATCAGGTGGAAGAAAGATGAAGAAGAAGAAAGTCCATCATTTCCAAAAGAAAAGTAAGGCTTCCTTTTCTCATATATTTCCCATATACTTTTCCTACTTTTATCCTCTACATCCAAAGAAAAGTCTATGAGAACATCTTGTGAAAAAGATAATTTAAAGAAGAAGCAGTTTCCTGTTTTGCATTATACTTGGTCATGATTTAGTAGATTTGACAAAGAATTGCGTTGAGAGAAAGAAAAGCAGCAAATTTTGAAGACAACTTGTTTATTTTGACTCATATGTATGGGTTATATATAAGTTGAAGTTTTTGAGCAGGCAGCTATATGTTCCCTCAAAGAATTCTTGGAGTGTCAATACAGAGCTACTTGGTATATGGCAAGTTGCAGAGAAGTATATTTCTTCTTTATCTAACTCTTAAGGTAAACGAGTATTTGTAGAAGATGTTGGAGACTTGGAGAGAGGCTTTATATTTGAAAAGGTTACCTCATATTCAGTGTTTTCAAAAAACTTCAGAAAATTCAGATTTGTTGATGTACAAGTCAATGGAGAATCTACTTTCTGTGTTTATCTTGATTTTTGTATACATGCTTGTATTAAAAAAAGGTGTTCCATCAGATCATATCACTTGATTGACAAGTGGAGTTAGCCAAAAGAAAATCAAGCAGGTACTATCACATTTCACTCGGAAGAATATGAAAAGAAGTATCAACTTGCAGCTTTTGGAGTTCTCAAGGTGAGAAGTTTGTCCACTTATGTTTCAAGTAGAAGTTGCAGATTCTTGAAAAAAGTTTTACAACTTTATATAAGAAGCATGGACACTTAGAGACATTCAGGTAGCAAATCAAACCTTTAGTCATGAAGGTTTGATGAGAGCAGATTCTATTTTAGATATTTTGTTGGAGAGATCTTGATAGATCTAGATAGATCATGTAAGATCTTGAGTATTTATGATTCAGCTGTCTATCCTTTGTTTGAAAAGTTCTTAACATTGGAGGAAGTAAGTCAAACATTCAGATTTTATCAGATTAGTGTTGCAGAGAAATAGAAGAAGATACTTGTTATGTTGCAGAAGGTTATGAATCCTAAAATGCTTTCAGCAAAGGTTTTATTGGATCAACTAACCTTATTCTATAATTTGGGAAGCTGAGGAATGACAGGGAAAGCTATTGGCATGTGTATAGTGCTAATAAAAAGGGTTCAGAGATTTTTGTTTCAGATACATGTATTGATCACTGAAGTTTAGATTTATTGAAAGAAGGAAGACGTTCCAGATTTCATAAAGTTTGATATATTTGAAGAATTCTGGATACTAGTGTTAAGTCATCCAGGCGGATGAAACATGAAGACTTATTTTCAGCCATATGTAAAAGAATGCAGAGTCATATCTACAGGTATTCCTATATTTATTTTGTCAGGTTCTCTTTATATTCCAACTTTGAAAGAAGAAGGAAGAAGAAGAATGTCTGGAGAAAGCTCTTGTTAGGATGTTCCTGTTCAGGAGAAGGTTCCAGAGTTCTATTGAAGAGAATGGTAGGTTCTGAAGGAAAGAGGTATGAAAGACTTACAATTAGAACAAGGATAATAACATGATGACATCATAGATCCTTTGATGAGACTCATGAGTTGAGTTGAGTTGAGTTGACTTAAGTACAGTTAGAGATGAACCAGCAATGCTCATAATACACTAAGTTGTGAGTCAGTCACAAGTCCCAAGATTCAGTTCTTGATTTTGTTTAGTGTATTTACATGGCACAACAGAAGTACATTGAGAAACTTTAATAAGGTAAATGCAAATATGTGGATCCTAGTGTATATTTTTAGGTTTAAGAAGACAAAAGATAGCAGGTTTAGAGTCAATACTTGCTACATTTGTTGTCAAGCAAATGATTGCTTGATAAATACACTATTGGATATCTAGTTTGCATATTTTCTCAAGTATTTTGGTTCATTTTCAGCAAGTTCAAGTTTTTGAAATTTGAAGGAAAGTCAAATTCAGTTTTGAAGAAGACTTTTGAAGAAAAGGTTTGAAGGTCAGTTCGGAAGTACAAGTTTGAAGCTTATAAATGAAGTTGCAAGTTCATTTCATCTTGTACCATTTTGACATTGAAGGGGGGATTGTTGGAGTCAATGTCCAAAATAGTCCAAAATCTTCAGGTATTATAGCATATGTACACTTGTATCTTAGTCCCTCTACAAGAAAACGGCGCGAGCGCCTTGGATAGATCAGTGTCCTCCTATCCAACCCACCCGGTTCAAGTTCTGGCGGCAGCACAACGCGTTCGCAAAGAATATTTTGATGTTTTTTGTGTTTACAACAAAGACAGATCGCGATTATTTTTGTTCGTAGCTTTTTACATAAGTGATCGTAGAAGCTTTATTAATGTGCTTTTGAAGGAGCTTTTGGAGGGTAATCTAAAACTATATAAAGAGCTTGGCTCATTGTTTAGATCATCCTTCACCTAATTCAACACAAGCTTTGGAGCTTTGGTCCCTCATTAGAGGTGGTGCTTCTAGCACATGGGGCACCCATGGTGCTATCTTAGAGAATGTTGAGGAGCGGCTATGGAGTTCTTCTTGGAGAAGAAGAGTGTGCTCAAACTCTTGCTTATGGAGAGGACTTATCTATTAGCAGGTTGGTGGTGTGGATCGGCCATCCACATGATATATTTGAAGATTGTCTTCTACATGAAGATTTCAAGTTACTTCAAAGACATTGGATGGTGGTTAACATAAGATTTGCATCTTATGTTAAGTATTCAGGTACATATTCTCTTTATGCACACATGTACTACTTGGAGCTTATGGACGCAGTAACATCCATATCAGGAGGAGTACTATGCAGCATAGGTACAAGAGAATCAATGCGTATATGCTTTATGCATATTTGGATCAGGTGTTAGAGAAGATATGTTCATATGAGTTTGAGGATTTCTGGTAGCAAACTTGTTAGAATTCTTTGCTACTTTTGTAAGTATGTGATCTTTTCACACACGTGTCTAACTTAGGATCTTCCATAGCCTAAGGTTAGATGAGGGTTTGTTGATTATCAGTTTAAGACTGATCCTTCCTCTTTCGGTCACTCATATTCACTCTTCTACAACCTATTAAGTCACACATCTCATGTAGATTCAGATTTTTGTCCATACATCTGAATATGTTTGTTACATTAGTACATTTACTCATCCATCTATTTCTGTTCACATAGAGTGGTTGAGAGTTTTGCTCCCACATTGTAAATCGAACATTTGTATATATGATAGTGTGAGTAAGCAGTGGCTTACGTAACACTTTACACATGTTGTCTAGTCTCTCTGTATCTTTGTCTCATCATTTGTATGATTAAATGTGGTATGTTCATGTTTTTTCAATATTGGAAGAATTCTAGATTCTATGTTGTATATGCTGGACCTATGGAACCTTGGACCTGTGGTATTAGTTATGAGCCTACTAATTTCCAACACGTGACCCCTTATGAAGCATGGTGGGGTAAGAAAAAACTCTTGATCATTGCAAAATATTTGGATGTTTGGAATATGATTATGTTCCCTCTCAATTGAGACATAAGCTAGAACCCAAGGCAAAAAAGTATGTGTTTATAGGGTATGATGATAGAAAAATGGACTACAAGTTGTGGAGTCCATCCACATAACAATTTCTTGTTTCCAAAGATGTGAAATTTGATGAAAAAGGTACATGGTATACAAGTTCTAACAATATTCATGTAGATTTTGAAGAAATCATGAAGATAGGGAAAGGAAAATCAAAGATGCAAGTGTATGGAGATGTAAATGATGATGATATGTATAGAAATGAAATGCATATTTGAGATGAAGATAGACCAAGATTTGATCCACAACATAATAAGGCAAAGACTTCAAGAAGTGCAGAGATAAAAAGGTCATCAAGAGAAAGAATGCAACCTATAAGGTATAGCTATGACACTTCTTATATTACAACCAAAGATTATGCATACATATTTCATACAAATGAAGATCCATCAACATATGCAAAAAGCTAAAGGTAAAGCGAATTGGTAAAAGGAAATGAAGAAAGAGCATGATGCTCTACTTGAGAATGATACATGGGACTTGGTAGCTAGACCAAGGAGTAAAAAGGTAATTGGATGTAGATGGGTGTATAAAACAAAAAGAGTTGGGGATGGAAAGGTGTCTCAATACAAAGCTAGAATAGTGGTCAAAGGATATGCTCAAACACAAGGTGTGGACTATGATGAAACTTATGTTCCAGTCGCTAAAAATGTCTACCATTAGAACATTGATAACTAGTGCAGCTTTCAAAGGATGAAAGTTGTCAAAATTGGATGTGAAAAATGATTTTTTAAATGGATACATTGCACACGAAGTATACATGGAGCAACCAAAGGGATTCAAAGATCCAAATAGATTAAATTGTCTGTGTAATCTCAGAAGAGCTTCGTACGGTTTGAAACAAGCCCCAAGGGCTTGAAACTATAGACTTGTGAAGTTCTTTAATGAGCTTGGATATCAAGATTTAAAGGTAAATAGTAGCTTGCTAGTGAAAGCAAGTGAAGAGGGCATATATACATTTGTATCTTTGTTGATGAAATTATACTTACAAGAACAAATACTCAAGGAATCAGAAAGCTCAAGAAGAAAATGGAAAAAGGGTTCAAGATAAGTGACTTGGGAAACTTATCTTACTTTCTAGGCATGGAGATCATTTACACTCAACATGGAGTGTATGTTACACAAGAAAGGTATTTGAAGAATCTTCTATTGAATTTCATCATGCAAAATTGTAGACCTTTAGCAACTCCTTTAGAGGTAAATAAGTTAAGTAGGTATGGAGGTGAAAAACTCAAAGACATGAAGATCTATCAACGTTCAGTAGGTAGTTTGATATATGATTCCTTGACAAGACCAGATCTTTCATATGTAGTTGGTATCACAATTTGTGTATTGTCCTAAGAAAGCTCATTGGATTGCATCTCAAAGAGTGTTAAGGTATATTGAAGGAACTTGTAATTAAGGTTTGTACTATGGTTTCACTTGTGACACTAGGGTTATGATGTTTAGTGATGTAGATTGGGCAGGTAGTACATGTTGACATATCAAGCTCAACATGTGATGATCCAAGATGACATATATCACTTTTTCTTTTCACTCACATGTATAGTGGTCACACCACAATATGTCTGGGATACTTCCGTGCACTTTACTAGATTTATCTACCAAGAGTGATGACACATTTGTTTCTTGCCAGCTCACTCATTCATGGATATTATGATTTTCCTTATGTACTGTTCTTTATATATTGCACTAGTTGTATTGCTGTTTTAGGTCATTCTTGTATATTCCTTTTTATGCCTCAATCTGTGTGTGTGATCCTCTTTGAGTGTGAGAGTGTGTGAGTGAGCTCTCTTCCTTATCTCCTTCCTTGTGACATGGTATCAGAGCTAGTATGGCTATAGAGAGCTTGTGGAGAAGGCCTACAATGAAGAGTATGCGAGAAGGCATGACGAAAGAGTGATTCACAAACAACCTCAGATTGCTACAAAAATTATCATGAAGGTAGAAGGCATCTAAAATTTGCTCAGATTTCTATTTCAGATCCATCTCGACCTTCATTTTGAGTCCGCAAGGTGGGTCCATAGAAAAATCAGGTCAGTTTGCAAAATCTAACTTGCATTCTATTCTGCAACACTCAAGTATTCTAGATCTTGAATTTCAAGTGATCTTGTGTATCGCTAATACATGAAAATTGTGTTTTTCTGAGATAGAACTGTCACCTCATAGTGCAATAGTCTTTAAGCAGAAGTACTGCTTGTAGTGTCTTACAGTGTTGTGAATTACTGTAGAAATGGTAAGTTCGGATGGAATGAGTTAGCTTATGAGCGATAAGATGGATAAGAATAAATTCCATGCCGAGAGATTCAGAATGAGGAGTTTCCTGATGGGAAAAGGCTATTGGAAGTACATTGAAGGAGAGAACAAAAACACTCTGTAGTTACAAGAAAGGAATTAGATTGTAGATTAATTAAGAGCATATGAAGAATGGAATCAAGGAGCATGAAAGGTAATGTATTGCTTATCGTTTAGCATTCCAAATAGCATGATTGGGCACATACATGATGCCAGGAATCCAAAAGAGGCTTGGAATAGTTTGGTCACATTGTATGAGACCAATACAAAGGCACATAAATTGCAACTCAAGAACGAGCTGCATACACTAGAGAAAAATTGCATGTCGATAATTGAATATCCTAAAAATCAAAAGCCTATGTGAGTCACTTGCATCTATTGGCATGAATGTATATGTTGATGATAAACTGGAAGTGTGCCTTTGTGGTTTAGAAGCTACATATAGGCAATTCAAAACTTTTATTTAGACCAAACAAAATATTTTGAATTTTGTTGATCTGGTGTCCATGCTGATTATTGAAGAAAAGAATCTTGGTGCAGACTCAAAATCCTAAGGAAAACATAATTTTGAGCAGGTATTATACTCTAGCAGAGGAAGAGGAAGAGGTAGAGGCTTTGGAAGTGGAATAGGATACAGTAACCAAGACTAAGGTGAACAACAAAATCATGCAGGAGGTAGAGGACAATTTCGAGGCAGGGGGAGCCAAAGAGGCCACAAAAATTTCCTAAAAAATGATTCAAGTAATGACAATAAAGGATGCTAGAATTGTGGTAAACCTAGACACTTTGAATGTGATTCCACGTTGAAGAATCAAAATAAAAAAAAGAAGCAATACAACTATGCATCCATAAGTGCAGATGATTCTGAGAAGCTGTTCATGGTCCAACATCATATAATGAATACGATGTCTATTGATGTTTCAAAATAGAATGGAATGTCTTGTATGTTGATTTAGGTGCTTCAAATCACATGACCAATCATGTGGAATGGTTTAGTAGTTTGCAAAAATTGCCAGTTCTTGGATATTTTGAAATAGGTGATGAAACATCCCATCCTATCGAGCATAGAGAAAACATAGCACTATCTATGGAGGACATGAAGTAAAACATCTTGCTGATGTGATGCATGTTCCAAATATAAGTAAGAATCTAGTTTTTGTTGGACAAATGGTTGGCCAAGGATTAGAAGTTAGGTTCAATGTTGATGGGTTTTATATAGAAGAGTACAAACAAGATGGAAGATTGATTGCAAAAGGAAACAAAGTGGGTAGGATGTTCACTTTAAATGTGAAAATTCTTGAAATGAATGCAGCCATGTTTGCAAAAGGTGTAGGAGTTATTGCTCATATAGAGATCTGAGACAAATAATTTGGACACATAAATTTGCAGAGGTTGAAATTGATGCAATCAAAGGAGATTGCCAATGGACTTGGAGATGGCTGTACTTTATGGAAATGAAACATAGAAGCTGGTTCCATTGCTGCAAGGAAAGAAGCTGGTTCCATTGCTGCAAGGAGATGTCTGCAAGTGGGTTTATAAGGTAAAGCAGAATGCTGATGGCAACATAAGCAGGTATAAAGCACGATTGGTAGCAAAAGGATATGCACAAACATATGGCATTGATTATGAGGAAACCTTTAGCCTTGTAGCTAAAATGTCAACTGTCAGAGCAGTTTTTGCATTAACTATAACAAGAAGATGGACTTTACATCGGATGGATGTGAAGAATGCTTTTTTACATGGTGAGTTGAAAGAAGAAGTATCCATGGACCAACTACAAGGATGTGAAGATTCAAAGCACCCAAAATATATTTGTATTTTGAAAAAGACTTTGTATGTACACACACACACACACATAAAAATACACACACACACACACACACACACACACACACACACATATATATATATATATATGTGTGTGTGTGTGTGTGTGTGTACATACATACATACATGTTAGCTCAGGAAATGGCTGATTTATGCACTAATATGTTTCTATTTGGCAGGAGAAGATGGTTGATTTCAGGTACTTGAAGAGTGATTAGATGATTGATTGGAAGTATTTGGAGGTTACACGATGACTTTTTGGTGGAGGACAGAACCAGTTTTTCTCCATGCCATCAACTGTGGTTATGAGGACAAAACAGCCTGGGGCAAAGAGATTGGCTAGATATATGGATCAGCGACATAAGATATTCTTACTGTTTTAAGATGCATTGCCAAGGCTCATGAGGATACCACAGAGATAGGCTATCATGTGGGTTAACACTGATTCAATAACAGGATTTTATGAAAGAAGTGTCACACATACATAATGCAGGCATACTTGATGGGCTTCCTTATTTTTTGAGAGGATTCTGCACATCAATTACTAGAGTTTTCATTGGGTAGTAGAAGTTCAAATCAAGATCACACCCAAAGGACATCATCTAGAACCCAGGATGTGCTGGTCCTAAGATTTTGTAGAATAGAAGTGAGGTTCTGGAATATGCCGCATCAGGTTAAAAACCAAGATGATAGACATGCAACTTGTTTCTTTATTACAACTGGGAGCATTAGTATGTTGAGGGAGCAGTTATATGGTCTCACTGATGGAGGAGGGATTTGCCATTGCAGAAAACAATTTCTTTTCTAGATGCTTGGGTAGGCAATACTCGTTACTTGTTTCTTCTTAAAGCTTTGAAGGGCTTTCCATTTTTTTGTCAGACAAATGGGCCGCTTTCCATTTCTTGGTGCAGAAGGTAGGAGGTTTTTGTTTGTTGTTTTGCCATAATTCTCGAGGGCAACTGGGGAAAGTCCTGGCGCCAGCTCTACTACCTCCTACAACCCTACTATCTACAATGGTTTTTTTTTGGGCCATTCCTCATGAGTGAGAGGTGGGCTATGCCCTCTGACGACACACAAGGTTGGGGCCAACAATAGCCGGAGGAGTACACATACGAGTTCGGAGGGGGGGGTCTCTCTCTCCGGTTTTTGTTTTGTGTCTGCACCACTGTTGTTTTGTCAAAAAAGGGGACGTTCGGCTGGGCAATCTTACACATATAGCAGGAGCGAGAGAGAAGACAACGTGGACGGGGAAGGGATTCAAAAGAGTAGCTCAGAAGAAGTGTTGGAATCGAAGAAACGATGTTGATGGGAAAAAACAGAGCTCATCGTTCGTCTTCCTTTTGTGTAACAATGATATGCAAGGTAGAACAAGAGAAAGGAAGTCTGTATTGTTACTGGGAGGTGAATCAGCTATGATCGCAAAATCCCTGCCGAAGATTTGTACATATAGGTAAATGTTTTGTTTTGTTGTGACTGTTCGTAAACTATGTCGAAGTTATTTGGATGGGAAGCCCCTTTCTCATAAAAAGTCTTTTCATGTTTGGTCTAAGAAATCAGCGACCTGGTTTGTAAATCGAGTGTTTGGCACTATTGTCGACAGAATCGTATGTATATGCCTCGATAACTATATGTGTCTTATAGAAGGAATAAGAAACCTTCTCTACCTATTCTCAAGCATCAGTAGTGACCCCTTTGATTCCAGCTTGTTCTGCATTATTACAATGTTTAAATAGTGAGGGAGGATGTTTTGATAAGGTTTCGAAATGAACAGCAAATTCGGAACGATTTTTTTGGGTTAATGAACCTAAAACAGCACTGAAGTTGCTTGAGAGTTATATACTCAGGGTTGGGGTTTCATACATCCTCATTGAGATTAAGAGGAGTGCACGTCTCAAGCGTCCAAGGAAATGTCGACTAATTGTAGGATTGCCACGATGGGATGGAATGAGTTCTCTAGGGAATTAAGGTACATTGAAATGGAAGGATAATGAGAGTGGATACATTATGCCGGGTTGTTTGTTTTGGAATTATGATCAGTTAATCATTCAAGATATGCATAACCTCCTGGGATGAGTGGTCTCCAACAAAAAGATAGCTACCTGCTGCGTCAAACCCTCCTGAACATGGTTTCTTATATAGTCTCTGCTCATAGTCAACTAGGTTCTCAATTTTTTTATATTCAGATAGACAGTTGTATCTTCTCGGAAATTTTGCATGGTGATAAAAGTAGTTGTCCGCTTCATGCAAATCTATAGCATGTGTTATACTCGCATCTAGAGCAATTAAACGACCTACTTTAGATTCTTTGCTCATGCACAGATTGGAAGGGTTAGATGAGACTTCATGAGTTAGTCCATGGGTTGCGAGTCCTCTCCTCTCTCGGGGTTTCATGTGACAGTCAAAATGAATGTACACTTGACTGCAACTCAAGAAAGTGTGTTAATGGTCATCTTGTAGGGGCTTTCAGATGATTGTGGGCAGTCAGGGAGGAGCCAAGTTCACGAGGTTAGGTTACTCTCTAAAAGCTCCATGCCAAGAATTGGGCACTCTTGCATTTTTGTGATCGTAAACATGGATATGAATGGTTAGCAATTCTATTGCATTACATGTGTATACATCCGCCTAGGACATGGGAAACCATCTGAATGAAATAAAAAGGAAGGGTGACGAAGGAAAGAGGAAGGAATTACAAAGAAAAAAAACGAGGGAGGAGGAGAGGAAATGAAGGAAAATATTTTATAAATATGAGTGAAAAAGAGGGAGTCCGCAAGTGTGGGTATGAGAGTGGATGCTCTTCAGAGTAACTTGCATGTGAGTAAAGAGAGAGTAAGTCCACGAGGAGTAACCACAGGAGTTGGACATTTAGGTGCATGGGTCGTTTCCCATCTCCTTCACAAGTATATTGGGATGAATTTGTTGGACTTAGGCCGACCAAAGCTTACTTAGCATCAGAAGTTCAGGCAAAAGATCATTGTGCGTAGGTATTTTCCTGTGGGTTTAGAGGCTTATCAATACATACATACATACATATATGTATGTATTTATGTATGTATATATGTATGTATGTATGTATGTATGTATGTATGTATCTATCTATCTACCTACCTATCTAGAAGTAGTTGGTCTTGGACTCCTTTCAAAAAGAGCTTGATGAGAGAAAGAATCCCTAGAAAGGGATAGAAATGTGAATGATGAAATTGATGCATGCAATGTTCAAGTGCATGACCTACACAAACTTCAAAAAAACTAAGATAAAGAAGATATGAAATGTTGAAATAACTTCCATAGTCTTCCTCAAGGCTTACATACTAAACTAATACAAGCATAGTCATATTTGAGCTATGAAACTTCAAGGTTAAGAATATGTAAAATGTTTATCAGAAATGGTGTGTACATTTTCAAGAGAAAACTAATAGATACGTTCAATCAAAGCTAGATAAGTAAGTTAACAGAAGATAAAAGTATTTATTTGTCAGTTAAACTAGGCAAATCAATCTCTTGATTCAAAGATATGCCATAGATTTTCATTGTTGTCTCATAAAATTGTGAAAGGGGTTGTCTTAGTAATCAAGATAGTTGAAGCATCTGGGTTTTTGAGTAAAAGAGAAGCATCATCGATAGAATGTTGGTGGCTCAAGACATTGATGTTTGTTACCACATTGAATTTTGTTGGTTTGATTATGGTTCAACTTAGTTCAAAAAAACTTTTTTTGAGAATGTAGTTTATTTCTCATAGATACAATGCTTGAGAACCTTGACTTGTATGTATCTCTGTATGTATATATATATATATATATATATATATATATATATATATATATATATATATATATATATATATATATATATATATATACATACAGAGATATATATAGATATATCTCTGTATGTATATATATATATATATATATATATATATATATATATATATATATATATATATATATATATATATATATATATATATATATATATATATATATATATATATATATATATATATATATATAGCACACTTTGAGTTCTTCCTTCCCGCTTCTCGAAACATTGGGCTTGACTCTAATAGATTATTTGAGTTATTTGTATGAAGATCAAGTTAGAATAGGTAATTGAATAAACATTCTATGTAGAATCGATTCAATACGAGAAAATTGTTTCTAAATATTGAAGTCCAACATAACTCATGCATCTATTGATTTTTTCTTCAATCAAATGCTCCTAGCAAATTGCGATGGATGAAAAAATATTTAATATTTCTCTATAAGGGTTTTAAGAAAACTCTTGAAGAGAAAATAGTTATAAATTGCTCATATATTTGACAATTCCAAAGAAGTAAAGTCCCTGAGAAACTATCCTAAGTTAGAGATTTCTATACTCCATTTTTTTCTTTGGTTCAATTGAGTTTGTTTACCCACAAATGCATGGAACACTTGTTTCCTACATTCTTACCACGAATCTGAAACCTAGTTGGACATAGTAGTCCTCTATTTGGAAAAAGGATCAATGGATGTGATAAGAAATAGAAGATGGTAGAAACATCTAAGTCATATATCTTTGGGAAAACCTTAACTTTAGTTCATCCAATGTAAGTGGAACTTGAAGAAGTCTTGAACTAACGAGAGAATCCACCTTGCTATACCCATGTACAAGTGGTGTAGAGGCATGGATCAAGATATCAATTTGGTTGGAGATACTTAGAATCCACGTACTTCACATGTTTGGAGCATCGTAATAGGATGCTAGTTCTCTATTATGTTCTTTTCCCCTTTTTTGTGTATTAACTTGATAATGCCATTGTTGAAACAAGAAGGAAGCACGCCAAACTTGAGCGCCTCTTGCCAAACTAGACGAAGAGGGGTGGCAACCACCAACTTGAAGGATTTAAAGAACTCATTAGTGAGCCCATCGGGTCCCGGGCTTTTACCAGAAGGGAGGGCATCAATGACCTCAATGATTTCTTCTTCAGAGATAGGGGCATGTAGCAGGGAGGGAAGGTTGAGTGGTATCCTATGGGGGGAAACCCTAGATATGGCTGCCATACAGTCCCTTCTATGGTGGGAGAGGGGGTTCGAGGTCCCTAGGAGTCTCGTGAAGTGCCCTTCAATGATCCCAAAATTATCTTCTTCCGTATTGCATACATTGCCATTTAAGTCTAGCAATAAGGGGATCGATTCTCTGTTATGTTTCCTTTTAAGGATACGGCACATCTCTTTGGTAGGTTTGTCGACTTTGCTAGCCTACCACTCCTTGAAGAAAATTTGCAAATTTTTCCTTTGTATTTCTTCTTCGTATCTCAGCCTTTCTGGGCTTGAGATTTTCCTTTGTTCACTTCCTCCTCGAGCCTCTAGAGTCTATGATATAGAGCTTCTCTACGAGCCCGCCGCACAGTCTCGAGCATCTTCTTGGATCTAATCATGATCTGCCGTGAATTATCGACCACACTTCTCCAACACTTGGCTGGGGACAAGCCAGAGGCGAACGCCTCCTTCCACACATCAGCAAGTTCTTGATGGACAGAGGGGAGAGAGAAGGAGGGCGTACTGGCATGGAACCAAGGAGCCTTACGGATCTTGGTGGAAGGTTGGAAAGTGATAACGATCGGGTAGTGATCAGAGACGGTGAGGTTGGTGCGTTGCGAGAGGGAAGGGTGGCCCCACTGATGAGTAAAACTCTGAGAAATGTAGCATCTATCAAGTCTAGCTTTCCTCAGGTCCTCGCCCGCTTGGAGATTTGACCAAGAAAAGCCGCTCGAATCTTTGAATTCGACCAAATCCAAGTGTAGTTTGTTTTTGTCCCACGTTTCTTTGTCCCGACTATTGATGACCCTGCCCTTGCCCATCCATCTGTCCATAGGGTCCTCCACCATGTTGAAGTCACCACAAATAAGCACGTTGTGGGGGAGCGAGTCCAAGGAGGCCCAAGTGTTCAGTCTCTCTAACTCCCCATTAGGGGCATACAAAGAAACTAAATTAAAACAAAAAGGAGCACCCAAAGAAACAACAATCCATCGATGGCATTCATCTTCAATGGAGTTCTCAAGCTTTTCAAACCAGAATTGATTAATACCGATTACCGTTCCACCGGACCCCCGCTGGTGCGCCGTTGAAATCCAAACATGGGTCGAGGAGACATGTCTAAGCCGTTTCTAGAGGTCTTCTCCATCAATTTTAATCTCTTGAATACATATAAATTCTAGGTTTAGGCTAATTTCGCGAAGCCATTGACCAATGATGGTCGCTCTTGAGGGGTGGGTTAGCCCTCTAGCGTTTAACGAGACGATGATCATTGTCGTAGTGAGCCCTCTTTGCGGGAGGGAGCTTTGTCCTTTGTTTTCTTGGATTCATCTTTCTTTTTCGCTGGGATCGGGTCCCTAATTAGCAATAGGTTCTCGTGGGGGCTTTTCTAGGGTAACTCCATAGGTTGTTTTCCTTTGCGGGATGCCTTTTGCTGGGAAGAACTGGGCACCGTTTTTGACACCGTTTCTGGAATAGTCGATCCGATGATGGAACTTTCACTATCCATGTTATCCATGTTATCTTGTCATCTTGCATGTGCAATGTTGAGGGATATCTATTTCGAATCCATGTGAATATCATGTGATTTCCAAGATTATATGCCCTTCAACTAGCATCCATGAGGAAGCTAAAGTTGGATAGCTCTCCTCACATTTTCACTTGGAAAGCTCTACTCACATATCATTTAGCTTGATGGATGAACATGTTGAATGGTGAATTGAATCACACAAAATTGAAGATATCTCAATCTTCATAATACGTTAGAATGGTGATTGAATTCAATGTATGCAAGAATGAGCATGTGATTAGATTCAATCTCATTGTGAATTATGTCCTAGATGTGGAGTCAAATAGAACATAGTTGTTGAAAATCTCTAAAGTCCAATAATTTTGAGTAGGTCCATGAATTTATGAATCTATGGAACACTTTGAAATAGAGAGGGTCATGTGTATTCAGTAATAGTTTGTACTTACTTTGTGAAGAATTGAAAGAAAAATTGGCAAAAGACAAGGTTAATGTAAAAAAGGGAAGACATACAAAAAGGTAAAAACATTTAGTTTGTATACTTTTACTTTCTCTATATATTTCCCATTTAATATCTTAAGATTTTTCTTTTAATTGGATAAAAGGAATATTGGTAAAAGGAATTGAGTGTCTACCTAGGCTTTTGGTTTGTAGGAATCATATAATAATGTCCCTTGATGTGGAACTCATAAAAATATTTTTTCCTCTTGAAGAGACTTCAACCAAAAATCTACTCATTTTTAGTTCAACTGTGTTTCTGCCCCGAGCCCTTTCATATTGGTAAATGTAGCACCATGTAAGAGGACATGAGGACAAGTTTCTTGTAGGATAAAGAGAGGAATGCAAGGAATTATGGATTCACTAGAAAAACTCATGAAGTTGGAAGGTCTTAGTATACTTGGAAAAGCAAGCTTTTCTTAGGTGGCCATTACTAGCTTGAAAGCCTTGGTGTACCTAAACTAAAGGAGAACCTTTGAGGCTAATTGCATCCAAGTGTTGTTTCTAGGTATGTGGTTTTCCCTATGTATTGTGGTAATGACAACACAAGAAATTTATAAAGATTTTTATAACCCCTTCCTCTCAAACAGTAGAATCTCACAAATCCTTTTGAGAATCCTCTCTCCTTTGTGCAATCTATAAGTTTCCTATCTATCTAATCATGTTCTTGGTGCTATGTATCAAATATCCATAGGGTTTGATTCTAGCATGCTAAATATCAAATATCCATAGGGCTTACGTTAACCATGAACCATTTTGTTTCCTCTTCCAACAAAAAACTTATCATTCTAGTAACTACACCATGACAGCCTTCATGCCTTTTCAAATTTGTCTATTTTAGGTTTATCTTTGACCCACTTTCAAGACCTAGAATGGTCTTAGATCTTGGTTGATCCCTCTTGTAAAAAACCGTAAGGCCATATATTACATAGAGGCCAGTCAATTACAACTTAATGGCATGAAGAGCTTGGAAGTTCATTTCCTAAAGGCACGAAGAACTAGAGTGTCTACCTAGACTTTTGGCTTGTAGGAATCATATAATAATTTCCCTTGATGTGGAACTCATAAAATTATTTTTTTCCTCTTGAGGATACTTCAACCAAATATCTACTCATCTTAGTTCAAGTGTGTTTCCGCCCCTAACCCTAACATGCTGTTAAATGTAGCACCATGTTAGAGGACACGAGGAGAAGTTTCTTGTAGGATAAAGCTAGGAATGCAAGGAACTCATGGATTCACTAGAACAACTCAAGAAGTTTGAAGGTCTTAGTATACTTGGAAAAGAAAGCTTTTACTCCTTTTCTTTAGGTGGACCTTGCTAGCTTGAAAGTCTTGGTATACCTAAACTAAAGGAGAACAGTTAAGGCTAATCGCATCCAAGTGTTGTTTCTAGGTATGTGGTTTTCCCTATGTATTGTGGTGATGACAACACCTACTTTCAAGACCTAGAATGGGCTTAGCACTTGCTTGATCCTGTTGTAAAAAGAACTAAGGGCATATAATACATAGAGGTCAATCAATTACAAATCAATGGCATGAAGAGCTTGGAAGTTCCTTGTCCAAAGGCATGAAGGACTTGAGTGTATGCCTAGACTTTTGGCTTGTAGGAGTCATATAATATTGTCTCTTGATGTGGAACTTATAAAATTATTTTTTCCTCTTGAAGAGACTTCAACCAAAGATCTACTCATCTCAGCTCAAGTGTGTTTCCCCTAGCCCTTTCATATTGGTAAATGTAGCACCATGTGAGAGGACATGAGGACAAGTTTCGTGTAAGATAAAGAGAGGAATGCAAGGAAGTCATGGATTCACTAGCACATTTCATGAAGTTTGAAGGTCTTAGTATACTTGGAAAAGCAAGCTTTTACTCCTTTTCGTTTGCATTGTGGTGATGACAACACAATCATTTAGAAGGATGTTCATACCGTCAAATAGTAGAATCTCATAAATCCTTTTGACAATCCTGTCTCCTTTGTGTAATCTATAAGTTTCCTATCTTGTTCAATCATGTTCTCGGTGCTAAATATCAAATATCCATAGGGGTTACTTCTACCCATTTTAGCAACTATGACATGTACATTTCCTTTGAGTTTGTTTTTTTAGGCGAATTCCTTTGAAATAGCTAGTGATTTTTTTGTTTTTTTAGGCGAATTCCTTTGAAATCATGAATGAAAACCTCATAAAAAGAGGATAAGTACCCATTAGAAATATGATTATATGTTCTGACTATTATGATGTATGCATGAAGAATATTGAGGCAAAAGTAGGCAAAAGAATATTGTTGTAAAGCAAAAGTAATTGTAAAGCAAAAGTATATATTGTGTATTTGTAAGACTTTATGTGGAAAAAAAAAGTATTGGTTTGGGGGTTGAAGTGTTCAAATAGGGTCATGGCACACAAACTACTTTTCCATAGTTCTATGTCTTCTTAAAGGAAGTTAAATTTTGTTATCTACTCTTTTTTTAGCTTAAATTAATTGAAAGTACAACAATGAAGAGCATAACACCCATGGGGATCCCTTGAATACCACACAAAAAGGGGTTGAACACTTAACACCTATTAGGAATGAACAACGCTTGCTAAGGGCTTGGTTTCAATAGCAATAACACTGCTCGAAAGCCCACGATTCCCAAAGGGAGCTTATTTTTGTTCTCACTACTATAGGTGCATGAGAGACTTCCTCCCAATCCAATTCATAGGGCTCTTGAATGGAAGCCCCGTCCAAGGGAGGCAAATGACTCACCAATGAACACTTGAACAATGGAGTTATTCTCTTATTGTTTCACATGAAACAATGTACTCTTTTGGTATATTTAGTGCATCGGAGGCATAATCCCTAGCAGTGCTCGTGAAAAATCTTATTATGAATCAATCAAAATACGTGCACCTTTAAATCTAGGTCAAGACTTTTGAACATAAATTAGTTTCAAAATCCATAGATAAATTGTTTTGTTTTTTTAGGGAACAAAATAAAAATGTTAGTCAATTAAAACATCCAATAGATCAACATTATATATAAAAAAGCTAAAATATTGTTCAATTGAAAAAATGTGTTTTTCAATCATTCCAATCATCACAAAGTTGTAATCACTTCATACACTGGAATACAATCTCTTTTCAAATACTTTCTATATGTTTTTTGTCCTTTTTTGTCTCTCCATGTGTGTGTTTGTCTATGTTTCTATGTGTCTACCTGTTTTTCTATATGTTTGTCTATCTATCTATCTATCTATTTATCTATCTATCTATCTATCTATCTATCTATCTATCTATATATCTATCTATCCATCTATTTATCTCTATCTATCTATCTATACTCACTATGGCATGCACACATTGATCCTTCCTTTATCCCTTTAGTTTTGATGAATCCTTTTGGCCAATTCTTTAGTTTCATACATTTGGACAATACATGGGCTTCCAATCCCTTACTTTTGTGTTATGGTTTCTTTGATAGACTGAGGGGTAGTGCTACGGAGGCCTTTTTACCCATTTCAAGTTCTTTGATTCCCCTCACTGGTTCATGGCTAATGCCTTTACCTTGATTTTCTATTGAGCCCCCCTTTTTATGCCCTTTCATTTCATTATTCCCTTGCTTTCTAACTAGATAAACTCTCCAAAAGCAAGAAGTTTTACATGTGTGTTTGGGTTGAATTGAAATTTTTAATGGTCTATATGACTTCTTCTTAGAGGACCAAAGGAAGACTCGCCAATTATTGATGCTCCAAGGTCCTATGAGGCTACTAATATTACATTTTTCCACAAAAATGTGCACATCCAAGAAGCTTCTAAGGCTCTACACAATCAATAAATCATGTAAATGCCCCCTTCAAGGCTAAGATGAAGAAAAAGAAGATGCGAAGTTGGAGAAAAAGAAGAAAATGGTGAAGGTGAAGTTAAAGGATTGAAATTTAATGAAATCTTGAACATTCTTAACCTTAAATTGATGTTTGTACCTATTTCTATCTATCTAACTATCTAAATAATTATGTAAGAGTGGAACATGATGCAAATGTACCCCAATCTAGAGCTTTAAAGCACTAAAGACACATACGTCATGCAAATACTTACCATCGCTCAATGCAGCCAACAAGAACCTCCTTGAAAATGGTGCCAAAGGTGGATCCGGTGTATATCGACATGCACAATCAATGTATTGTCATCAATCCAGAGCCACCTCACACTATAAAGTATCAATCTATGGAGTAACCAATCAATGGTATGAAGATTGTGCATGCAAGATGGGCATACACATACCTACAACAAAGAGAAGAGGATACAACCTACATACATATGCACATAACAAGGTATCTATTGCTCAAGAAGAGGATACAACCTATAAGAGTTCTAGACTCATCAAGATAAACTTAAAAAATGAACGTTCTTTCACTTTTATAATTTCTAGAAGAGCTCTTTCTATAGTGCAACATCTAGCCTAGCTTTGAAATCAAGGCCGAGAGGTTATTGAGGTGTTGTAATAATGACTTTAAAAATAAAAATAAAAATTGGGTTGGAGATACTAATCATGCCAAGAAGCTCAAGTAAAACTTGGCTTTTATGAAATGCAGCTAGTTTATAAGGGAATTAGGGTTTATGCCAAAATTAGGTGTTTTCCAAGTAATTTGGTCCTATTTTTGGGAAAAACCTATCCTACGGAGGAATTTGAGATAAGAAAAATTGGTAGACACCTTCCTTCATATTTCATCCTAACATTCCCCTTCGAACATATTCTTTTTCCTCTAATCGAGCTATGTTTTCTTTGACTTTGGATTTTTGGTTCTTTGCTAGAGCTTCCTTAAGCATGATATGCCACACCAAAGTTTATATTCACATGGATGTAGGAAGATGATATGGGACATCAGATTATGAGATGGTAGGTATTTTTTGGTCTTAGAATCATTTCAAAATAAGCTTGAATTGACAAAGAATACCTAGAAAAGGATGGAAACTTTAACGATGAAATTAAAGCATATAATGGTCAAGTGCATGAATTGTAGTAACTTCAGTAACCTAAAGATAAAGAAGATATGAAATGTTGAAATAAGTAACTTCTATAATCTTCCTTATGGCTTACATATTAAATTAATACAACATATCCCTATTTGAGCTATGAAATTTTAAGATAAACAATACATAATTTTTTATGAGAAATGAAGCATAGATTTCGAAGATAAAGAACTAAAAGATCTCTTAAATCAAGGTTAGATAAACTAAGCTAAATCAAGATAAAATTATCTATCTATTAGTACAATTAGGTGAATCAATCTCTTGACTCAAAGATATGCCCTAGATTTGCATTATAGTCTCAAAATATTGTGAAAAGGATTAAATTAGTAATCAAGGTAGTTGAAACATCTAGCTTTTTGAGTAAAAGAGAAATATCATCGACAGAATCCGGGTGGCTCAATACATTGATGTTTGAAATGACCTTGAAGTTTGGTGGTTTGAAGATGATTTAACTTAAGTCAATAAAATATTTTTTTAGGATAGAGTTTATTTCTCATAGATACAATACTTGAAATTGACTTGAATGAATCTACAAAAACTTAAAGATCACATAGTTAAATAAGTCAAGTTTCTTAGAAGTTTAAATTGGTTACACACATAATTTGAGTTCTTCCTTTCTGCTTATCAAAACATGGGGCTTGAATCTAATAGAGTATGTGAGTTATTTGTATGAAGATCAAGCTAGAATATGTAACTGAATAGACATTCTATAAAGAACCAATTTAATATCAGAAAATGCTTTCTAAATATTGAGTCTAAGATACATCACTCATCTATTGATTTTTGCTTCAATGAAATGCTCTTTGCAAACTACAATGGATGAAGAAGTATTTCATACTTCTCTAAGAGAGTTTTAAGAAAACACTTAAAGAGAAAATAGCTAGAAATTGCCCAAAGATTTGACAAATGCAAAGAAATTAAGTTTATGAGAAACTAAGTTAGAGAACTCTATACTTCATTTTTTTTCTTTCGTCCAAATGAAGTGTTTTTTACCAACAAATTCATGGAAGACTTGTTTCCTACATTCTACCAATGAATCTAAAACCTATTTGTACATAGTAGTCCTCTAGTTGGAAAAAGGATAAATGGATGTGATTAGAAGTAGAACATAGTAGAAACATCCAAGTCAGATGATTATGGTAAAACCCTAATGTCAGTTCCTTGAATGTAAATGAAACTTGAAGAAGTCTTGAACTAACTAGAGAGTCCACCTTGCTATGCCCATTCACGTGATGCCTAGACATGGATCAATATAGTAATTTGGTTGGAGATACTTAGAATCCACGTACTTCACACGTTTGTGCTATGGATGCTCACTCCGCAAAGTACTGAACTAGGCAAGGATGTTTTAGTCCACCCTTTTTATTCTTTACATACCTTTCACTTGATTTAGTTTCTCATGTGTAAAGCCATATGGTGTTAGAATGATGTGAGTAGGGATTAATTCAAACATGGATTCCCCTCAAGAGATATGAAGAATATGATCAAGAGACTGATCATGTTGCATGGGGAAATATTGCACATAATATATTTACACACATTTTCAAGGATGAAAATGTTTTAAGGGGGAAATAATCCTAAGTATGTTCACAAACATCACTACCTAAATATGTCAATAAGACATGTGATTAGATTCAATGTCATTGTGAATTATGGCGTAGATGTGGATTCAAAGAGAACATAGTTGTCAAAAATCTCTAAGTCAATAGTTTCGAGAAAGATCTTAACAAATTTTTATCCTTTCCCCTAATAGGGAAATAATTTCTACTTTAGGCGTGTTTTGTGGAACTCTTTCAACTAGGTCGATTACTTTGAAATAGAGAGGTATGTAAATACTTAATGATATTTTGTACTTGTGACTTGCACTTTATTGTATGATGGTCCTTTCAAATGGTCAAGAATTTCAAGAAAAAGTGGCGAAAGAGAAGAATTAAAGTAAAAAAGAAGGTTATAAAGAAGTTATATTACTTTGCTTACTTTCACTTTCTCTATATCATGCCCATTTAAAATCTTGAGGTTTTTTTTTAACAAATTTACTAAATAAAAAATCAAATTGGAAGAGAAGTTCCAAAGAACAACAAAAGAGTGGCATTTGGATAAACGAAAGAGTATCATGGATGGATGTATTAAATTAAATGATCAATGAATCAAAAGGAATCTATGCTCAAGTCTCAAGGTTGATGTAGTTTTCCCTACCAAAAAACAACAAAAAACTTATTATTCTGTTAAGTACATCGTGGCAACTGTTCATGCCTTCTTAAATTTCTATTTTTTAGGTTTGTCGTTGACACCCACTTTCAAGACCTAGAATTACTTATTAAACCAAAACTGAAAGATGAATGGGCTTAGCAATTGGTTGATCCCTCTTATACAAAAAAATTAAGGACATATAATACATAGAGGTCAATAAAGTACAACTCAATGACATGAAGAGCTTTGAGGTTCATTGCCTAAAGGCACAAAGAACTCGAGTGTTTAGCTAGACTTTTGGCTTTTAGGAATCATATAGTAATGTCCCTTCATGTGGAATTCATAGAGTTATTTGTTCCCTCGAAGAGACTTCAACCAAAGATCTAGTCTCAATTCAAGTGTACTTTCCCTAGCCCTTTCATAATGATAAATGTAGCACCATGTGAGAGGACAAGTTTTCCCTATGTATTGTGGTGATGACAACATGAGAACTTTAGAAGGATGTTCATATCTTGTGAGAAAGGCTTGAGGAAGACTACCCATCCTCTCAAGACAATAGAATCTTACAAATCCTTTTTATAATCTTTCTCCTCTGTGCAATATATAAGTTACCCATCTTCTTTAATCATGTCCTTGGTTCAAATCCCATAGTGGAGGGTATTTGTTATAGATTCTAATATCACATATCCATAGAGATTACTTCTACCTCCTTAAAAACTATGACATGTGCATTTCTTTTACGTTTTTTCTTTTAGCCCAATCTCATAGCAATAGCTAGTGTTTTTATTTTTGAAAACAAACAACAATTTAATTAAGAGTGAAAACCTCAAGAAAAGGGGATAAGTACCCATTAGACATATGATAATATGTTCTGAGAGTCATATGTCATTCTATGTCTACATGTCTACATGAGAATTACTAGGCCTATGGACATAAGAAACAGAGACATTGACAATAGTTTTCATTCGTCCTTATAGGAAAAAATCCTAAATTTATATTTATACTAAAAAAAAAAACTTGTGCACTACAAAGAATACGCACGTGTAGTGATAGTTGATGCAACATGATTTTGTCACTACATGATTGCACATTTTGATGCACTGAGCATCGAGTGTGCATTGTCATTTAAACAATGCTCAGATCAACACTAGTTCTGAGGTTGTTAGTGATGTTAATTGAAGCATCCCTAATGTTAGGGTCGCATATGCGGACACATCCTAAGCATCTCATATGTGATGCTACATAGCATTGCATATGCGATGGTAAAAAGCATTGCATATGGGATGCTCACAAAATATCGCACATGCAATGATTTAGTAGATCACATATATGACGTTTGCACATCCTTTATGTGACAATTGCTTTTGGCCCAAAAAATATGGATCCCTCTTTGAGCATCAATTTGCATGCATCTAATTGAAGAATGATCCAACATTCCAATCTATGCTACACATACAAGCTCGAGCTCTCTCTTTCTCAAGCTCTCTCTCTTCTACTCTCTCTCTGTCTCTATCTTTCTCTCTCTCTCTCTCTCTCTTTCTCTTTCAATTTCTATCTCTGTTTCTCTCTTTTGATTTCTCTCTCTCTCTCTCTCTCTTTATTACAAGTTATTCAACAAGTTCACCAAGAATATAAATGTATGGCTAATTATTGTAAGTACAATTTTCAATTTTTGTATATCATTTGAATTGTTTTGTTTTCATGAATTAACATACTCACACTTACACATGCACATGCACATATACACATATAGATGCACATGCACGTTCATGCATGCACATACACATATACATACACATACTTATACACATACACATACACATGCACATACACATGCACATACACACATATAAACACACATACACTTAAACATACACACACATACACATACACACACATGCATATGCATATGCACAAACATATCTGCATGCACATGCTTGCACAAACATATCTACATGCACATGCTTGCACATACACATATACTTACACAAATAAACACATACTTATACACATGCATGCAAATGTAGATGCATGCACATGCACATGCATGCTCATACATATACATATGCATGTAGACACATACACATACACATACACATGCATATATACACATACACACATATACACATACACTCATATACACATACACACATACACACACATACACATACACATACATATACACATACATATACACATACATATACACATACATATACACATACATATACACATACATATACACATACACATACACATACATATAACATATACACATACACATACACATACACACACATACATGCACTTACAAAAATATAGATATATACCTACACATGCATACATACATACACACACAACTACATGCATGTACATACATAAATACACAAAAACAAACACATAATATGAATGAGTTATACAATCAAGGTAATAAATCACATGTTAAATGTAAACTACAATAAAAATCATTAGTGCATTTCTATCATTAATTAGTACCATAGACACAATTAAAAACATAAATGGAATGAGAATAAACACACACACACACATACATATGTATATATATATATATATATATATATATATATATATATATATATATATATATATATATATACATATATATATATATATATATATATATATATAAGGTATGTGTGTATCAATGTAAATAATACATCAAATGTAAAATGTCAATCATTTGAATCCCTTCCGTGATCATGATCATCCACATCATCATGATCATCCTCATCATCATGATCATCTGCATGATCTGATGTGTCTAGAGAAGCATCATGGGTAGATGGGTCAGTATTTTGTGACTTTATTGATATCATTCCTCCTGTGTCTATCTCTCCACCTCATCCATATCTTCCTCTCCATAATACTTCTATATTACATATAACAAACATAACTAAATAAAACATATAAAACATCAGTAGAAATAAAATAAAATATATCAAATTTAATAATACTCACAGAAGCATCATGATGATCTTGTATGTACTCACTCATACATTGATATCCACAATATGCAGCAAATTCAATTTCATTTTTCATAGGATTATGACCATAATCCTTTTGCTCCATTGAAACAAATAAAAAAGATTAATGATTAGTGTTTTAAATAAAATAAAAATATAGTTTCACTAATACCTATACTTACAAATGTAGCAACAAAAACATGATGGCCCATTTGGCATACGCATAAGGTATGACCTGAATCAACTCTCTTCTTTGGAGTAGCCTGTGTTTATTTAATGAAACAAAAGTAAATAGATTAAATGTAAAATATCTATAAAACATTTGATAATTATACCTCATAGTAATATAAATTATTTTTTATACCTTCTGTTAAGAAAATGATTCTTGAGGATATAGTTGTTTGTGAAAATATTGTTATGTCTCAAGTGGTATGCCACCTCTTCTCTTATTTTTTTCTACCATACAATATCTCTTGTTATCTTAATCTCAAACAAAAAAGGATTAGTATATAAAAAAATGGAAATTATAAACATGCAGACACACACTTACACATACATACATATACACACATGTACACATATAATCAAAAAGACATCCACACACATATACATACACACACATACATAATAACTACATGAACATTATAAACATCCATGCACACATACACACACATACACACATATATACATACACACGCATACATAATAAATACATGCATATTTATAAACGTGCATAAACACATACACACATACATACACACATATACACATACACACACATACATAATAAATACACACACATGTTTAAACATGCATACACACATACATACAATTATGCATACATACATACACTTACACATATACATACACATACACATACACACACATATACATACACACACATACATAATAAATACATGTACATTTATAAACATGCATATAGACACATCCATACACATACACACACATATACATACATGCACATACATACACATACACACATATACATACACAAACATACATATAATATTATTGAAAATATTTAATTATAAGGAACATACACAAATACATACACATATACACACATACACACAAATACATATACACAAATAGACACACATACACACACATACATAACACACAAGCATACACACACATATATACACACACATACACACATATACATACATACATAAACATGCTATATATTTATGATTTTGTATGTGTATTTATATGTCAGAATGTGGAGCTATGTATATGTGAGTATCTGTGTATGTGTAAATGTGTACATGTGAATGTGTATGTATGTAAATAATGAAATTATCAATATCTAGTACCTTTTTTTCTACACAATTAGATCTTGATAAATTAGATGGAACTCCACAACCATCTCCTAATTGTGGAAGGACTACTTACTATAAGTATATCAGACTTTTAATTCTAATATTTGATAGATATATACATGATTGATGTATATTTTTTTATTGTTACATTATAATTAGATTCTGATCAATCAGAGGGTACTTCACCACCTCCTACCCATGCAATGACTTCACATGTCGTCTGATACGAATCATGCTGATCTTTACTATCAAGAGCATATTATATGTTGGTGTAATTTTTTATGACACGTATGAAGACCATGATTGGAATGTATTGAACATGAGGGTATTTTCGAGCATGTGCCACCACGTGATCAATGTGATAATGCTAAGGAATATTTGCTCGATGATGATGATGATGATTCTCCTAGTTATACTGCTAATATATCTCATACACCTTATGGAAATCCCATTTATCAAGTACAAGTTGAGGTTTTTGGAAATCCTCTACCTCCTAGTTTACAAACTGCAATAATTGGAGATTATCCATTTCCAAATCATGATCGTCCTCTAGTACAAACATATGATAGAATAAGATATGTAGGATGGCATAGAGGACCACTTCCTTTAGATGGAGAGGTTTTTACTTTTGGGCTAATCACTATATTATTCCTCCCTTCACTATCACTAGTCCTGGTCGTGGTCTCTTTATTGTACAAGATTTGTATGTGCCTCCAAACTTTTAAGTCACTCTTATGTCATTTTGTGGTCCTATATATAGATGAGGAGATTGGCATTGAATTACATGATATGTTCAAATCATGAGTGTTTATGGATTATGCTTGAATGTAGCTTCTCTTACTAGTAGAGGGATTCCACATGTAGAAAACTAAAGATTATATATTGATGGAAAACCTTATACGAATGGAAATATAGCAATTTTAATAAAGAGTCGAGGATATAATATTTCAATGAATAATTGCACATTTGAAGAGCATGAAAATAGTCATAAAACACTCTACATGAGTGGAGATGTAACAAGATACATAGTTGTCAATGCTATTACTTCATTTCATGGTAGTGATGAATTATAAGTGAATCATGGATGGCATAAACCTCCAAGAGCACCTTTTATCTAGAGAGCAATGAAAACTTTTTGTCCACCTATCCTATGTTGCAATGAAAAATCTAATTAATTGAAACTCTTTTCAAATTTACTTACATATTTAGATTTGTGTTTTAAGTTTATTTTCATTCATATGGAATATTAATGATTTTTACTAATGTGTGCAGATTCCAATGTATGATATTGACAATCTTCCACCACACCATTTAGATTTGCCAGTAAGACCTCATTTATCAGAAGCATCCATGAGAAGGTTATGGAAAAGTGGTCATGTAGAATATGCAAGAGTGAAAGAACTATATTAGAAAGAAGATAAAGTACAAGATTTTTGTGATGATGATGATGATGATCATGGTATGGTAGATTTTATTCAGGATTGGTATCATAAATGACAAAAAAAGCATTGATATTTCTAAAAAAGAGAAATATCTTCGAGAAGAACTTTTAAAGTGTACATATGAAGGAAGTTTGTTGACACAAATAAGTGCAAGCATACTTATTCTAAAACTTCAAAATCATCTTGGATGGAGTAATATATCTATTTCGACACTATTAAGGTGTTTTCTATTTCTCTATCTATTTATATATATACACATATACACGTACACATACACATATAAATATATACATACACACATACACACATATACATACACACATACATGCATGCATATACACATACACACACATACACACACATACACACACATACACATACGTACACATACATAGACATACATAAAATGATTGAAAGTAAAGCTAAAGTGATAAAAGCTAAGGTGAGAACAAGAACCTGCATCGAATGAACACATCATGTCCGCCCATCCTCTAGATGAAAATGTTGGAAGTGGGGTGGGACACAATAACAATTAATCATAGGTTTATATTATTTTCCAACACATGAACCTTACCATACACATCTCAATGCTAAAAAAAAAGATGAGTGAGAGATACAGAGAGACAAGATCTTCAAAGTACGATAAGATAGAGTGCTCACCTACACTATCTTATATTCCAGTGTCAAATCACAATGTGCGAATATGATACAAGCTGAGAAGATCTAAATCTAGGAAAAAATAGGAACTAGATAGAAGAAATTGTGTGCAAGGTGCCTAAGAGGTATGAAGAGTGTGTGTATGAAAATATGGAGAATATGAATAGTTTAGAACTATTTTATAGCAAAACCTAATTTTGATTAGTCTAAATAAAAAACGAGTGACCTAGCACTTGAGAACAAAAATAGCCTTACTACTCACAATATATCAACAAGATTGTTGATGGCTTGTTGATCCCTCCAAGATATCTTGATGTAGAGTACACCTCCTCTAAGTGTGTGAGAACACCTCTCCCTAGTTGATCGCCTCCAAGACCTTTTCAACTTGCATTGACCTTGAGTTGATTGATCACCTTGAGTGATGATTAAACTATGAGGTTGGTTATCCTTATATAGCTTTGAGAAGCCTTGAAAACCTACACAATCTTCTTAATGCAAAAGTATAAGAAACTAAAAACATATATGATCATGGAAAAGTGACCTCTGTCTGCCAAAATTAGAAAATTTCAAAAAGCTATCACTGTATTCATCACAAGGATCAAACTTTTGTTTAAGTCTTTTGGAAGACTTTTTGCAACCGTTGCCTAATCCACTCCAGCAGCATTGTTTTCTTGTAGAGGATAATATACAAAATCTACTTATCATGGCTTCAGTTGGACAAATTTACATTGTTTCCAATAATCCCCCCTTCAATGTCACAATGGTACAAGTTTTAATAACTTGCAAAACTTCTAGTGACTCTACAAAAATATCTCTTAACTGATTTCCATTAAATCTTGAGCTGACTCTACATGAATGTGGATACTTGAGAAACTCCAAGCTGAATGTCCAAACGTGTATCACATATATATCTCAAGAAACCAACTACTTGACTTTATAATGTAGCATCAAATGGTTTTGAATCTGCTTTTGACTTTGATGATACACTGACATCCATAAGTGTCTGCATAACCTTGGAATCTTTCATCTCAAACCTTTCCAATAATTTCTCAATGTATTTCTGTTGTGTCATGTAGATACACTCATCTTTGTACTTGAACTCAATCCCAAGTTAATAATGTAAAATACCTAGGTCGTTCACATCAAATGTATGTTTAAGTTATCCTTTAAACAATTGAAGATCTAAATCTTTGGGATGTGTGATAATCATATCACTTTGTAGTGTATCTTGAACACTAGGTGGTCCATTCTCAATTGAAGTAAGAGCTAAAATACTATGAATCTCAAAATGCTCTGCATAATTTACTTTGCCTATTTGTTATCTCCTTGTTTGACTTTTGGTTCTTCCAGTGTATTCCTTTATACCACTATACTTCCAGGTTTGAGATAACCACTTTGGCATATGATTAAAAAATGGTGGAATCCTTTTTGGTTCTTCACTATCTCTTTCTTTTGGAACTCTGGAACCTTCTCCAACTTCTTGAGTGCATCTTTTATCAAGTGCATCTTTTAGGGGTTGAGAAGGATCATCACTCCCATTGTCTGGCTGAATATAAGAATCCAAATTCCTTCTAAAAATGCATAGTCATCTCCTTTTATGAAATTTGGAATCTCTTCCTTATCATGAATCTGACTTTTTTTTGTATATGTGTTGCATGAGAGTAGGATATCACCTGTATCTAGAACATATAATATGTATCCTTTTCTTTCAATTGCATAATGAATAAAGAGGGATTCAATGGATTTTACATCAAGCTTACCATGATCCTTCTTCTCAATGTGAACATACATAAGTTGGGGGACCAAAAACTTTAAAATAACTCACATTGGTCTTCTTCCCATAATAAGCTTCATAAGGTGTAATGACCTTCAAAGCTTTTGTGGAAGACCTATTCAGAATGTGATTAGTTGTATGCACTGCATCAAACCAAAACTTGGGAGAAAGATTTTCGGCTGACATCATACTACATATCATCTCAACAAGTATCCTATTCTTTCTCTCTTCAACACCATTTTGTTATGGGGTATAAGCAATAGTGAGTTGATGAGAGATATGTTTGTCTTCAAGAAAAGACTTAAAGTCTTTAGACATGTACTCTCCTCCTCTATCACTTCTCAAAATCTAGATCTTTGATAGGATTTCATTTTCAACCATAGCTAAGAACTTCTTAAAAGTAGGAAAAACCTTTGACTTCACTTTAAGACCATAAATCCACAAATATCTTGAGAAATCACCAATGAAAGTAACAAAGTACCTGAGACCTTGAATAGAATCTGCTCTCATCAGACCATTCACATTTGAATGTATGATTTGCAGCTTCCTTATAGCCATGATGTATCCATGATTCTTGAAAGCAATTCCTTGAAGATTTCCTTCAAGAAATCCTTAACATGATTCTACATCATTTGGTAAAGCAAAAGTAGGGAAATTCTCCACCATATCTTGATCTTTGATATGCTTGAGAGTTGTGTAACTAATATGATCCAATCTAGCATGCCATAACTTCATGTTCTCCTCGGGTATTGTAGACCTAGCAATATTAGCATGAATTATTTTTGACAATACAAACATGTGACTTCTATTTTCACCTTGAAGTAGACAATGCTCCTCCTCAAGTGAGAGGATTTGATAGGAATCTTCTTAAAAAACAACTCTATAACCATCTAACAAGCAAGTAGAGATAGAGAGAAAAATCTTATTCATGCCTAGAACATTGGAAATTAAGAAATTTCCTCCTGCTCTAGACTTTAGGTTCACTTCTCCAAAACCTACAACATCTAAATCATGACCATCTGCAATGGTCACTCTTCTACCTGAAGAGTCAGAAAGGGAAGAAATTACCTTTCTACAACCTATCATATGCTTAGTAGCTCTAGAATAAAAAATCGAAGGATTATCTGAGATTGCATTTAATGTTGCGTGATCAAAAGATGTCTCTTCAATAGTAACACTTGCACATGAATCTAACTTTGAAGTTTTAGGTTTAGTATCATCTTCAACACTATTACCTAATGCTTTCTTCTTCTCATTAAAAATCCTTGGTTTGCATTTTTCTATGTAATGACGTGTTTTTTTACAATAATGGCATACTCCTTTCTTAGAATCAGATGTAGTCGAAGAATTTTCTTTGGGTGTAGAGGAAGCATTAGGGGTAGGACTGGAAGACTTGGGTTTAGAAGACTTACTTTCCTTCTTGGATTGCTGACTCTTCTTCTCCTTCTTTATCCCCTTCTTTTTCTTTCCCTTCGATGATGATAACATGGCTTCATCATTCTCTTCCATACCTTTTTGTTGATCTTCATGTTGAAGTAATAGGAACTGTAGCTCTTCAAATGAAAGTTCTCTATCTCCTATAGAGAGAGATAAAGAAGTAACAAAATCATGATATGTAGATGGAATTGAGTTTAGAAGTGCATTTTCCATCTCATCGTCTAAAATGTTGACTCCAACATGGAGTAACTGATCTCATAAATCTTTGAGCTTGAAGATATGTGCCTGAACAGATTCACCAACTTTCATCCTTATGTTGGCTAGTTGTCTCCTTAGATGAGCATTCCTAGCAAGATTTCTACTCTGATAGAGATTCTCCAACTCCAACCAAGCATGTCAAGAGGTTTTGCATGACTTCATTTGGGGTATAATACGCCTCTTGACTTCCATACCAATATATGAAAGTGCTTGTGCATCCCTTGAATCCCATTTGGATTGCTCTTTTGTAGGAAGTAATCTGGTACTAGTATGGACTCTTGATGATGAAGTGGTTCCTTTTTCTTCACTAACCTCTTGTTGAGCAGAAATAGGAATAGCGGGTCTTCTGGAAGATGCAACAACATCTTCTCTGACTTGTCTTGGCCTTGGATGAGTGCCATCTACAAGTCCTTTGATACTAACAGATTCATCATCATAAAACTCCAAGTTGGATAATTAGACCTTCCTTCAAGCTTTTCTTCATTCTCAAGTCTATAGTCACTCTTCTTGTTAATGTGTATGTCAACTATGCTCTCATACCAAATGCTGGAAGTGGATTGAGCCACAATAAGAGGTTTACAAGATTTTCCAACACATGAACCTTAGCATACACACCTTAATACTGAAAAAGAAGATGAGTGAGAGATAGAGAGAGAAAAGATCTTCAAAGTGTATGGTAAGCTAGAGTGCTCACCTAGACTATCTTATATTCCAATATCAAATCACCATGTGTGAATATGATACAAGTTGAAAAGATCTGAATCTAGGCAGAAATACGAGTTAGATACAAGAAATTGTGTGCAAAGTGCCTAAGAGGTATGAAGAGTGTGTGTATGAGAATATGGAGAATATGAATAGTTTAGAAATTTTTTTATTGAAAACCCTAATTTTGATTAACTTCAATAAAAAATGAGTGACCCTACAAGTGAGAACAAAAATAGCCTTGCTACTCACAATATATCAACAAGATTGTTGATGGTTAACTGACATGAACTCCTCCAAGATCTCCTCATGCAAAGTACACCTCCTCTAAGTGTGTGAGAACACCTCCTCGTAGTTGATCAGCTCGAAGACCTCCTTCAACTTGCATTGAGTGTGAGTTGATTGATCACCTTGAGTGATGATTAAACTATGAGGTTGGCTATCTTAATATAGCTTTGGGAGTCCTTGAAAAGCTATGCAATTTCCTTAATGCAAAATTATGAAGCAACAAATAAAATCGCAAAAAAGAAACTTGCACCACTTTTCCACCAAAATTGGCAAATTTCAAAAAGCTATCACTATGCCAATCATGAGGATCAAACTCTGGTCAAGTCTTTTGGAAGACTTTTCATGAATATCGCCTAATCCACTCTGCCCACATCCTTTTCTTGTAGAGGATCATATAAAAAGTATAATTATCATGACTTCTCTTGGACAACTTGACATTGTTTCGAACAAAAAAGACAGGGAAAACCAACATGAGTTTACATTGTTTAGAATAAAAAACACCAATACACAAATAAATAAAAGAAACCTGTAAGAGTAGAATGCTCTTTGGCTCTTTGGCATCGAATCTTTTTCCATCTTTGATTTGGAAACCTTTAGAATCTTCCAAATAAATTTGCATCTCCCATTTTTGAGATGAAAATACCTATGTTGGTAACTGTTTTGTGAACTTTGCAGACAAATGTTTAAGTCTCAATTAGCAAGGCATGTATTAAGGCATTTGGAGAATGGGAGAAGCAAATTTATTTTGAGGATTCTAAAGTTTTAGGAATCAAAGATGGAAGAAGATTCGATGCCAAAGAGCTAAAGAGGATTCTCTTCTTACAGGTTCCTTTCATTTTTTTTTGCATTCTATTATGTCAGGTACTTTACTTACCACTTAGGTTCTTCAAGAAATCTTACCTTGAAGAACCTAAGCGGTAAGAAAAGTACATAACATAATAAAATGAAAAAGAAATAATAGGCACCTATAGAAAGAGAATCCTCTTTGGCTCCTTGGCATTGAATCTTTTTCCATCTTTGATTTGGAAACATTAAGAATCTTCAAGACAAATTTGCTTCTCCCACTTTCCAGATGACTTAATACCTATGTTGTTAACTAAGATTTTCACTTTGCAGACAAATGTGTAAGTATCAATTAGCAAGGTAGCTAGTAATTCATCTCTAAAATGGGAGACATCCAAGCAATTTACTAGCCTTGATAGACAAGCAGAAGCTTGCATGCCTCAATAAACAAAAAAAAATTAGAAATGAAATGAAAAATTTTATTATTGTCACATCTATTTGTTGAATGCAACTATGTATGGAAAAACACAAATAGATTTTACATGACCACCTTGGCCATACCACATTAACTAAAACTCACACATTTACAAAATATGAACATACTTTCATACACACATATACACGCATATATACACATACACATACATACATAGACACAGATACACATATACACACATACATATATACACATACAAATACCCATACAAAAACATACACATACAGAGACATACACATATACACACACATACATGTAGACATACACATACACATGCATACACATACACACATACACACACTAACACATACACATACACATACACATACACATACACATACACATACACATACACATACACATACACATACACATACACATACACATACACATACACATACACATACACATACACATACACATACACATACACATACACATACACATACACATACACATACACATACACATACACATACACATACACATACACATACACATACACATACACATACACATACACATACACATACACATACACATACACATACACATACACATACACATACACATACACATACACATACACATACACATACACATACACATGCACATACACATACACATACACATACACATACACATACACATACACATACACATACACATACACATACACATACACATACACATACACATACACATACACATACACATACACATACACATACACATACACATACACATACACATACACATACACATACACATACACATACACATACACATACACATACACATACACATACACATACACATACACATACACATACACATACACATACACATACACATACACATACACATACACATACACATACACATACACATACACATACACATACACATACACATACACATACACATACACATACACATACACATACACATACACATACACATACACATACACATACACATACACATACACATACACATAACACATACACATACACATACACATACACATACACATACACATACACATACACATACACATACACATACACATACACATACACATACACATACACATACACATACACATACACATACACATACACATACACATACACATACACATACACATACACATACACATACACATACACATACACATACACATACACATACACATACACATACACATACACATACACATACACATACACATACACATACACATACACATACATACACATACACATACACATACACATACACATACACATACACATACACATACACATACACATACACATACACATACACATACACATACACATACACATACACATACACATACACATACACATACACATACACATACACATACACATACACATACACATACACATCACATACACATACACATACACATACACATACACATACACATACACATACACATACACATACACATACACATACACATACACATACACATACACATACACATACACATACACATACACATACACATACACATACACATACACATACACATACACATACACATACACATACACATACACATACACATACACATACACATACACATACACATACACATACACATACACATACACATACACATACACATACACATACACATACACATACATACACATACACATACACATACACATACACATACACATACACATACACATACACATACACATACACATACACATACACATACAACATACACATACACATACACATACACATACACATACACATACACATACACATACACATACACATACACATACACATACACATACACATACACATACACATACACATACACATACACATACACATACACATACACATACACATACACATACACATACACATACACATACACATACACATACACATACACATACACATACACATACACATACACATACACATACACATACACATACACATACACATACACATACACATACACATACACATACACATACACATACACATACACATACACATACACATACACATACACATACACATACACATACACATACACATACACATACACATACACATACACATACACATACACATACACATACACATACACATACACATACACATACACATACACATACACATACACATACACATACACATACACATACACATACACATACACATGCACACGCATACACATAAACATATACATACACATATACATATACACACATATTTATTTATTTGTTTTCATTCATAATACTTTTTTCCATGAACTTGTAGGTTACTATTTGAAAAGTTTTTAACAAGCAACAACATGTTTCCTATATCACATGATTAAATGAAGAAGATAATCAACAATCTTGGTATAGATTATCATTGTATATATGCATGTCCTAACTATTGTATTTTATATAGAGGTGAATATGCAGACTCTTTGACATGTCCAAAATGTCAATCTCTTTGATATAAGGAGCACGAGGCAAAATCCAAAAAAAGGTATCAAGAAGTTTTCCATTAGCTCCACAAATTAAAGATATGTATCAAAGACTTGAATTATCAAAGCTTTTGACATGAGGATTCAATCATAGAGGTACTAACGGAGTAATGAGAATTCTAGCAGATAGTGCAACCTTTCAACAAATTGATTCTAGATGGCCTTATTTTGCACAAGAGCCACACAATCTGAATTTAGGAGTTGCATTATATGGAGCTGAAGTATTTCGATGGCGATGCACCACAGCGTGCTCTCCTTCTCGAGAGCTCCACGACGATATGCTTGGAGTAGAAAACCGAGCTCCTGAGGCCGCACACAGTACTCTGCACAGAGGCTGTAGAATATGCAAAAAACACAGTATACATGGAGCACAAAAACAGACTTCTTAGGCCTTACAAATGCGGTTGAACTTACAGTCTGTGACTGACGAGGCCACTATATGTTTTATTAAAGAACATATACAAAGAAGTGTCCGATGGCCATTTGGCCTTTCACATGGACACTAACGGTAACAATCTCCCACTAAAGGCCAATATGGCCAGAGTAACTATGGGAGAAAAGATAAAGAATGATAAAGAATACTTGAGTGTAAGTATACAAACTATATCTGAGTGTAAGTATACAAACTATACCTCCCACCTGATGGGCATGTTACACAGTATACAAGTGGCTGCGGAAGATCAAGAATCAAGTAACCCCCATCAAGTGACAACAGTGTCGAAAGCTATCTTGTGGTAGAGCTTTTGTCAAAGCATCTGTAGCATTATCTCGAGTGTGAACCTTCTCAAGAATAATGCTCTCAGTGGATAAGCAATCTCTAATGAAGTGATACCTCACCTCAATGTGCTTGGTCTTTGCATGATAGACCGGATTCTTAGCCAAAGCAATGGCACTCTGACTATCACTGAGCAAGTGAGGTACATGCTGAGGTAAACCCATATCACAAGCAAGACGAGAAAGCCACAATGCTTCCTTACATGCCTCACTTGCTGCAACATACTCTGGTTCTATGGTGGAAACAGCTGTACATTCTTGAAGACGAGATCTCCAAGAGATAGCACCTCCAACAAAATGAAAAATGTACCCTGATGTAGACTTACGATTGTCTACACAACCAGCATAGTCAGAATCTATGTAACCAATAATGGATGCTTCCCCTCTACCTAAGCATAGACACTTGTCCTTAGTGCCACTCAGATGTCTCAAAATCATTTTGACCGCTTCCCAATGTTTCTTGCCAGGATTAGATATATATCTGCTCACAACTCCCACTGCAAATGCAATGTCTGGTCTCGTAGCTACCATAGCATACATGAGACTACCAACAGCAGACTGATAGGGAATTTTGGTCATGAATTCCTTTTCCTCATCTGATTTGGGGCAGTCATCCTTGCTCGATTTCACATATGTGAGTAAAGGTGTACTCAATGCCTTTCCACCCTGCATATTGAATCGATGAAGTACTTTGGATATGTACTCACTTTGAGACAAGTATATGCATCTTTTAATCCTATCACGAGTAATGCGCATGCCAAGAATATGTTTGGCATCCCCTAAATCCTTCATATCAAATGTCTGACTCAACTTCTTTTTGAGAATTGACAAATCGTAAGAGGACTTCCCAGCAATCAACATATCATCGATGTAAAGTATTAAGCATATCAAGCTGCCATCAGAACATCTCTTTGTGTAGAGACAATGATCCTCATTGCTGCGAGAATAGCCTTGGGACTTCATAAAAGCATCAATCTTTTGGTACCATTGTCTAGGAGATTGTTTAAGTCCATACAAGCTCTTCTTCAGCTTACAAAATAGACTTTCCTTGCCAGGAACTACATAACCCTCTGGTTGTTCCATATAGATCTCATCTGCAAGATCTCCATGCAAGAAAGCTGCTTTCACATCCATTTGGACTAGCTCTAAGTCCTCCATTGCAACGAATCCAAGCAACATGCGCAAAGTAGTCATCTTGACCACTGGAGAGAAGATTTCCTCAAAATCAACACCATGTTGTTGCTTAAAACCCTTTGCAACAAGTCGTGCTTTATATTTTGGAGAAGCACTATCTGATGTGAATTTCAGCTTATATACCCATTTACATGGTAAAGCTTTCCTGCCCTTTGGCAAAGGTACTAAGTCCCAAGTACCATTCTTGTGAATAGAATCCAACTCACTCTTCATGGCACGCTCCCACTAGACATGATCCTCTGTCTGCATAGCCTCTTTGTAGCAAGAAGGCTCACCAGCATCTGTTAGCATAACAAAATCTAAACCTGGAACATATCTATCAGGTGGATATGAGACACGTGCAGAACGTCTCAATGGTTGCTGAATAGGAACATGTGCAGACTGATCTGAATGGACATTCTCTTGAACATCCCTATGTGTAGCATTTTTATGCATGCTAACCAGAGGACTAGTATCCTCAAACACCACTCTTCTCACTTCAACCTCCTTAATGGGTTGTTTATGCATCTTAGACTCATTTAAAATGACATCACTACTTCTGATCACTGACCGTGTTTCAGGATCCCATAAACGATATCCAAATTGTTCTTCTCGACCATATCCAAGAAAAATGCATTTCTTTGACTTATGGTCCAACTTTTGTCAAAGATTCTTGGGTATATGAACATATGCTTCACACCCAAAACCTCGAAGATGATCATAATATGGTGGTTTCCCTGTCCATAACTCTTGTGCCACTTTCAGACCTTTGGCAGTACTAGGTGAAAGGTTAATCACATGAACTACAATCAATACTGCTTCTGCCCAAAAACCTTGTGAGAGGTTTGCATGAGGCAACATAGAGACTACTCTATCTTGAATAGTTCTATTCATCCTCTCAGCTACACCATTCTGTACTGGGGTATAAGGAGCTGTAAACTCTCTACAAATCCCTCTAGACTGATAGAAAAGGATGAATTCATGTGAGGTATACTCACCCCCGTTATCTGAACGTAAAGCCTTAAGCTTAGTTCCTTTTTCAGTCTCAACTGAAGCAAGCCATTTTTTGAAAGTAGGGAATACATCATCCTTCGATTTGATAGGATATACCCAGACTTTTCTAGTAGCATCATCTATGAAAGTGACAAAGTAAAGAGAACCACCTAAGGACCTAGTGGGCATAGGACCACACACATCTGTATGAACGAGATCTAAAGGCTGAATTGAAGAGTCAATGTGCGTTCTATGCACATTTCTGGTTTGCTTTCCATATTGACAATGCTCACAAAATGAAAAATCAGAGAAAGATAACACAGGTAAGTAGCCAGAACAAGAAAGATTTTCCATTCCACTACGAGATATACGGCCCAAACGACCATGCCAAATACAAGCCATAGGCTGTTCAGTAACAGCTAACAAGTGTTCTTTCTGTGATACAAATAAAGGATAAAGTGAGCCAACTTTGCTTCCTTTTGCAATAACCATATTGCCCTTTGATATATGAAAGGACTGAGCATAGAAGACCACCTTGTAACCAAGGTCATCAAGTTGACCAACTAACATCAAACTGTGAGATAACTGAGGTACATGGCATACATTATGCATAGTAAATTTTGAACCATCAATGAAGTGCACAACCATATCTCCAATCCCCACAACATCACACTAGTAAGAGTCACCAAGTCTCATGGTACCAAGAGACTTTGCTGCATAATTAGAGAACCATTCTCTATGTGGTGTCACATGGAAAGAAGCACCAGAATCTAGCAGCCAGGTGTGGGAAAGAGAATCAACCATAAGTGCCTCAGATGGCACAGTACTATCAAGTGTCAACACACCAGCATCATCAGAAATAGCATTAATTTCTTCAATCTTCACAGTCAAAGTAGATGGTGCAGGTAACTGTTTAACATGCCCATCAACATTCTGTCATTTACCTTTAGCATTCTTTAATGCATAACAGTCTTTCTTCATGTGTCCTTTCTTATGACAATAATGGCATTCGATATCCCTCTTCCTTGATTTACTTTTGCTCTTATTCCGTTGACCATTCTTTTCCTTGTTCTTGCTCCCGCCACGTTGTTGATTCTTTCCTTGGTAAGAATCACGAACATTATATGCATCTCCACTCTGAGTGCCAACCATAGATTTTCTACGAATCTCCTCACTCAAAAGTGCTCCACATATGTCATCATAGATGAGTTTACCACCAGGTGCACTGTTGCTAATAGCTGTGCAAAATGTATCCCATGATGATGGCAGGGTGCATAACAACAATACTGCTTTCATTTCATTATCCATATCCATTTTCTGAGCCTGTAACTAGGAGAATATAGCATCAAACTCATTTAGATGAGCAGCAACACTATATGTGTCCGTCATATTAAGGTCATATAATTTTCTCATCAGATACACTTTATTTGATGCCGTCTCTTTTTCATATGTATTGCATAACTTCTTCCAAAGCTCCTTTGCACTTTCACAGTCTAATACTGTAAAGTAAACATTATCTGCCAGGTGCAAGTGAATGGTAGACCTGGCCATTTCATCTAACTCATCCCAATCATCTTCATCCATGTCAGCAGGCTTCTTTGAAATCCCATTTACTGGCTTCCATTGCCTCCTTTGAATCAGCACATCTTTAATCTGATTCTTCCATAGAGCAAAGTTTGTGCATTAAATTTTCGAATCTCAAAATGGTCTTTGCCCTACAAGTTATAGCTCCTCCTCAGAACACTAGCACTAGACCCTGATCCACCGGATGTGCTTGAGACCTCTAATGCCATGATCGTAGAGAACTGAATAGAATGATAATAGAGCTAGAAGAGTACAAACACCAACAAATAAGTGTATCAAGGAGTAAATCGACCACTGTATAGTTGGCTAAACCAAAAATCTGGAAAAATTTTGCCAGAGTATCCTCTGCAAAATTAGCATATCACGAGTGTCAAAGTATCATATAACTGCAAGTACTGACATGTCTACCTGCATAGTGAATCACTGACTCCACTGCATATAATCAATTACCCAATAGAAGCCAACTAGGCTTATCGAGCACCTATGAACAACTATCATACATCTCCTATGGCGAGGCTGGGTAAGTCTTCCACCTGCATCACCGAAGAGACCCCGACATTTGGGTGTCTCCCAGTTAAGAAAACCTCACCACGACCCTCTTTATCAAACGTAAAAGGCTTTATGCAAAGAACGTAACCGCTATATCAATGACCACATGGACGTACATAAGCGGTATCCACAGAAGCGTACATGGTGTGTATGTGCTCAATATATGCAGTAAAAATGACACTAAAAGGCTGAATACACAGCCCAAAAACTAGCCAATAACACCTGCAAGTGTCTGTCAACTCTGATGTTTTAGGCTTTAAAACCTGCATAAATTTGCAGCGATTGCTCCCACCAAAACTGAAAACCCCTCGAGAAACCTGTAGTTTTATGAGTGTGGCTGAAAATATAGCCCCAAAGGTTGATATATATTATCTGAGAAGTACAAGGAACACTCTTCTTGATGTTCTTGGACCTGTGTGAAGAGAACTATGTGCAAAAGTACTCCGAAATGGCTCCAAAAGCACCCCAAAATTGCTTCAGAAATAGGCTTTGAAAGCAAAAATGAAGCTTTGAGGGACCAAAACTTGTTCAAGGTAATGTCAACCTTAGTCTTTCCCCTTCTTCAAACACCACAAGAGTGTAGCTTAGTGGCAAGAGATTGCCACGGTTAAGCGAGCTCTGGGGGGAACAGTACTGGGATGGGTGACCTCTCGAGAAGTACCGGGAACCTCTATATTCCTTGATCGTTGAGGTCCTCCCTCGCGCGCAGCCAACGGTGACTTCGGTGACTCGGATGACAAGGTATGCCAAGGTCTATGCCTTGGTCGTAAGCCTGGGAGAAAGCCTGGGGGGGGGGGGATTGCTCGCTTCGCTCGCACAAAAGGAACAAAGCTTTGCCTCGAACTGCTCTGATACTAGTGACATATTTCGATGGCGATGCACCACAGTGTGCTCTCCTTCTCGAGAGCTCCACGATGATATGCTCGGAGTAGAAAACCGAGCTCCTGAGGCCGCACACAGTACTCCGCACAGAGGCTGTAGAATACGTAGAAAACACAGTATACAGGGAGCACGAAAACAGACTTCTTAGGTCTTACAAATGCGGTCGAACTTACAGTCTGTGATTGACCAGGCCACTATATGTTTTATTAAAGAGCATATACAAAGAAGTGTCCGGTGGCCATTTGGCCTTTCACATGGACACTAACGATAACAGGAGCTAATCATTTTTTTATGAAATCTAGTAAATGGTCAACATGGCTAGTGGTAGTCATCAACTACAATCTCTTGCCCTACCTTAGCATTAGAAAGGAATATTTAATTCTTTCACTCTCAATGATGATCTCCAAGATTTATGGAGAGGTATTAATGGCATTGATGTATCGAAAATCATTAATCAAAGAAAAATTATGGTTCCTGGAATTGTGGCTTGGACTATACTCTAAGATACAACATCTGTTAAGGTAATTATGTATTTTTTAATTTAATGTATATGCAATTTTATGTGAGTTAATATAATTATATTTTTATGGTTTTCATGCATGCAGGAATATCTAATAAGGGAATAAGGCTTGTCCTTAGTGTGGTGATTGGTTGAGATCATTTTATAGTAAGAATCTCAACAAAAATATTTATCTTTGACAACCGATTGTTCTTGCAAGTGATACATTTTTATGGAAAGATTGAAACAACTCACTATCCAAAACCAATGAAATCTATGGATTGGTTTCAGAAATGGACAGATGGACCTCTTATAGATTCACAATCCAAAATCTTCAATGACAATCAAGATGATGAGAATGTGAACAATAGAGGTAAAAGAAAATTATCACTAGCATATCATACTTTTATGTTTAATATATATGATGGAGTGGAAAAATGCTACAATATATTTAATAGATCATACCATCCCAAGAACCCTACTAGTTGACTTTGTTCGTTGTAGTCTTATCAAACACAATTGGATCAGAAACAAAAGTTAGCAATACATACATACATATATATATATATATATATATATATATATATATATATATATATATATATATATATATATATATATATATATATATATATAGAGAGAGAGAGAGAGAGAGAGAGAGAGAGAGAGAGAGAGAGAGAGAGAGAGAGAGAGAGAGAGAGAGAGAGAGAGAGAGAGAGAGAGAGAGAGAGAGAGAGAGAGAGAGAGAGAGAGAGAGAGAGAGATACACATAAATATAACAAATAAAAGACCATTTTAAGTGAACAAAATGCAAGTAGGAGTTACATAAAGCTCTCATTCTTTTATTAAACTCAAAACCATGTTTGATGTATATTATATTGCTCTCATATTCTATATCATGCTCCATCCCTATGCTACTTATGCATGTCCTCATAGGTACCTCTATTCTGCTCTCATGAGTTGGAGGTGGTATAGGTGTCCTAAAAATAAACAAACAAAAATGAATAAAAACATGTGTTATAATATCATTAAAAACATTAAATTATAAAACGGAAACATGACTATGGGTAGACAACTCTCTTCATGCAAATGGAGTGCCAGGGAGCCTTCCTTTTGCCTCTAGGTAAGCATCTAGATCATATAGTCTAGCTCGTGCATGTGTGTATGTGTGTGTATATATGTGCATGTGTGTGTATGTATGTGTGTGTATGTATATGTGTGTATGTGTATGTGTATGTGTGTGTATGTATGCATATGCATGTGTGTATGTATGCATGTGTGTATGTATGCATATGCATGTGTGTATGTATGCATATGCATGTGTGTATGTATGCATGAGTGTTTATGTATGCTTGTGAGTGTATGTGTGTGTGTGTGTGTATGTGTGTATGTATACATGTATGAATGTGTATGTGTGTATGTGTATGTGTGTATGTGTATGTGTATATGTGTATGTGTATGTGCATGTATGTGTTTGCATGTGTGTATGTATGTATGCATATGCATGTGTGTGTATGTATGCATGTGAGTCTATGTGTGTTTGTTTATGTGTGTGTATGTACATGTATATGTATCTCTATGTGTGTATGTGTATGTGTATGTGTGTATGTATATGTGTGTATGTGTATGTGTGTGTATGCATGTGTATACATATGTGTGTATGTGACTTTATGTGTGTGTATGTGTATGTGTGTGTATGTATATTTGTGTATGTGTATATGCGTGTATGCATATGATTGTATGTATGTGTGTGTATATGTGTATGTGTGTGTCTATGTGTGTGTCTATGTGTGTATGTGTGTGTCTATGTGTGTATGTGTTTGTGTGTGTATGTGTATGTGTGTGTATGCATGTGTATGTATATGTGTGTATGTGACTGCATGTGTATGTGTGTGTATGTGTGCATGTATAGGTGTATCTGTGTGTCTACGAGTGTGTGTATATGTGTGTATGTGAGTGTATATGTGTGTGTATGTGTGTGTATGTATGTGTTTGTATGTGTATGTGTGTGTATGTGTATGTGTTCTTTGCATGTGTATTTATTTGTGTATGTGAGTGTATATGTGTGTCTATTTGTGTATTTGTGTATGTGTATGTATGTATATGTGTGTATATGTATGTATGCATATGCATGTGTGTATGTATGCATGCATATACATGTGTATGCAAGTATGTGTATGTATGCATATGAATGTATATGTGTATGTGTGTGTCTATGTGTGCCTATGTATATATCTATGTGTATGTGTATGTATGTATATGTGTGTATGCATGTGTATGTATATGTATATGTGAGTGTATGTGAGTGTATGTGTGTGTATATGTGTATGTGTGTATGCATGTGTGTAGGTATGCATGTGAATGTATGTATGTGTATATATGTATGTGTGTGTATGTATATATGTGTGTATGTGTGCCTCTGTATGTGTATGTATATATGTGTGTGTATGTGTATATGTATGTATGCATGTGTATTTTTGTGTGTATGTGTATGCATACCCATTGTTGCTCACATGTGTGTGCGTGTTCTCGCTGGCGTGTGTGCATTCTTGTGAAATCTCTCTCACTCTTGATCCTGGCACAAATAATATGCTAAAAGAAATCTTTTTTTTTTTTTGTATTCACAAGATGTGGCTTATGCAATGCTTTTGCATTACAGGTAGTTCACCAACATTGCTAAGAGCATCGCTAATTTGCGACACTCTTAGTGATGGTAGTTATATGCATCACATAAGTAATAGTAACCATCACTTATGCGACCAATTCTTTTTTTTTAGCATCGTTTATGCGATGCTATGTGGAAATAGAATCACATAAGCAATGCTCCCCAGTAACAAGTTCAAATTTCCATGCTCAAATCTTGGTGTTGAGATGTATGGTGCTTTACTCTTGTTGAATACCTTGAAAGTGGTTTGTATCAGGTCGAAAATCTTTATTTGTGTACATGATGTGACATCTTTCATCCAGTGTAACCTTGGGATCTAGTGGAAAATTGTGGCCATCGTATAAGCAATCCTTGAAGGGAGATATGGTGGTGTGAGGTAAGCATAATTGATCCAATCTTGAAATTTCCTATCATTTTGCACTTTAATTGTGAATGCTGACCATGTGCATATTCTTGGGACTGGCCCATAGCACGAATTGTATAGTATATGAAGTGGTGTCTTCATCCATGTTTGCATCATTTTTAGGTGTTCTTATAGGAGTTACGCCCACATACCACATATACTGATTAAAAAAAGACATATTTTTGTTAAAAAGAGGAGAAGAAAAATTCGTCGCGCCTCAAGAAACCCTTTTGTTGATGTTTTTGCTTTCCAAATAAATCACATTAAGCTATTATACGACAACAAAAGCACAAAAAGTTAAAGTTTGATCGTTTTCATGTGGATTCACTTACGTTTAAATTTATTCTTTTTTTTTTTTTTTTTTTTTTTTTTAACTTCAACTTCTTTCGCCATCCAACTTTAACTTCTTTCGCCGTGGTCAATGTGATTTTATACATTTAAAATTTACATTATTGTAGAGCTTTTCTTAAAAAGCACAAATTAATAATTTTATACATTTAGAATTTCCATTATTGTAGAGCTATTTTTTTTTCAAAAGCCACAAATTAATCGAAAATTTGATAATGCTATATTTATTAAGTTTTAAGAACAATCTATTAAATATTATAAGAATCTATTATTGACGTCAACTTATTGAAAACCGAAATTGTGAAGTAGGTGGATTTTTAGTATCTCCAACAAACTTTTTAGCTGCGATAACATTATATATGAAAAAATCTATGCAGCTTTTCTTGAATCGATAAAAAATCTATTCAGCTTTGCCCTTCCGATCACTTTTAGGGCAAGGATTAGATGCAGCCAGCAAGCGATGATAACACAAACTTGAATGCAAGCTTACGGTACATTTTCAATGAAAATGTACCGACCCCTTTGACCAACCATGCGTGATGAATCAACCAAAGGAATTCGATTTTTAATTGAAAAAAAAAGTTTATATTGTATATTTTTAACATTTTATGTGGAAAAGAAGTAGCGGTTTTCCATTTCAATTGTTCACATACGGCCATGGCACATAAAACTACTTTTTCATAATCTTTTTTTTAAGAATGTTGAATTTTTTTATCTACTTTTTCTTTGAAACTTATATTAATTGAGAGTAAAACAATGAAGGGCATAGCACCCATGGCACCCCTCGAATACCACACAAAGGAGTTCAACACTTAACACCTATTAGTAAGAAATGAAGTGAGCGCAAAAGCATGCTAAGAGTAGAGATTAGTTTCGTTTCAGCTTGTTATAATGCCATGGCCCTTACCATGAACAACATAGATCAATAACAATGCTCGAAAGCTCACAATGCCCAAAGGGAGCTGATTTTTTTCCTCACCATTATAGGTGAAGGAGAGACCTCCTCCCAATGCAATTCATAGGGCTTGAATCAAAGCCCTATCAATGAGAGGCAAATGACTCAGCATTCTTGGACATCTATTGTATGTCTTTGTGCGAACACATGAACAATGGAACTATTCTCCCATTGTTTCACATGAATCAATGTGGCTTTTTCTTATTTTTTATGTTTTTCTAAATGAAAGTCCAACAAGCGCCTACTCTCTCAAGCTTTAACTTTGAAAGTAGAGTTGTACAAGTGAATGGGCATAGTATTTGTGGGACCCCCTATAGCACACAAAGTAGACGTTAGACAAGATAACTTGGATAACAACTAGTTTAAACTAGCCAAAGCCTTACATGTCTAACTTGGGGATTAAAATCTAGACCTCTTCTTTAAGAGACCAAATCCAAATCACTTGAACTACAGAACGTGGATTAATCAATGTGGTTTTGGTGTTCAGTGTATCTGAGGCATAATCCTTAAGAATGCTCATATTATGAACCAATCAAAATACCTCCAATTTTAAATTTTGATAGAGATTTTCCAATATCAATCGGTTTCAAAAGGCATAGGAAATTTCTTTCATTTTTTTTAAAGGAACGAAATAAAAATTTTGATCAATTAAAACCACTAATAAATGAGCATTATTTAAAAACATACTTTGTTTGAGCATTCCAATCATCATAAAATTGTAAGCATTTTATATAGTAGAATATCTCAAAAACAACATGAATGATGCTTTATGCATTAATAAAATCTCAAAAAAAAACATGAATGATGGTTTATGCATACAAATGATCTTTTTTCAAATGCAAAAAATAAAAACTTGCGTTGAACATGCACAATAAATAGAAGGTGTGATCAACTAATCTACTATCCTTTCAGAGTTGTAGAATTGAAGGAAAAGACATGAGTTATTTGGCATCAAAATTTCATAATGTGTTTTAATTTTAAAGTACACTATCAACTCTGCAAAATATATGCATATAAATATTAAATAAAAATAATAAAAATTTCATCTTAAAATTGACATAATATGAAGGTGTTCACAGCCCAAAACCCATAAAAGACCACCCAAAATCTTAGGCAATTCAAAGTAAGGGTATCAAATTAAAAAATCTTAGGCAGTTATCAAATTAAAAAGGTTGATTATGTCCGAGTTTGTGTAACTTATTGGTTTGATGCCTTGAGTCTCTCGGAGGAAGTCATGAGTTTGAGTCTTGATTGGACATAAAATGGGTGCTTCTACCTTACGAGGTCGAGAGTGTGTTTCCAATTCATTGTACTCTCAAAAAAGAAAACAAAATTAAACGGTTGGTTATAAGTCTCTTTTCATAAGCATTGTCCCTAAATAGTACAAATTCAAACAATCCCGGGCTTATTTTGCCCTCAAAATAAAAAAAATATGTTGGATTGAAGATCTGTAATGTAGAAAAGGTGATGCTAAATATTGGGTTGTGTGTACTCCTCTTCTGGCTTGTTCATTGTCACAATGGGTAGTGCATGTGTAGAGCTAGCAATGGTCACTGTAGAGCAGTTTGCGGCTTATGGTCATTCCACTACAAGAGCTTCGCCCCATGTGTTGCTCCTTCCTTTATCTGCTCAGGGCCATGTCACGTCGCTTATGGAGCTAGAGAAACATTTGTCTACAAGAGGGGCAGAGGTAATTTTCACCACAGAGCAGAACATTCATGTTAGGCTATTGTGCTCATGGCAAAGCCATAACTGCATTGTTACATAAGAACAAACTCTAAAGTATTGTTTTTATGCTTATGGATTTTACTATTTATGATAAATAACATGTGGAGGCACTCACATCTCCAAATTTAGAGTAAAAGTAGATAAAAGTAAGAAGGAAAGGAGAGCTGTCTATTTTTAGACAAGCAAGGCGCTTCTGTTGACAACTTCTCAATAAAAAGAGTTGTCCTCTTAGTGTAGGCGGCCAAATTGAGTGATTCTTGTTGCGTTGCAAAGCTTACAACTTGTACTATCTCTCTCTATGTATGTATGTGTATGTGTATATATATATATATATATATATATATATATATATATATATATATATATATATATATATATATATATATATATATATATATATATATATATATATATATATATATATCAGTTTTTGTACAAAATTCAATGAGAAAACCCCGTGCAAGTAGGCATTTTTGCAGATCTTCTTTCTTATGTCCATCCGGTGTCTCATCAGAGACATACCTCTCTTCGAACTTTCATATCTCAGTCACTATGAGGTCTTTTTGAGTGATTTCACTTGGAAGAGTTCCCTTAACTCTCACACTTTCTATCTATATCAAAGTTTTGCATAGATCTTTGAGTTTTCCTTACTGTTGTACATTAGTTTTCAATTCGGAGAGTTAGTCATACCTTGTTGTTGCAGATTTCTGCATACCTTGACTTCAAACTATTTGTTTGGGAGATATACTTTAGCTTTTTTTATGTTTTTTGTTTTCTTGAAAGTTTGGAGAAAAGTTTGATTTCTGAAGTTTGGAAATATTTGTTTGATCCCTTGAAGATCTTGGAAGGTATCATGAAGTTTAGTTGTGTACTTACTACCCTCAAGAGACCAATCAAGAGTCATCGGACGATCTGTTTAAGGCTCTAGAGGGCCGTGCCTTTGAGCTGTTGCGAATCTTGAAATCTAAAGGGTGAGCAGTCACCTGTATAGTGGGCGATCTCTTCTTGAGCTGGACTTCTTTGTTGGCGTGGAGAGCTTCAATACCAGACTGGGTGTTCTGGCCCATGAATGCATCCGTTCTAACGATGTCGTCTTATGTCTTATGAATGCAATCTCTTATGTCGTCTGGTTATGACTGCTTCAGCGAGTATGGTATGTTTAAAGCACCCATTTTTCCTCCTCTCAATCTTGCCGCTATGAATTTTCATCGAAAGGGGCCGGAGTGTGCAGAAAGCATTTGCATTCGAAAATGATCAGCTTCTTTGAGCATTTCCTCTGGATCTAATCATTGCAAATTTCCCAAGCAAGAAACCCCTTGGCAAACCCCACAACGGTTGGTTGAAGGAGCTACTAATGAGGTGCGTCAGCCACCTAGCTGAAGCAAAGCTTGGTGTACTCTGCAACACCACTATGGCGTTAGAGCAGAACGTTCTTCAAGCTCTTTATAGCCGCCTTCAGAATGGAGAATTTCGTTATCATACCGGGTAGGTCTGTCCGAAATGACATAGCTGATCCTGATAAATGTTCCAGATAGGCTTACATATTTTGACAGATCAGAAGTTTGCTCCATAATAAACAAGCTTGTTGGAACCTTCTATGCGTAGATCCGTCTGGATGATAGGTCCTCTGGTGGAAAATGCAGTGGCAAATCAGAAGACATTGAGCACGGGGTTATGGGAGGAGGAAAGAGGAATGCAAGGAGTGGCTCGATAATCAGCCTCCATCATCTGTGTTGTATGTGACTTTCGGAAGCTTGACAGTTTTAACTGCTTCTCAACTACAAGAGCTTCTTCTAGGATTAATCTCAAGTGCGCATCGATTCCTGATGGTTCTTCGTCCGAATACTGTAGTTTCTGAATCATGTTATAGGTCCCATAGCCGTATCGAGGCACAAGAAGGTGAAGTTGTGTTGTTGGACCAGCAGGTTTCTTGAGTCCCGATCAGTAACACCTTTACAAACTTGTTTCATGGGCTCCTCAGTCTCTGGTCCTTGCGCACCCCTCCATCGGTAGTTTTTTCTCACACTGTGGTTGGAACTTGATGTTGGAGAGCATCTGCTATGGAGTGCCGATCTTAGGATGGCCATGGATTATGGATCAGGTCACCAATTGTCGGCTTGTGTCGTCTGTGTGGAAGGTGGGGTTATCTCTTGGTTGCAACGAACATGGCGAGACATCACGGGATCAGGTCAAGAGTGGAGTTCGACAGCTTATGGAGGGTGCTGTTGCAGATACGTTGTACGCTCGGGTGAGGGAGATCAGAGACAAAATGAGGGAGGCCGTCGACAACAATCAGGTTATCATGTCTCTTATGAAGGAGATTGATGGTCTGTCCTATCTCAAACCATTAACGTCTCAAGTATGTTCTAGTAGTTATGTACAGTAATTGCAGTTGTCTTGATTCCGTGTATGCATTGCGGGGGGGAATGTAATTTATCCGATTGTTTGATAACTTGGAACTCTTGAAAGTTAGAGTAATTTCAGTGTATCAATATGATCTAGCATTGAAAAGTGTTGGTATGGTGCTTTAGAAGAGTGCATTTACATTAACATAAGTATCCTAAACTACTCAATATGTAGGCAATGAAGATTTATACCTTTCTGTGGATTGACATTTATATAGCTAACCGAATACAAGAAATTCAAATGTAAAAGGGAAGAGAAACGGTTAGGTTAATATGTTAGTTTACGGGGGACTCTTGCAAATTAGACTTTCAAACTTTGTATCCTATTTGAGAAATTGAGAAGGGTAGTAATGAAGTCAAAAGGGAATTTCCACTTATGCCATGATCCAATTCCTATATATATGCCCTGAGCCCTCCTTGAAATTCAATGTACAAATATATATATATATATATATATATATATATATATATATATATATATATATATATATATATATATATATATATATATATATGTGTGTGTGTGTGTGTGTGTGTGTGTGTGTGTGTGACTACTAGAAACAGGGGGGCGTAGTGATGCCCTTGAATTGGAAAACAATCGGGAACCCTTGCTTATGCGATGCTAGCATCGCATAAGTGACGGCCCTATTTTCTTTCTTTAAAGACTTGTCATCGCATAAGCAATGTTAGAGTCATTTATGCGATGCTAAAACTATGTTAATTTATGCGGGACTCTTGCAAATTAGTCTTTCAAACTTTGTATCCTGTTCAGAAATTGAAAAGGGTAGTAGTGAAGTCAAAAGGGATTTTCCACTTATGCCATGATCCAATTCCTATATATGCCCTAAGCCCTCTGTTGGAAGCAGCCAGAGGCATAGAAGACGCGGAAGCATGTAAATACGGAGCAGGAAGCTAATGGAATCTTTTTTCAAAGAATTATGTTTTAGAAACACTTTTCAAAAACCTCCAACAGTGATTTTTATCACTATTGTAACATATGTAACATAGAAAAACCCTTTTCTTAATTTCTAGCTCCATTTTGTGCAAGCCGAGGAGTCCTCGAGCTTGAGGAGCTTAGGTAGAATGAGCGTATCAATTTTCGTTATTTTTAGACACCGTTTACCCTTCCAAATAGCATCTAGGACCTAATTTTTAACTATGCCGGTCACTAGATGTGAAACCGGTCAAAACTAGTCTAGAAACTATAAAAAGAGCTAGAGAGCTCCTTTTTGAGGTTAGCTTGTTTGAGCTTAGAGTTATCTTGAGCTTGTAATAGTGTTCTTGAGCAATAGAGCTAATTTCTCACCTTCCATTGTGTCTTGGTTGTCTCTTCGTAGTGTGTGTGTATGTGTGTGTGCATCTTTGTGCTTCTCACCTTCACTCTCACTTCATCTCACATTCACGATCTTCATATCACTCCTATCTCTTCCGCGGATTGACAATTAAGGAGGTGAAGCTTCTTAACGTGGTACTTACCATTGTGCTAGAGCAACACCAAATTTGGCGCCGTTGCCGGGGATCGAGTCTAGGACAAATGTGTGATGGTAAGAGTATAGCAAGAAGTAGCATTGGAAGGTAAAAATTTCAGTTTTTGTTGTTGTTTTTACTTAGTTTTTAGTGTTTTTCACCTCCCCCGCACTCCATCTTCATCACCGCATCATCATCTTCATCTCCAAAAAAATCAGAAAATTCACCATATCCACACATTCTCCTCATTTCCCCTCATTTGTGCATGCGAGAGAGTGAGAGAGAGCTTTTGTGCTTGCATGTGCTTTTGTTTTCTTGAGTTTTCTTGCAGGTATAGAGCTCCAGTGCATCAGGAAAGCTTGGAAAAGGTAAAATTTTCAGTTTCTGTCAGAAATTTTCGACTGTGTCAGACCATCGCTATGGTCTGCAAAGTTCGGATTTTGAGGAAGGCGAGTTCACCACCGTGTAGGCGACCCCTGCGTGTATAGGAATCCATAGCTGCATCTCAAAAAATTGCATTTTGGTGGACCATCACGACGGTCTCAGACCATCGCGATTGTGTCACACCATCGCGATTGGCTCATGCCATCGTGACGGCTCGGCCGGACCATCGCGATGGTCTCACGCCATCGCGACGGTTCATTTGGACCATCGCGATGGTTCGCGGACCATCGCGACTGTTCGGTTGATCCCACACCATCGCGATTGGCTCACGCCATCGCGCCGACGGTGCCATGTGGCAAGTTGGACCATCGCGACGATACCCTCAGACCATCGCGACAACTCAAATTTTGGACCATCGCGATTGGCTCATGCCATCGCGCCCTGACCATCGCGACGGTTCACTTTGGACCATCGCGATTGTTCACGTTGACCGTTGACTGACGCCATCGCGACGGTTCACATTTACGCCATCGCGATTGTCCGCCTGATCGAGCCATCGCGATTGCTCACTTTTGGACCATCGCGACCGTGCACTTCAGACCATCTCGATTGTTCACCTTCACGCCATCGCGACGGTCCCAGACCATCGCGATTGTCTCACGCCATCGCGATTGTGCACCCCCATCGCAAATTTTAGGGTTTCATTTTTTGGCCAATTTTGGGGCTATTTTTGGGAAATTTTTGGGTGATTATATTCATAGGAGACCCCTTAGCTCATATTTGGAGAAAAACCTGTTTGTCAATTTTTACCCCCCAGGGCCTGAACGGTCATAACTTTTTCATCCGAAGTCTGTTTTTTGAGCTTAATAGCTCATTAGAAAGCTCTTTACGAGTACTACCTGACCTCAACCGTTTTTTTTCTTAAAGAATACGTCTATTTTTAGATAAGCTATTTTGAGGTTGACCTAGTTTGGGACTAGAAAGCCAGGGGGCAAGCATTAAAAAGTTGGGCAAAAGGGAAGGGACTTAAAAGGTGTATATACTCAAGTGCTTGATCATCCAACTGTGAATTGTTCTAATATTGGATTTTTCCAGGTCTAGCAAGGGCAATCAAGGGCAACCAAGGCAAGGCAGTGAAGGGCATAAAGCTTGGGAAGCGCGGCTTCTTGGGCATCAGAGCAACCAGAAAAGCTGACTCGAGGTTGGAAGATTACTCAACCCCCTCAGTCAATTCTTAGCTTAGGATAAACGGTAGTATTGTGGATTAAAGACGATAGGAACGCCTCAAGTTCAAGAGAATTAAATTTATCAAGTCCAAGACTAAAGATAAAGGTGTGTGACACGAAAACCTAAAGGAAAGAACATAAGTCTGACGGAACGAGAACTCAAAGTCCCACGGAAAGTCGAATTCCTGACGCATACATTAAGACAAGAATCTAAAGAAATCTAAAAAGAATCAAGAAAGTAATAACAAAGAATCATTGACCATCTGAGCGTGTACTGAGTGTGCAAGGAAGAAAATTAATGAACCTTAGATCGGGCAAACATATAGGTAAGTCAGACCGACGAAGCCTTAGATCATCCGACGCAAGTGTAAGAACTACTACACGATCATGGGCTCAACAATTGAACACTAGTTATCTCTACGAGCACTCAGACACGAGTGAATCAGAAATGGCATTTAGCGCAGAAAGACCAGAAGAAGGGTCGAATGTAGCCTATTTAGAAAAACCAGAAGGACCCTATAGGACTCAACTAGAGTTTCTCCGAACCAACCGATTAGGTGCTCGCATCTATGAGGATGGTTTGCGAAGGCAAGTGGTGCAAATGCACAACCCTGATCAACCCATTGGATTGGAACATCCAGTGGTGAAATTCGAGAGAGACGCGTACATAGACAAAGAAGGAACAATGTACATCTTAAGTACGCAGCCAAACAATACCAATGAGTTTGGCGTGATTCAGCTAGAGACAGAAACTAAATCTCAAGGAAAGGAACCATTAGAAGAACCTAGAACACCTAGAGGGAAATCTGTACTGACACGAGTACTAATCCCAGAATGGATCCCTCAGGACAACAGAAGCATAGAGTTGTTTGTAAATAAAGAAATTGATGAAGCCTTCTGGAGATACAAGACAGAACTACTTAGTGAGGTAGGTATCATCACTATATACGAGTTCAAGGACCCGGATACACCTGGAAAGGTTGTATACCTGGATGAGACTTCAGAAAGAGTCTTTGTGGTGCCTGACCATGCTAAAAACACATACACATGGAGAGGTGAATTGGTATTCCCTCCATCTAGAACGAACATGAATACAAGTCAACAAGGGGCAGGAACATCATCAGCCCATGGAAATCAAAGAGAGAGAAATAAAGAGAGACCGGAAGTAAGCTTTAATCACCCCATGGGGAGAGATAGAACAACCACGGACACTAATAGAGCGGATAGACAAAGAGATCATGGAATACCAGGTGGTAGAGATGATTTTCCTCTACCTAGACCACGTGAACATGCAAGAATATTGAGACCCACTCAGTTAGTGAAATCCATGAAAAATTACTTTGATGGGACAGGAGATCCCTATGACCATGTCGCTGAATTCAAGCAAGTACTAAGAGCAGAACAAGTGGAAGACATGTTCACGCAATACAATGCATTTGGCCTAACGTTAAAGAATACCGCTTTAACTTGGTTCCAACCATTGCAACAGAGGCAATTTAGAGACATCCATCACTTTTTAGAGTCATTCATCACTGAATTCTCTAAAAGTGGGATTAGACATGATACGTCTTCGTTGATTCATAACTTTAAACAAACCCCTCAGGAAATAGTTAGACTGGCAGGACGTAGGTTTAGACAATATGTTGAACGATGTCCAATGCAAGAGCTACCCTCACAAGCCAAGCAAGTGTCATTGTTTCTAGATGGCTTGTTGAGCTCTAAACTACGCTCCTACGTGTACCTAAAAGAACCCAGAACGCTAGAGCAATGTGTAAGAATTTGTATAGACATTGAGGACAACTTAGGAGACGAGTTGGAACTCTCAAAGGTCTATAAGGACTCAGACTGTTCATCTCTAGCATCCACAAAATTGTCTAGCTCAATAGAAGACCTAGCAGAAAAAGTGGCTCAGAAACTAGGAGTTTCTAGTAAACCTAGGGTGCTAATGAACAAGCGTTGTTACACCTGTGGTGGTGACCATATGGCAAATGTGTGCCCCAATGCACCACAACCTCAAGCCAACCCTAGTGGCCAATACTGTACAATTGAGAGAAGATACACGAATCATACGACTCAGGACTGCCCATACAACAAACAGACCGTGAGACAGAACTACCCGCAAGCATACCCGCAGCCAGGTAGGTATCAAGGCCAATACAATGCTCAGCCTTATTACTATAGGCCTCCTCAGAACTACCCATACCAGGCTCAACAGAGACCGCAACCTGTCTTAGCTCAGCAGCCACCCCCACCAGCGAATGTCATCTCAGTCAAATACGCTGCTGCAGAAGAGAACCTAAGTAGGGCTTTAGTGCCTTCTTCACCTTTGATCACAGAGAGTGACCCACACTCAAACAGTTTTGACTCTACGCATGTAGATAGTCCACCCGCATATTACACAGAGTCACCAGAACACGTAGAAACATATCATTATGATAGTCCACCAGTGGAACCTAGTTGGGAGCCAGACTATGCTAATGTGATGTACACAAACCCGAATCCACGGCCCCAATTAAGACAACAAAGACCACAGGGCCCTAGAGGACCATGCTTTAGGTGCCAAGGAGATCACTTCATAAAGGATTGTCCACATCCTTCAATAGGAGGGCAATCACAGTACTATAACATACAAGGCTTTTGTGCCGATTGTGGCAAAGAGCACATAATCAAAGATTGTTCTAAGAACCCTGTTAATGCTTCGAATGTGACACCGATCAACGTGATAGGTATTGTAAATAACGCAGATGGATCCAACCCTACATACGTGCCTATCCAAGCTATCACAAGAGCCCATGCGCTCTTACAGAACCAACAGCTTAATCAAGGGAATGTAGCTGGAAGTAGTGAAGTTACAGAATCTAGCAGTAAAAAGACAAAATCTTGGAAAGATTCTAGAGAAAGAATTAAGAGAAAATGGAGTAAGAAGATAATTGAGTTGGAAGGAAGTTTAAAGGAATCTAGAGCCAAAATCCTAGAATTGACTTCACAGGACTTGAATCAAGAGAATCCAGCTCAAAAATCAGGATCAGTTTTAGCGGAACCCATACCAGAAAATCTAGACATGATGTTTCGTGCATATCAGGCTAGATTAAAAGAGGGACCTCAAGAAACTGAAATGAGTAAAAACTACCCTCGAGCTGATCTAGAAATTGAGAGGACTAAACTTTGCATGAAGATGGTAGAATTAGCACAAGCTTTGTTCGAAGCCTCTGGATATCTTAATTGGAATAACATGGCAAAACCTGAACTACACTTTCAAGGACTAATGGAGAGGCTAGAATACTTGATAGAGAGCAAAGAGAAAAAAAATCAGCATAGGAACCCTATTGTCCCAGAGACACAGGAAAGGAATGCACCATCCCTGTCTCAAGTACCTAATACAGAAAGTCAAGACAACCTGTCTTCCATACATAGGTACTCACATGAATTTTTGAGAGAGATCCAAGAAGAAAAGTGGAGGAAAGAACAAGGAACCCATCCTCCTATTCAAGAAATAGATGACTTGTAGGAGCAATTTCCCCAAGACATCCCCTCTATTTACAATGAGGTAGAGGAGGAACAATTGAGTGAACACACAGCTTTTGAATCTAATTCTTTACAAGAATTACCTCAGTTCACAGGACCTTGGGAAGCAAAGTCTATCAGTATGAGAGCACCCACGATAATAGTGAGGAATGAAGAATCAGTAATCCCTAGAAACACTGAAGTGATCAAGAATACCAAAGTACAGTGTAATCTCACTCTAGAGGAGCTGCTGAAGATAAAACCAGAACTGTGGAAACATGTAGCAAATCAATTCCCTGAGCTTGCTACTACTCCCTCACAAATAGGATCACATAAGAAGGTACCGGAAATACTCGTAGAAAAGATTGGAGATGTAAGCGAAGGAGAGGAAGGTAACACTTATCTTCCGATAACCCATCAGGGCTACACCACGAAAGCCATCTTAGATTCAGGCGCTGGCGTAGCCATCGCTACCATCGCTTTATGGAAACGTTGGGGTAAGCCAGCATTAAGACCCACCAGGATGAAGCTACAAATGGCTGATGGACACATAGAAAAACCATTAGGCTTACTAGAATGCATATCTCTCACCACTTGTGGTGTAGAATTTGAGCATACCTTTGCCATTTGTGACTTTGCAAAAAACCATGCTTATGAGATGATATTGGGACGACCATTCATGCGTCAGCTGCAAATTGTACAAGATTGGGGAACCAATTCTTTGTACTTGCAACATTTAGGAGTGACTACCAAAGTCAATCTTAAAGACTTTTCACATCGAGATGTACCCCCAATACAATGGAATACCATCCATAAGACACCAGTAGAGACGGAATCCGTGCACTCATTAGAATCAGATCTTCTTGGTTGCATGAGGATACTCATTTATGGATGTGTAAAGTAGCCAAACAAGAGGAAGAACGATTAGAAGCAAGGACCTTAGGTGCAGAACAAAATCCATGAACCCTTCAAGATCCAGCTTACGCGCCTGTAGTATTCGCTGACGAAGAGTTTGAACCCCATGGTTGGGCAGAAATCCTAGCAACCATGGATGTAGCCATCAATGAAGAACAATGGACTCCCCACTGCGACGAGGATGGCTATGACATTTCAGTTTTCACGATAGAGCCAATCATGTGCGATGCAATTTTAGAAGAGTGTGAACCTAACACTGATGCATTTGAGGATGCAAGCGATTTTGATTTAGAATCAATTATCATGGACTCTCCATTTGCATCAGAGGAAGAATATTTCTACGAAGTAGAGACTCACCCTCAGAGACACGAGGAAATTACGAATGAGGTGAGATTAGCCACAAAAGTGACTACTAAGAGTGAAGGCAAGAAAAGAAAGAAGAAAGAAACCACGACAGAAAAAGAAGAATCTTTATTTGAAGTACCTGAGAATTTCAAGAAATATGAAATCGAAGATAGAAGAATCATGGTACAAATGCCTAATAGAAAGGCGAATGACGGACAAGTATATGATAACCGAGAGAAAACCAAGAAAGTAATAGTTGCCATAGAAGGAGAAGAAGAAAAATGTACATACATAGGAATGATTTGACGAAGGAAGAAGAAGAAGAATTAGTTGCCCTATTACGCGAATATAGAGATGTTTTTGCTTGGAGTTACAAAGATTTGAAAGGAGTAGATCCAGATATATGTTCTCATAGAATCCCTATGATTCCAGATGCAAAACCGACGAAACAAAAACCATACACGTACAATGATAACTACGCTGTGAAGATTAAAGAGGAGATAGATCGATTGATAGAAGCAGGATTCATTTACGAAATTGAGCATACCGAATGGGTATCTCCCATTGTGGTAGTGCCCAAGAAGAATGGAAAATTTCATGTGTGTATTAACCTTAAAAAAGTTAATGCCGCAACGATTAGAGATAGCTATCCTCTTCCTATCACAGAACATCTATTGGAAAGAGTTGCGGGCAAGGAAGTTTACAGCTTTCTTGATGGTTTTTCAGGCTATAATCAAGTAGCCATTGCTCCAGAGGACCAACACAAGACGGCATTTGCCACTGAATGGGGCATATTTGCATTTCGGGTAATGCCATTTGGCTTAACAAATGCACCCGCCACTTTCCAGCGACTCATGTGTCATGTTTTTAAGGAATTCCTATGCAAGAGTTTGGAAGTATATGTCGATGACATATGTGCTCATTCTAATATCAGGCAGATGCATATCCTAGAGTTAAGACAAATATTTGACAAATGTCGAGAATATCAGGTTTGTTTGAACCCAGAAAAATGCGTTTTCATGGTCAGAGAAGGCAAAATTCTAGGACACATTGTGTCAAAAAATGGAATCTCTACGGATGAGGAAAAAGTGAAAGTAATTGCAGAATTACCTAGACCAACTAATGTGAAAGAGGTACAGGCATTTATGGGCCATTGCGGTTATTATAGGAGATTCATACACATGTATGCAATCATAGCCAAGCCTTTGTACTCTCTTTTAACCAATTTTGAATGGACAGATGAATGTGAAAATTCATTCAATGAACTTAAACGACGCTTGTGCTCAGCACCTATATTGACTACACCAGATTGGAGTAAGCCATTCCATGTACATGTGGATGCATCCAATTATGCCATAGGATGTGTGTTAGCACAACCCACGAAGGAAGGTAACATAGATCTCCCCATAGCTTATGCTAGCAGACAATTGAACGTAGCAGAAAGAAATTACACTACTACGGAACGAGAAGGATTAGGGATGATCTACGCGGTAAAGAAGTTTAGGCACTATTTGTTGGCAAACAAATTCAAGTTCTTTACAGATCATCAAGCCCTATTGTACTTAGTCAACAAGCCATGTAACACAGGACGACTAATACGTTGGTTTCTATTACTCATGGAGTATGATTTTGAAGTAGTAGTCAGGAAAGGAAAGACACATCTTAGAGCTGACCACCTTTCGAGATTAACCTGAGGAGAAGCTCCTCAAGGAATAGCGGATGAATTACCAGATGCTTATTTGTTTAATCTTGAGATAGCACCAGAATGGGCTAAACCTATAGTCCCTATTCTGACATACGGACCCAAGAATCCTAAGATAAAGATAAAAGAAGGAGAGATTACCAAATCTCAGAGATACCAAATCATAGCAGGAAGCATATATAAACAGGATAATCAAAAGATTCTTGCTTGTTGTGTAGATGAATCAGAACATGCAAATTGGTTGCAATTAGCACACGTAGGTGCATTAAAGCAACATCATTCGAAACATCGAACATTACAGACTCTGCATAGACTAGGAGTATATTGGCCTTCGATGGAAGCAGATGTCTACAAGTTGTGTAAAGAATGCCATGTTTGTTGTGAAAGACCACCAATAGAGCATGCTACACTATATCACGTGTCTCTCACACCAGACTGGAGTGAACAATTAGTGACATACTTGAGGACGAAGACATTCCCTCAAGGAATGACTTTAGCACGACAACGCAGTCTAGAGCAGGAAGCTCAAGATTATTCACTTATTGGCGATAACCTATACAAAAGAGGACGAGATGGATATCTAAGACAATGTGTTCATGAGAGCGATTATCTGAGCATACTAGAGACTGCACACCAAGGTGTTGCAGGAGGTCATTTTGGACCCGATAGGATAATCAAGCCATCCTCTTTGCAAGAATATGGTGGCCCACTCTTCACATGGATGCTCATACCTATGTAAAGAGATGTGATGTGTGCCAAAGAACTCAGTTTCCTACTCGCAGAGATGAAATGCCATTGAAACCCATGATGGGCGGACGTGCATTTTCTAAGTGGGGTATAGACTTTGTAGGACCCATTAACCCCCCTGCAAAAGGTACACATGCTGAATACATTATTGTTGCCATAGATTATCTTACGAAATGGGTAGAGGCAAAAGCCACAAAAAAGAATGATGCACACACAACTGCAAAATTCTTATTTGAGAATGTCTTTACAAGATATGGATTGCCTATAGAGTTAGTGAGCGATCGAGGCACTCACTTTCTAAACCAAGTCATTGAATATTTGTTACAGGATTTTATGGTGATTCACAAGAAATCCGCACCATATCATCCTCAGGCCAATGGTTAGGCTGAAAGCACTAATAAGATCCTTTGTAACGTACTGACGAAACTCGTGAACAACAAACGTTCAGATTGGGACAAACAGTTACACCACGCGTCAGGCTATATCAGGAACCTCTTACTGAGGATATGCTTAGACGACTCACGTTGGCAAAGAAGCATAAGGAGGAAGAAAATAGAATACGAGCGGAAGCTCAGGCAGAAGCAATAGAACGCATTAAACGCATGAAGTTAAGAAGACAAGGACTAGGGAGAGAACATTATAACCATCTGGAAACTACACCCAGATATCCCATGGCCATGTGTCAAGTAAAGTCAACCACTCATCCTAGTATAGTGGACAGGAGACCATTCATTACAGTCAGGCTAGAGCACGGCAACCCTTGCCAAGAGCTCAGGGCTTTAATTGACTCAGGTGCTGCGACTAGTGCGATTAGATGGTCCCACTATAAGGATTCAAGAATAGAAATTCGGCCAATTGAGGCATACCTCATAGGGCTAGGAGGCATGGAAACCCCTTGCATGGGTGAGGTGGACCTTCCTATCCTCATTAAGGAAGTGACCATGATAGCGAAGCTACTAGTGTGCCATGATGACGACCTGATACCCCTAATCCTTGGCCAAGATTGGCTATACGATCACTCAGTGGACCTAAATCTTAGACAAGGCTCCTTACAGATTGGAACCTTAGAACAGAAGCGAGTGATACCGCTTGAATTCCCTAACGGCATTCCAACTGAGGTTTGTAACCCTTGACCCTATGAAATACATGCGATGGAAGACCCGGAGATCTTGGGTTAGATCAGTCACGTTACGTCTACACCAACCCACTCGGGCTTGGCTATGGACAGTTGTCAATCAGAAGGACGACAGGAGATCTTCCCTGGGGCTTCCTGCAAACTAGAAGGGGCAGCTACCCAACCGCTAGGGCAGATGGACACAATCAGCGGTCAGGTGGGTTGCATCAGCGGCCAAATGAGCACAACACCCTGCGGTGCTTATCCTTCCAAACTTGCTGCGGACTGGCCTAGATTAAAGATAAATAACGAATCACTTCCTAATGGGCAGGTCACGCAAGTGTTGGATCTCCCTTCTTTTCCAAAGCAGAGCGTCCAATGAACCTCTCAAACCCAACCACGAAGGAGTCAACCACAACAGAGGGACCGAGATCGACGAAACCACCAGACAAGGCAAAGAAGGCAGCAGTATCAACATCACAGAATAAGTGGCACGAGACAAATATGGGTGCCAAAAGGACAGCAACCACAGGCTATTGGCAACACTGCAGACAAGAACAGGACAAAGTTTCAAAAGAAGCAGAGTCAGTATCCAAAGTCCCCTCGATCTTCTTCTACAAGTACCAATACTCGACAGATTTGGATCGCCAAGAAGTATCTTATCAATCGACCCACACCCACGCATATTTGGGTACCCAAACAATGTATTATAGCCCAACCCTCAAGCCATGTAATATATACCCCTCAGAAATATTTCCATCCTTCAATACCACCAAACCCGATACCACTTTTCGTCCCTCAGCAGAAACACACCACCCACTCAAAGACTCTTAGGAAATGGATACCGAAACGTATCCAGACGTCTTCTTGTACCCCCTTATCTAACAATTCTCCCACCCCGTTTAAACTCCACCCTTGTAATAATTCACCCTCAACCAAACCTTGTATAAATTCATACACCAAAACCCCACATCATGCATAATAAAAGCTCATCAAGAAATGTATGCATAATCTGACAATGTAGGCATCTAGAGACCTGCATTAGTTTTGCAAATAATCATTGCATCAATCACTTCATGACACTTGGCTACACGGGTTACACATCGGTTATGGAAAGGGATTGCGGTCTCACCTTAATGGGATCATAATTAATTTCCATACTAATGTGTTAATCTTTTGTAGCAGATCTTTTCCATTAGCTCGTCAGTCATCATGCAAACCGAAGAAGGACCATCAGAAGCTGGCCCAAGCACACCAATGGCCAATATTGGAGAATTACTCGCGGAATCTTATCCTACGATGCAACCACCAGAGTTTTAAGGTTTTCCAGGACCCATGCCAATCGACGATCCTCCTAGAGGATATACTGAGAAGATTCATCGTAATTCTCACTGGTTTCAAGGCCTAGCAGGACCATTAGCAGACGCTGATTTCATATTTGAGGCCAATTTGGCATTTGATCTTCGCACATGGACCAAGTACCAGTTCTTGTCAAGAGAATTTGAAGGACTGCAGAATACACAAGATTTAATGCACGTTTGGGCACGAGCGGGATTTACAGAATATTTTAGTGAGCCTCTGCCTAAACCCAATTTTTACAGATGCTTTTACCTAGTAACCACCTTGACAGCTTCAGAGAACAAGGATCTACCCGGAACATTCATGTTACCATCCTTGGTAAATGACCCTCCATTCAGAAGGTTTTATTTGTCCAAAGATTTAATTCGTGCAGCTCTCAAAATACATGGAACGCATACTCCGACGGAGAGAGAACGGCTAGTCCCAGAGCAGATGAAACGTGGTGATGTTACTAAGTGGGAGGATATTTCAGCTATAACCCCTGAGCTCTCCAAGCCATTGCGGATATGCATGCAGCATTTTGCTTTCCCAGCTCAGGATCGTTTTACCATGCCCCACAAGAGAATCTGGTTTGGTTTATACTTAGCATGTACTGGACCTCAAACGGTTGGTCTAGCTAGCTAGATAATTGATCAGCTCTATTTGGCACAACATAGATGGGAACGAAAGAAAGTCATCAATGGATGTTGTGCACTTACAAGGATTATATACATGTGTTTGGCATATGATTTACCCATAGAGCGCGCCATGATTAGTGAGGAACTGAAGGCATTTAAAGGAACCACAAAGAAAGCTAGAAAGGCTAGCAAAGGCAGAGCCGACAAGCGGATGAGAGGCACTATCCCATGCCTACAAGTCCCAGAATCACCCTCGCCACAACCATCTCCAGAGCAATCACCGACAGCAGCCACTCCCACAGTACAACCTATTCGTATCAGATTATCAAGACCAGTTGTAACGGAGGGCACCACCAGTACTGTTGCACCCCAAGCAGCCACAACCACACAACCTATCACCATAGCAGCTGAAATTCCCACCACCATTGGTGCGGAAGCGTTCTCTTTTCCAATACCCCATTTAGAAGCAAAACAAACAGCACCACTGGATCCAAATTTTGATTTTGAGATGCCCGATGCATTCTCCAATGAGTTCCAGTTTTCAGAAGGACAATTGTTTTCTCAAGAATTTGAAAGTCCTAGCTACCCTACCACACCCATGGATCAGCCACAAGGACAGATTGTGTCTAGCTCTGATGACGAAAGAACAGCAACCGATGACGACGAAGGCGATGACGAAGCAAGCCAGGGCACTATCGAATCCCAAGAGCATGAACAGACAGATGGCCAAGGCCAACAAACAAACACACATGGTGATACAAGTACCCATGAAGATGAAACTTACGAAGCTGCCGCTTACACACTGGCTATTAAGAAGCTGTATAGAACTATGGAAAAGGTTTGGGCACGCAAAAAGCTGACTGAGGAAGAGAGTCAAGCGATAATAGAACAAGAACTTGTCACAGGCGGATTCAAAGACGCATACATCAAAGGATTCAGAGAGTTAGTCAAATCAGTAGGCTCCAACGAAGCACTTAGGTACTTGCAAAGAAAGCCGCTACCACAGTTTGACCCCCGTAGAGTACGACTACTTTCAAAGCCTGGCGAATACATTCGTGTACCAACAGGAGCACAGTCTTCAGAACAAGCTAGGGAGACACGCCTCGTCCCCGAAAGTTTGTTGGTAGCAGAAACCATCCTTGTAGACTCCCCACCCCGCGCTACAACTGTACATACCTCAGTAGTCACTGAAGTACCGACCACCCCAACCGCTCCTCCATCACCGCCCGTCCATCCAGCCTCCCCTCTTCACCCTCCTTCCCCCAGACCAACATCTTCATTCGCCGGTGGCGTAGCAGAAATCGTCTTTACGACCACTCATCCCACAATTCCTGCACCCATTAGACTTAGTCTACCCCCTCATACACCCACCTTTCTATCCAACCCATTCCTCCATCCATCTTTTCCATCTTTCCCCACAACTCCAAGACCCCTTTTTCCATTCCCACCGCCCTTAACCTTCTCCCCAGTCTCACCTCCCCGACCCACTGTAACCCCTTTTTCCCCTTTTCACCAAGCTGCTCCAGCCAGCCCCCCTGTAAATTACTCCTCAACCTTTGTAAATCCCGTATTTACACCAGCACAAGCACCCACGGTCACACCCATATTCACGGTCACTGCACTGGACACGTCCAATGACATGGACATCTCACCACCCACTGCACCATCACTCACTTCACTCACGGCACAAACATTTTTAGGCACATCACAATTTTCAACAATCACTACAGCATCCACCTTCCCACCCCCATTCCCCGTTCCCGTTGCATCTACATCCACTGCATCTTCATTTAGCACCCCATTAATACTATCACCCACTGTAGATAATGCATTCCGACAGATGTTCATGTGTATGACGCAAGTAAGAGATGAGTTCACATCTCTTGGTGATAATTACCAGCAGCTGCAGAGGACAACCACTGAATTACAATCGCAGCTTAATTTATTGTCTATTGAGAATGCCTCTCTGAACACCCGATACCAGGAATTACGCGAGGCATATCACAAATTGGAACTAGAAAGCGAAGAAAAGACCAAAGAAGCCACTGCTGACCTGGATAACTTATTAAGAGCCCAGACAATGCGCAACGCAATGCTAACGAGGAATATGGGCTTACTCAAAAGACATCTAGCAGCAGCAAAGGAAGAAAACCAGCGCTTACAGGACCAGAATCGCGAAAACTTAGAAGCAGCCCTAGACCATCTAGACCAACCACTCAGTCCTAGCCAGTTCAAAGCCATTCCCTCAGACTCGATGAGGATGCTGCTAGAAGATCATGTAAGGCTGCTAGATGAATACGATCGCATGAATGAGGAGTTACAGAAACTCAAAGAAGATCATAAATTACTCCAGTTACGAGCACCGGCACACCCAGACATACCAGCACCTGTGGAACCCTCTCTTGATGTCTTAGAGGAACTCAACGCATTAAGGGCCCAGGTATCAAACCTTGAATCAAGGATCGCAGTATATGAAGCACCACCAAGGCCAGATTCCCCACCTGAGCTACAAGCTGAAGAAGAAAGTGTCACCATCCCGGTGGAGGAAACGTTTGAAGAGGCATACGAGCCACAACCCATCCCAGGCGGACGCATCACGGCCGACGGCCAGATGACTTACGAAATCCCGACCCCCGTGTGGATGAAGACAATTGAAGAACTTGGGACAACGCACTCAGCTAGAGTAGAGGCACAATTACATGCCATGGCGATGATAGAAGAATGAATTTTACAATCTCCATTCTTTGCTCATTTGGCCCCGCGACGATACATATCTGGGCATGAGCTACAGTATAAACCGTATTTTATGTTAATGGCCGAATACCAGTTAGCCATTGAGAAAGAAACCGGTAAGAAACCATCGCATGCGACTCAATTCGAGGAGGACGATCTACCACTTGATGCGCAACAAGGAGAGATCTATCAACCAGAGTGGCACAAAGATTTACTACAGAAGTATCCACAAATGATGAGTACATGGGTAAAGGCACCTTTGCATTTAAAGTACAACCCATGTTGGGGACCAGTACCACGACGCCGCTCCTGGACTGCCTTTACTATTAAGGTACAAAACAATAAGCAGTGCCAGGACTGGTTGAATTACCCCTATTTTAAGCCACCCATCGAGTTACCAACTGTAGGCTACATGATGGCTACAATTCGCCACTGGCTCCCTAGATTAAAGCATATGGACGATATAGCGGCGCATATGACTGTCCAAATCTTTGACATGATGCAAATGGTTTTTAAAGTCTTCCGACGCGTCAAGGCACCTCATGTAAACACCCCGGGGTTTGAGCATGGCAATTTCGATCTGGTATATGATATGAGTACAACGCCATCGCTACGTGTGTGTTATGCCTGGCATTGCAGAATAAAGTACCTACCGGCGTGCTACAAGCAGACGTTCCAAGAGATGTTCACAACCGGCTTCTGGGAATACCATTCAGAGGTATTCATAAGCAGACCTACACATTTATTACACTTATTTGCCTATGAACGAATGGTCTATTCCACACACTATCAGCTCCCGCCACCGGAAGAACCACAACCAATAGACTGGGAGAAACTCGAGGCCGATCTGGCCCGAGGCATTCGTATCTCCGAGCACACCCTCGCTCAAGACCTCCTACAGAACTATATCCGGTAGACCTCTCAACAAGATTCTGTTAGGGATGACAGAAGCGAGAGGGAGGGGGGTGTTGGAAGCAGCCAGAGGCATAGAAGACGCGGAAGCATGTAAATACGGAGCACGAATCTAGTGGAATCTTTTTTCAAAGAATCATGTTTTAGAAACACTTTTCAAAAACCTCCAACAGTGATTTTTATCACTATTGTAACATATGTAACATAGAAAAACCCTTTTCTTAATTTCTAGCTCCATTTTGTGCAAGCGGAGGAGTCCTCAAGCTTGAGGAGCTTAGGTAGAATGAGCGTATCAATTTTCGTTATTTTTAGACACCGTTTACCCTTCCAAATAGCATCTAGGACCTAATTTTTAACTATGCCGGTCACTAGATGTGAAACCGGTCAAAACTAGTCTAGAAACTATAAGAAGAGCTAGAGAGCTCCTTTTTGAGGTTAGCTTGTTTGAGCTTAGAGTTATCTTGAGCTTGTAATAGTGTTCTTGAGCAATAGAGCTAATTTCTCACCTTCCATTGTGTCTTGGTTGTCTCTTCGTAGTGTGTGTGTATGTGTGTGTGCATCTTTGTGCTTCTCACCTTCACTCTCACTTCATCTCACATTCACGATCTTCATATCACTCCTATCTCTTCCGCGGATTGACAATTAAGGAGGTGAAGCTTCTTAACGTGGTACTTACCATTGTGCTAGAGCAACACCCTCCTTGAAATTCAATGTACAAACTTTCATGAGTTAAAGATCCATCAAACTCTTATACTCTTTTATCTCTCTCTCTATATATATGTGTGTGTGTGCATGTTTATGTATATGTGTATGGGTGTATATGCACATATTATATATGTATATGCATATACGTATGTGTGTGCATGTGTATGTATATGCATACATGTGTGTGTGTATGTTAGTACGGGGCTTTTTAAGAGTGCTTGCACCAATGATACATGGCTAGTTTTTTTTTTTACTAGATGTGAGGTCTCCCGTTAGGCATTGATAATTGGAAGTAAGAACAAAATTTAACATATTTAGGATTTTCCTATTTTTTTTAGGGTGCAAATCACATAAGCACAACTAACTTAAACTAATCAACAAGTAGCCAATGCCAATTCATACATTCTCATGGATTGATATTTATATATTCAACTGAACACAAAAGAGTATTTCCATGCATCTATCAAAATGGAAAAGCAAAAGGGATAAGAAATGGTTAGGTTCAGTTGTTAGTTTATGAGGGGGCTCTTGTAAAGTGGCTTTCCAAACTTTGAATCTTGTGGTAGTAGTGCAATCAAAAGGGAATCTCTAGGTATGCAAGGAGCCAATTTTTATATAGATGATATGGGCCCTCCATATAATTCAATGTTTGTTAAAGATCTCAAACTCTTATAGTTATCCCTCTCTTTGTTTCTCTCTCTCTCTCTCTCTCTCTCTCTATATATATATATATATATATATATATATATATATATATATATATATATATATATATATATATATATATATATATATATATATATATATATATATATATATATATATATATATACATATATATATATATGTGTGTGTGTGTGTGTGTATGTGTATGTATGTATGAAAATTAACTTACAGAATTGATAATCCTATTGGAATAATGGTAAAAAGGTTCAGTCTTCCATTATGAGAAGGCCAAATTTGTTGTTTAACTTATTGGTCAACTTGGTAAAAATGGTCAACAGTTGCATATGAAGAATTCTTATATATTCTTGGAGTAATACTAAGTCAACAAACGAGAACAGAGACATGTTCTCTTTTTTATGTGAGAAGAAATGCACAAAATGTTGAAAGAAAGGATCATTTTTGTATCCCACAATGGAAAAATTATTTCTTGTTAAATTAGTAATTCATGGCCTCAATCCCATAGATGCATTTGGCCTCAATCCGGTATTTTCCATACATGCATTGATGGATTGCCTAACCAATTTTTAATGAGCAGCGAAATCATATATCTAAATGCTTCTTGATTATGACATAAATTCAGATCCTACAACCCATAATAATGGGCACAATCCATCTTCATAATTATCTAGATACATGATTTGGAAGATATAATTACTTGATGTTATACTTCCACTATATGTATATTATAAAGGGAATGCTCTTACACTTCCACTATCAATGAAGATGAGCTCTCTCTTTTTGATAAATGATTGGCCAACACCTATCTCTAGTGATCGAGTCGATAGACTTTCAAATTTGTTATTTTTAGTGGATCCTTTCATGAATGATGTCCATGGCTTAGAATGTATGAATGATGTTGTGTTCTCAGTTGAGTCATTTAAGTTATATTCTCAATGCAACAATGCTCAATCCAATCTTTCTATTGAACCCGATCCACCTATTGATCTCTCTTCATATTCAAGTGCATGTGGAGCAAAGAATGTCAGCAGAGAGAGAGAGAGAGAGAGACAGACAGAGAGAGAGAGAGAGAGTATATACAAAGCATGTGGCAAAGGCCTTGTGAAGTAAGTCAAAGAAGATTTCAATTCCTTACTTCAGATAGACAAATTGCATTGGACGTTGTGAAGCATTGTTGTGGTTTGAAAATGTTTGTATGAATTAGGAATGAAGAAACTAAAACAACTAAGAGAGAAATTATTCCATTTAGATAGTGAAAGGCAAGTTTTATAACTTGTTTCTCACATGCAAATGATTGAGGATAACATGTCTGTAATGCTTGTTGCTTTTGAATATTACTTTAGTCAGGGGATCCAATGTTGTAGGGCTACATTTAAAATTGCGATGGGCATGGGGAATTGTAGAATACATAAAATTCAACAAGGTCTTATATGTGAAGATCTCTTTTTTGATACATATCAAGGCGTTGGGACCAAAGGTTCTATTGGTCCTCATGCAATGAGTTGGATGATCAACTATTTTAATTTGCGTTGTGAAGTTATGCCTACAACTGAAAGGTTACACTTGTTGGAAAACTTTAGCCTTCAAGAAGTATTTCAAGTCTATAAAGAAGAGATGGAAAGTAAAAATGAGAAGTATGTCTTGTATCAACATCCCAATAGTCTCAGAATGAATCAGGTGCATTCGACGATGGGGGTGTAGACATAGATCAAGAAAGTGGTGAATTAAATTTGAAAATCTATAACATTTTTGGTGCTTATACAACTGCTCAAAAGCACTTCGCATAATGAAACCATGTTCTACTGCATTTTTGAATCACTATCGAAGATCATCTATCCAACACATGTTTGATCTTTATTTTCTATATAATTTTTTATCACTTGTATATTTCTCATATAGATTCTAGAGATATCAATGTTAAATAGATCCAAATTTTGGGCACAGTTTGACCTCCTAAATTTTCAAAAAATGACAAAAAATGTCAAAAAATCACATGTTCTCACTTGATTTTTGAAATGTGTGTATACTCATGTAAAGGGTTTTCAAACATAAGATGTAATTTGCTTGATTTTTGATGACAGAGCTCTCTTTTTATGACATAGCTTTCATTTCTTATGAGTCATTGTTTAGTGCTCAATGAAGGCTTTTCAACTATATATAACATTAAGATATCTCACATTTGTAAGCTGTTAGAAATTCAAACCCTAATTTTTATCTAAAGTCAAAACAAGCTTTGGAAAAATATATTTAAATCAAGGTTGAAGATTAATATCTAGAAAAATAAAAGACATAAGGGCTCATATAATTTATGCCTAATTTTAGTTATGACACATCATCAATAAAAGCCACATTAGGCAAGGTTCAAAAGTTGCACTAAAAGAAGGAAAAAGTTTACTCTCTCATGGTAGGTTTTTGTTAGGATTTTGCATCTAGATAAAGAACATCAATTGAGCTTTGTAATCATAGTATCTCATGAAGAATTCAAAATTTTGAGCATTGTATCTTTCAACTTCTTGGCATAGTGTATTGGAGTGTGATTGTGTGGAGCTTGCACATGCCCTTCTCTACACCATATGTTTGTCATTGTCAACCACACGTGAAAGTTTTGGAGCAAGATGTACAACAACACCACACTTGGAGGTCCAGATGTAGCAATTATATCTAAAAATAGAAAAATCTTTGTTTGCTATTGGAATGAACTTAATCAATGAATACATTAATAATCTAGCATGCATTAAGAGTGCAGGGGAAGCTTGGGTCAAGTTAGATGGATCTTTTTGGTGCAAGGAATCATCAATCCCTTGTATCACTCTTTATTTCCTTCTATCAATTAGAGATGCAAAAGTATAGAAAACAACATATTAATAAATTTAAAAGTTATATGGCTCAAGTAGTTGGGATTATTAGTACCATATAGAACCTCAAGCATTTTTCTTGAAGATTTTACCCTCTTTTTATGATATTATTGTTACTCTTGCAAAACAAGACAAATTAAAATCTTGATAGATTGATAGTAGCCATTAAATGTAGATAAAAGGCTTAAAAGAGACAATTGTACATTGACAACAAGAGTCAATAACAACAAATTCAAGAATTTCAAACATTGTGGAAGAACAATTCATAAAGATTTAGTTTGTTACAGTATTAACCTATGCAAAATTTTTGGAGGTAAGACTCATAAAACAAACTTTTGCTACAAAAAGAAGGAAGATAAGCTAGAGGTTGGATCCATAGAAGTTCAAGAAGAAGATGATGCAAAAACACTTGAAGATGATAACTATGACTTCTAACCTATGTTAAATCTCCTTTTTGTGTGTGGATATGTGTAAATAAGAGTATATTGGCTTCATTTGAAAGCAAGGGCCAACCTTAAGAATCTTGATGATATATTTTTTTTGTCTATATGCTATCTTAAATGTTTCATCCTTTTGTTGTCTCTATCCTTCTGAGAAAATATGTGGCTGAGAAGAGTAATGATATGTGAGTACTCTTTTTCATTGAGATAATGCTCAAACGAGTCAACTAACAAGTGATTGCATATTCATCAAACTTATTCTACAAGTTCTTCATAGTCTCCATATAGACTTATTGGAGTCTCTAGATGGATTTCCAGGACTCTTTGCAACCGTTTGAGTTCAAAAAACCTTGCAAGATAGCTTGTTGTGACTAAATCCCTTTCCCTATAATCTAGGAATTGAAATCTTCAAATTCAAAAAATTATTTGATGTATTAATTGAGTACCAACCTCCTAACTCGTGGCTTTGAGGGCTTCTAGGTTCATCCTTTAACGAGAGTAATAATCTAGAATCCATAAATAATTATGGACTTTACAAGGATAGAAAACTATATGACACATCATAAAGAACTAAAGTTCTCTTCATGAATATACTTGGACTATGATAAGTCCTTCTCTCAAGCACGTTAAAATCTTGATGCTCTAATAGGTCCCCCACAAGCAAAAGCATGCTTGAGTCTTCAATCCGTGATGATCTGAGTACCTATAATTGATTTAAATATGCAAAGCTTCACTCTATCAAGAGCTTTGGTGATCATATCTACCACTTGCATATTTTTTGGAACAAATGAAACATCATTTTCCTTTAACATGATTTTCTCTCTAATAAAATGATCATGAACCTCTATATGTTTGGTTCTTGCATGGTATATAGGGTTTACTGCTAAATGCATTGAACTTATGTTGTCTCCAAATATGTGAGGTTTGGAACTCAGAAGACCCAACTTTGAATATAGATCCTTCAACCATATAGCTTCTTGAGAGGCTATTTGCAAGCCTCTAGACTCAGCCTCAATTGAGGAAAGTGCTATCGTAGGTTTCTTCTTGGAACTCCAAGAAACAAGTTTTGATCTTGCAAATGCTAGAAAATCTGATGTACTTCTCCTATCATCTTTGGCTCTTGTCCAATTTGCATCTAAATATAGCTTGAGGTTCAAATTAGATGTGTAGGAGTAGAATATATCTTCATTTATTCTACCCTTTAGATATTTGAGTACTCTTTTAGTTACATCCATATGTGTTTTTCTTGGAGAGTGCATGAACTAACCTAGCACTCCAACACTATAGAAAATGTCTGACCTCATATGTGTAGCATAGATTAGAATACATACAAGACTTTGATACTCTTTATATCTTGAATCTGGTCACCTTCATAAACACTCAGTTTATGATTCATCTCCATAGGTGGTCTAGTAGTTATGTACACTAATTGTAGTTGTCTTCATTCTGTGTATGCATTGCGGGGGGGGGGGGGGGGATGAAATTTATCCGATTGTTTAATAACTTGGAAGTCTTGAAAGTTAGAGTAATTTCAGTGTATCAATATGATCTAGCATTGTTGGTATGGGGCTTTAGAAGAGTGCTTGCACCAATGATCCTCTCAATATGATCTAGCATTGTTGGTATGGTGCTTTAGAAGAGTGCATTAACATTAACATAAGTATCCTAAACTACTCAATATGTAGGCAATGAAGATTTATACCTTTCCGTGGATTGACATTTATATAGCTAACCGAATACAAGAAATTCAAATGTAAAAGGGAAGAGAAACAGTTAGGTTAATATGTTAATTTACGGGGGACTCTTGCAAATTAGACTTTCAAACTTTGTATCCTATTTGAGAAATTGAGAAGGGTAGTAAAGAAGTCAAAAGGGAATTTCCACTTATGCCATGATCCAATTCCTATATATATGCCCTGAGCCCTCCTTGAAATTCAATGTACAAATTTTAATGAGTCAAAGATCCATCAAACTCTTATACTCTTTTATCTCTCTCTCTCTCTCTCTCTCTCTCTCTCTCTCTCTCTCTCTATATATATATATATATATATATATATATATATATATATATATATATATATATATATATATATATATATATATATATATATATATATATATATATATATATATATATATATATATATATATATATATATATATATATATATATATATATATATGTGTGTGTGTGTGTGTGTGTGTGTGTCACTACTAGAAAGAGGGGGGGCGTAGTGATGCCCTTGAATTGAAAAACAATAGGGAACCGTTGCTTATGCGATGTTAGCATCGCATAAGCGACAGCCCTATTTTTTTCTTTAAAGACTTGTCATCGCATAAGCAATGTTAGAGTCATTTATGCGATGCTAAAACTATGTTAATTTATGTGGGACTCTTGCAAATTAGTCTTTCAAACTTTGTATGCTATTTCAGAAATTGAAAAGGGTAGTAGTGAAGTTAAAAGGGAATTTCCACTTATGCCATGATCCAATTCCTATATATGCCCTGAGCCCTCCTTGAAATTCAATGTACAAACTTTCATGAGTTAAAGATCCATCAAACTCTTATACTCTTTTATCTCTCTCTCTCTCTATATATATGTGTGTGTGTGCATGTTTATGTATATGTGTATGGGTGTATATGCACATATTGTATATGTATATGCATATACGTATGTGTGTGCATGTGTATGTATATGCATACATGTGTGTGTGTATGTTAGTATGGGGATTTTTAAGAGTGCTTGCACCAACGATACATGGCTAGTTTTGTTTTACTAGATGTGAGCTCTCCCATTAGGCATTGATAATTGGAAGTAAGAACAAAATTAACCATATTTAGGATTTTCCTATTTTTTTTAGGGTGCAAATCACATTAGCACAACTAACTTAAACTAATCAACAAGTAGCCAATGCCAATTCATACATTCTCATGGATTGATATTTATATATTCAACTGAACACAAAAGAGTATTTCCATGCATCTATCGAAATGGAAAAGCAAAAGTGATAAGAAATGGTTAGGTTCAGTTGTTAGTTTATGAGGGGGCTCTTGTAAAGTGACTCAATCCCATATTTTCCATACATGCATTGATGGATTGCCTAACCAATTTTTAATGAGCAGCGAAATCATATCTCTAAATGGTTCTTGATTATGACATAAATTCAGATCGTACAACCCATAATAATGGGCACAATCCATCTTCATAATTATCTAGATACATGATATGGAAGCTATAATTACTTGATGTTACACTTCCACTATATGTATATTATAAAGGGAATGCTCTTACACTTCCACTATCAATGAAGATGAGCTCTCTCTTTTTGATAAATGCTTGGCCAACACCTATCTCTAGTGATCGAGTCGATAGACTTTCAAACTTGTTATTTTTAGTGGATCCCTTCATGAATGATGTCCATGGCTTAGAATGTATCAATGATGTTGTGTTCTCAGTTGAGTTATTTAAGTTAGATTCTCAATGCAACAATGCTCAATCCAATCTATCTATTGAACCCGATCCACCTATTGATCTCTCTTCATATTCAAGTGCATGTGGAGCAAAGAATGTCAGCAAAAAGAGAGAGAGAGAGAGAGAGAGAGAGAGAGAGAGAGAGAGAGAGAGAGAGAGAGAGAGAGAGAGAGAGAGAGAGAGAGAGAGAGTATATACAAAGTATGTGGCAAAGGCCTTGTGCAATAAGTCAAAGAAGATTTCAATTCCTTACTTCAGATAGACAAATTGCATTGGACGTTGTGAAGCATTGTTGTGGTTTGAAATGTTTGTATAAATTAGGAATGAAGAAACTAAAACATCTAAGAGAGAAATTATTCCATTTAGATAGTGAAAGGCAAGATTTATACCTTGTTTCTCACATGCAAATGATTGAGGATAACATGTCAGTAATGCATGTTGCTTTTGAATATTACTTTAGTCAAGGGATCCAATGTTGTAGGGCTATATTTAAAATTGCAATGGGCATGGGGAATTGTAGAATACATAAAATTCAACAAGGTCTTATATGTAGAGATCTCATTTTTGATACATATCAAGGCGTTGGGACCAAAGGTTCTATTGGTCCTCATGCAATGAGTTGGATGATGGACTATTTTAATTTGCGTTGTAAAGTTATGCCTACAACTGAAAGGTTACACTTGTCGGAAAACTTTAGCCTTCAAGAAGTATTTCAAGTCTATAAAGAAGAGATGGAAAGTAAAAATGAGAAGTATGTCTTGTATCAACATCCCAATAGTCTCAGAATGAATCAGGTGCATCCGATGATGGGGGTGTAGGCATAGATCAAGAAAGTGGTGAATTAAATTTGAAAATCTATAACATTTTTGGTGCTTATACAATTGCTCAAAAGCACTTCGCATAATGAAACCATGTTCTACTGCATTTTTGAATCACTATCGAAGATCATCTATCCAACACATGTTTGATCTTTATTTTCTATATAAGATTTTTATCACTTGTATATTTCTCATATAGATTCTAGAGATATCAATGTTAAATAGATCCAAATTTTGGGCACATTTTGACGTCCTAAATTTTCAAAAAATGACAAAAAATGTCAAAAAATCACATGTTCTCACTTGATTTTTGAAATGTGTGTATACTCATGTAAAGGGTTTTCAAACATAAGATGTAATTTCCTTAATTTTTGATGACCGAGTTCTCTTTTTATGACATAGCTTTCATTTCTTATGAGTCATTGTTTAATGCTCAATGAAGGCTTTCCAACTATATATAACATTAAGATATCTCACATTTGTAAGCTGTTAGAAATTCAAACCCTAATTTTTATCTAAAGTCAAAACAAGCTCTGGAAAGTTATATTTAAATCAAGGTTGAAGATTAATATCTAGAAAAATAAAAGACATAAGGGCTCATATAATTTATGCCTAATTTTAGTTATGACACATCATCAATAAAAGCCACATTAGGCAAGGTTCAAAAGTTGCACTCAAAGAAGGCAAAAGTTTACTATCTCATCATAGGTTTTTGTTAGGATTTTGCATCTAGATAAAGAACATCAATTGAGGTTTGTAATCATAATATCTCATGAAGAATTGAAAATTTTTAGCATTGTATCTTTCAACTTCTTGGCATAGTGTATGTGAGTGTGATTATGTGGAGCTTGCACATGCCCTTCTCTACACCATATGTCTGTCATTGTCAACCACACGTGAAAGTTTTGGAGCAAGATGTACAACAACACCACACTTGGAGGTCTAGATGTAGCAATTATATCTAAAAATAGAAAAATCTTTGTTTGCTATTGGAATGAACTTAATCAATGAATACATTAATAATCTAGCATGCATTAAGAGTGCAGGGGAAGCTTGGGTCAAGTTAGATGGATCTTTTTGGTGCAAGGAATCATCAATCCCTTGTATCACTCTTTATTTCCTTCTATCAATTAGAGATGCAAAAGTATAGAAAACAACATATTAATAAATTTAAAAGTTATATGGCTCACGTAGTTGGGATTATTAGTACGATAATAGAACCTCAAGCATTTTTCTTGAAGATTTTACCCTCTTTTTATGATATTATTGTTACTCTTTTGCAAAACAAGACAAATTAAAATCTTAATAGATTGATAGTAGCCATTAAATGTAGATAAAAGGCTTAAAAGAGACAATTGTAAATCGACAACAAGAGTCAATAACAAGACATTCAAGAATTTCAAACATTGTGGAAGAACAATTCATAAAGATTTAGTTTGTTACAGTATTAACCTATGCAAAATTTTTGGAGTAAGACTCATAAAACAAACTTTTGCTACAAAAAGAAGGAAGATAAGCTAGAGGTTGGATCCATAGAAGTTCAAGAAGAAGATGATGCAAAAACACTTGAAGATGATAACTATGACTTTTAACCTATGTTAAATCTCCTTTTTGTGTGTGGATAGGTGTAAATAAGAGTATATTGGCTTCATTTGAAAGCAAGGGCCAACCTTAAGAATCTTGATGATATATTTTTTTTGTCTATATGCTATCTTAAATGTTTCATCCTTTTGTTGTCTCTATCCTTCTGAGAAAATATGTGGTTGAGAAGAGTAGTGATATGTGAGTACTCTTTCTCATTGAAATAATGGTCAAACGAGTCAACTAACAAGTGATTGCATATTCATCAAATTTATTCTACAAGTTCTTCATAGTCTCTGTATAGACTTATTGGAGTCTCTACATGGATTTCCAAGACTCTTCGCAACCGTTTGAATTCAAAAACCTCGCAAGATAGCTTGTTGTGACTAAATCCCTTTTCTTGTAATCTAGGAATTGAAATCTTCAAATTCAAAAAATTATTTGATGTATTAATTGAGTACCAACCTCCTAACTCGTGGCGTTGAGGGCTTCTAGGTTCATCCTTTAACGAGAGCAATAATCTAGAATCCATAAATAATTATGGACTTTACAAGGATAGAAAACTATATGACACATCATAAAGAACTAAAGTTCTCTTCATGAATATACTTGGACTATGATAAGTCCTTCTCTCAAGCACGTTAAAATCTTGATGCTCTAATAGGTCCCCCACAAGCAAAATCATGCTTGAGTCTTCAATCCGTGATGATCTGAGTACCTATAATTGATTTAAATCTGCAAAGCTTCACTCTATCAAGATCTTTGGTGATCATATCTACCACTTGCATATTTTTTGGAACAAATGAAACATCAGTTTCCTTTAACATGATTTTCTCTCTAATAAAATGATCATGAACCTCTATATGTTTGGTTCTTGCATGGTATACAGGGTTTACTGCTATATGCATTGAACTTATGTTGTCTCCAAATATGTGAGGTTTGGAACTCAGAAGACCCAAATTTGAATATAGCTCCTTCAACCATATAGCTTCTTGAGTGGCTATTTGCAAGCCTCTAGAATCGGCCTCAATTGAGGAAAGTGCTATTGTAGTTGTCTTCTTGGAACTCCAAGAAACAAGTTTTGATCTTGCAAATGCTAGAAAATCTGATGTAGTTCTCCTATCATCTTTGGCTCTTGTCCAATTTGCATCTAAATATAGCTTGAGGTTCAAATTAGATGTGTAGGAGTAGAATATATCTTCATTTATTCTACCCTTTAGATATTTGAGTACTCTTTTAGTTACATCCATATGTGTTTTTCTTGGAGAGTGCATGAACTAACCTAGCACTCCAACACTATAGAAAATGTCTGACCTCGTATGTGTAGCATAGATTAGAATACCTACAAGACTTTGATACTCTTTATATCTTGAATCTGGTCACCTTCATAAACACTCAGTTTATGATTCATCTCCATAGGTAATGTGGTAGCTCATAGGTAATGTGGTAGCTTTTTATTCTTCAAGCATTGTCTTTTCTACCCCAACTACAATATTATTTCATCCCTCAACAACACCATTTTGTTGAGGAGAGTGCCTTACATTAGATCTAAACTTCTTTGATGATCGATCTGTATAGTTTTCTGCATGTGCTAGATACTTCTTGAAATAATCAAACATTTAACTCTTATTTTTTATAAAGTACTCCATCTACTGTGATCATCAACAAAAGATACATAATAACTTAATCCTGCTAATGGTCCCCACACATCTATTGTGTACTAAGTTCAAGAGATTGTTGTGGGTGTACCCTTTACTATGAAATGGTTGTCATTTTTATTTCCCAATCCAATCTGATAAAAATACATCTATTGATCATATGTTGCTTTGAGATGTTTGGCAATCCTAGAACACTTTAATCCTTGCATATATCCTTAAGTGTTCTTTCATTCACAAGAGCAAGTCTCTTATGCCATACCTCTATCTCAATCAGGGTTTTAGACCCAAAGTTATAGAGAGCTACGTTTATGGGAGCTATGTTTATGGTTTCTCCCACTTCAAATCCACCTTGTGCTTGGTATCATAACCTATTTGTACTTCATGCTTATGCTTAGGTTTCTCCAAGTCAGATGGGAGAGAAATATTGTCTACAACATGGTTTGAATAACCAAAATCTATGTAGAATAAGTTCTCATCCTCTTTACCTTCTATATGGCTCAAGTTCATCAAAAGTAAAGAATATAGAAGGTAAAGAGGATGAGAACTTATTCTACATAAGGAGGAGATTCCTTGAGCCATATAGAAATCTCAACTCTACTACTACTTGAGCCATATAGAAACCTTGTCCTCCTTTTTTCTTCTTGTCCTTTTTATCTATATAAAGAGCAGTAGTAGAGTTACCTTGCTTTGTATTATTTTTGGCTTCTTGGTTGAAGATTTATCCAATAAATATGTTGAAATCAGGTGTGTGCATATCCATGATGAGGTCATAGGTAGTAGTGAATGATTGCCATTGTTTATCATTCCTAATGCCATTCACAATTTTCCTCGTAATGGATTCATCTTCAATTAGTTATCCAATTGAAGCTAACTGATTTTTTAACCTCCTTGACCTTGGTAACAAACCCTATGATTGTTTCCTTGGGTGTCTTTTTCATTTGGTTGAACTCATTCCACAAAAGATTCTTCCTAGCCTACATGCTAGCAAAGAAGAATGTTTCAAGTGCATCCCAAGTCTCTCGTGATGTTTTGCTCCTTGTAATGTGTGGAAGAAAGAAATCAAAGATAGAATTCAAGATATAAGGCATGTCTTTAACATCTCTTGCACACCATAATGTGAGCTTCTCAGTCTGCTCTTGTGTAGGTCCTCATTTGGATCTTTCTTTAAGCACGACTTCATCACCCTTCACTACAAACAAGTTTCTTCCTTGAAGATAAGCTTCCATCCTTATTTTCCAAGAAGCATAGTTGTTCCTATCAAGCTTCTCAATTATTAAAGGAGACTCATCACCCATCTTGAAGAAGATTTATATGATACAACTTAAAGTGCCTGAGAGGAGAAGGATGAAGACAATGTGTAGATGCCATTAATGTATTTTGATTCAACTTACTAGTATAGAATCAGCATATTATTACTTGTAAGCTTTGATTCACCTTATAATCTTGTACTTCATGTAATAATACACCATACATGATTTGTACGATCAAAAGTAAATAGTCGATGCTAAACAAGGTATCAACTTGAAGTGTGATTGTGATCAACCTTCTATTTTTGGAAGAGAAGGCCAACTTCAAATGCATAGTGCTCTCAACCTGATTGCAACTAGTCTAATTCCTCTTAGAGGAAGTTGTCTATTAGTGTGATTAATCTATTATGCACAAGATTTGGAATTATAAACAAGATGTGCTCTGATCACAAGCTTAACACCATCATGGGGTCACCCTAACTTTTAAGGAAGTAGTAGACATAGACCCCAAGAAAAGTATTTCTCTCTAGCACACAATAAGAAAAGTCAAATGCTATAAAAATTTGTGAAAATAAAGGGATACTATTTCCTTCTCCCTTTACTCTCTCTCTGTCTCTCTCCCTCACTCTATCTCTTGCTTTGACTAATTGTGGAATCATTCATAAAAAGAATTGACTTAAGTCTACTCTCCTCTAGACCATTGATTGCCATTACATACAATTATACTCTTAAGAGGGAAAGGGAAATATATATTTCTCTCTACATCTATCTATTTGTCTATGTTTTAGAAATCATTGTATTTTCATCTTCATATACCCATAATTTTTTCTCCTTTATACAAAGAAAGAGGACTTCTAGATTTTAAATTTTATGTACCGCTTCAATTACCCTACTACCACAACCATAATATATGTTTTTAAATCATTTTCATATGCTGATTAGATCTAGTGTTGTAGACAACACATCTACCACAATTTATAGATTTGTGCCTTAGAGTGGGGATATATTCTTTGCATTCAATATCTATGCATTTTGGGATGTCATAGGCTCCTCATGTCTATGGAACCTCATTTTCTTAAAATTTTTCACAAAGGCTCTTGATGAAATATGAAAAATAACAAAAACATGTAGATGGGAAACAAATGACTTTCTTCCATTTCAAGCTTCATAAGGAGTGAAAAGCTACAATGCTTCACTGGGACACTTCTTAAGTGTTGAAGCTTCACTCACTAATTAAGAATGAAGACATGAAGCATATGAACATAATTAAAGAAGACATAAATAAAGAAGGGAAAAGCACAAAGGCTTTGAACCTTGGACATTCAGAATCATGCCTATGTGCAGGGATAATTTCACACATGTAACATATAGTTAGAAGCCAGATCTAGAATAGTCATAGAAGTGTCAAACTTATGAGTTAGATTAGTAAAGTCATAAAATCAAATTGTGTATAAGACAATGAGATGTATACACTCTAAGACTGTGATCAGAGGGGTGTCGAGGATTCCCTAGATGAAGTGCTGACATCCTCTAATACCAATTGTTGGAGTCTGAAATTCATAAAAGCACATGAACAGCACAAGGAAGAAGAAGAAGCTTGGAGCACAACACAAAATACTAAATGTACTACCAAGTGAATGTACAAAGATAAGTGGCACGTTCAGGTTATAGGCATATATACAAGCCAAGGGAAAAAACCTCCTAAAAAGGGAAAAGGTGCCCCACAAGTCCTAAATGTATTCACACACATCATGATTGAAATATATCAATACTTAAAGGAATTAGAAGAATATATAAATGAGGAAGACATTCATGTGTTATCTTCATATTTCAATGCAAAATTAACTACTTCTTCTAGAGTTTCATGTTTATTTAACTTAACAAAAATCTTAATTGTTTTGTCTAAAACTATAAAAAATACATGTTTTTTGGGAAAGTATTTTAATCCTTGAATTTTAAGAACCACCTTGTGGAATTTATAGAGACAAGAGGAGAATGGTTGGGCCTGGTTTCAAAGCTTGTCCCGTCCTTCCAGATTGTGTTCATCTTCACTTTTGATACTTTTAGAAAAAAATGTCTCGAAGTGTGAAAAATATTTAGGAAGTCTTGCTATGTCTTAAAGGTTTACGCACTAGTTATATGTCTTGGGGCCAAGTGACAAGCTTGAGGGAAGGCATCCATTATTGGTTACACAGATTCTGATTATGCTAGTTGTATAGAAAATCATAAGTCTACATCAAGGTACACTTTTCATTTTGCTGGAGGTGCTATCTTTTGGAGATCTCGTCTTCAAGAATGTGCATCTATTTCCACTATAGAAGCAAAGTATGTTGCAGTAAGTGAGGCATGTAAGGAAGAATTGTGGCTTTCTCATCTTGCTTGTGATATGAATCTCCCCCAACATGTACCTCCTTTGCTCAGTGATAGTCAGAGTGCCATTGCTTTGGTGAAGAATTTGTTCTATCATGCAAAGACCAAGCACATTGAGGTGAGGTATCACTTCATTAGAGACTGTTTAGCCACTAAGTGCATTATTATTGAGAAGGTTCATACTCAAGATAATGTTGTAGTTGCTTTAACTAAAGCTCTACCAAAAGATATCTTTCAACACTATCGTCACTTGACGGGGGTTACTTGATTCATGATGTTATATAGTTACATGTAAAATGTGTAACATGCCCATCAGGTGGGAGGTATAGTTCATGTACTTATACTCAGTTATAGTTTATCATTCTTGATTTTTTCTCCCATAGTGACTTTGGCCATATTGGCCTTTAGTGGGAGATTGTTACTGTTAGTGTCCATGTGAAAGCCCAAATGGCCATCAGACACTTTTGTATATGTTCTTTAATAAAAATAGTCGCCTAGTTAGCCTCAGGAAAGAAAGTCATATTAACGTCTATCAAAAGGCCAAACTTGGCCTATGAGACAAAACCATGTACAACTATGGTCATCTCTATGTATCGATGAAAAGAAAAGTACTCACAATAGAAAAGAACTATGTAGGCTAAAAACAGCAAGATGATGGTGTACCTAGCAATGATGGAGTAGTGGAGATAAAGTAAGGGCGCATGGGGGGGTGTGGCTCTGACTCTGTAGATAATAGCCACCTACTACATGGGGACATATATGGGAGTGAATATGTATACCCCAACTGGTACAGATGGGTGGAGGGTGGAGTATATGGTACATCGGTGGTGGACTCAACATCTCCTGCAACAGGGCGACCCAAGTGGTGATGGTGCACCGATGCTCCATCATGTGGTCGTGGGCTATTTTGATGTGAGAGATATCCTCATGATGCAATCGTGGTCATCAGTACCCAGTCGTACATGATCTGCATTGCACTCTCTATGCCACTACCTGCTCGAGCATGAGCCTTATGCCTCTCTAAGGCTGGTCTGTCTGATGTGGCTCAACTCATCAAAAGAATTGAGTAATGTTCTACTGGGTACCCACCTATGTCTGGCGTGTGCATTGTAACAACTGCTCTCCTCTCTCATATCTTGTTGTGATGTATTGGTCCACCCTCCATTGGTCTCCTATGGTCATGCACAATTGGAGTGACTCCTCAATCTAGAATTGTGCTCGTAGATCTAAGTATGCCGGGCATCTTGTAATCAAGTGCACCTCACTCTCTATCTATGTATGGCAAACTGGGCACCATCTCTCCTCTCGGGGGAGTCCTCTGGCTTGACCTCTCTCAATCTCAAGCTGATGTGATGAAACTCGAAGGTGCCCAATGAAGACATGAAGGTCATATGGTAGGTTTGTCTCCATGTAACATGGGATCTCAATGAAGCCCTGATCTGAGATCTCTAGGAAATGCTCACGATAATAGAGAATTTTTGGTGGCAATGGATCTCTCAAGCTAATCCATGTCCTCTGTATGTATGTATGCCATATCTCCTGACAAATGATCCTATTCGTCTCCTGGTGGGAGAGTGAGTAGGTGGGGGTGTGCGAGTCATAACGTATTGGTGGTAGCCTATTTATGTCAAGTCCATGGTGGGCCAACCAATCTCGTGTCTATGCATACCATGAGGATTTGTCCCCCGCTAGCGCCATGTCTCGTGATGCCTGGAAAGCTCTGTAAGTGATGCGCTCTCTATTCATGCCCCAGAAGGTGATATCTTGCCATCAGTGGATGTCGAGTCAAGTTGTATCAAGGACCTCTTACAAAGGATATGCTAATGAGACTCGACACTATTAAGAAGCGAAAAGAAGAAGAGTTAAGGGTCAGAGAAGAGGCACAAGCAGAGGCCACAGAGCACATTAGGTGAAATATGTTAAGGCGCGTAGGCCTAGATGTTAGTCCTGAGGCCCCAAGATACCACATGGCCATGTGTCAAACATCAAGTGCAATTGCTTCTCGAATAATTGACCGACGTCCCTTTGTGACCATAGCAGTAGGACAAGGGAAGAATGTAAGGACTGTGAGAGCATTGATTGACTCAGGTGTGGCAACTAGTGCGGTTAGACTTTCATACTGCCAAGATCTACAATTGAATATCAATACCATTGAAGCCTATCTCATAGGATTAGGAGGTGTGGAAACCCCCTATTTGGGTGAGGTAGAGCTTCCCATCTATCTTCAAGATGTTGCAATGAGAGTCAAAATGCTAGTGTGTTAGGATGAGGACCTTATGGAACCACTTGTCTTGGGTCGACTGGATCTATGACCATGCAGTCAACTTAAACCTTAAAAGCCAACTTCTTGAAGTTTGGGTACATGAACATAACATTACATTGGAATTAGAGAATATCATGAGCACAAATCCAAGAAGCACACATTCTCTTAGTCCCTCTAGGCCCAATCTGATCAAAGAAGATGTTGTAGGTGTCAAAAAATCTATGATCCAAAAGGACGCAATCATGGAAGGATGGTCTCAAAGGAGAGAGGACCTCTCTTCTTTTTCAAAGACTACTGCAGCCACAACAATTCAACCAAAGAGGTAGGTAAAACAGTACACGAGCACGACTACATCAAATAGACAAACAAAGTGCAAGAAGAAAGAAGCTCAGGGCATGAAGCCGATTTGGGTACGAAAAGGAGAGCAACCACCAGCTTTGCCACAACCATTCCCATCAAGGCAAGCCCACCATGCTAAAAGAAGCATCAAGAAACGAGGACAAGTTCAATCACAAGGTCTCCAACAAATTTGGGCACCGAAGCAATCGATGAAGGCCGACCATAATCATGTACAAATTTGGGTGCCTAAGCAGTTACTTGCAACTCAACAAGGACAATTGCACATGTGGGTACCCAGGGCACTCTTACATGCACAAACGCCACTGATCTCCCTTACAAGAAAAGTCTCAACAAAAAAGCCAAGGAGAAGCAAAGGTCAGAACCTGGTGCAAAAAGCCAAAGAAGATCAACTCACCTCTTTGACAATAATAAGAAGAAAACCATCAAGAATATGGGTTTGGAAGCCAAAAGCACTAGTGCACCCACAGAACCAAAGTGCCAATCGTGAGGGCTACAAAATCTAAGCAACCACTCAAAGATGAAGAAGTCAAAAGTGACATGTATACAGCCACATAGAGTTCTAAGATGGATCCCTATCAGGAGGAAAGATCAATTGTCCTTCGGGAATCCAATGGATGCCTCTAACAAAGGCTACATCAACATTAGCCAAGAACATTGAAAGCCTTGACATGCAACAATCATGTGCCTTTTGCATAACCTTGTCTTTTGCACCATTCAGGTCATGCACTTCCAAAGTATGGATCAATATAGGCCACATTCCATGGTCATGCATAGACGCAGTTGAGAATCCCAGGCGCATGCGACACATTGGACATATGTAAAATATTTTTGATGTTAACATCTTTCTTCTTGTTTGTGACATTGTTTCAAAAGAGAGAGAGAGAGAGAGAGAGAGAGAGAGAGAGAGAGAGAGAGAGAGAGAGAGAGAGAGAGAGAGAGAGAGAGAACGAAAAGAGAAAGAACAAGAATTTGCACTTGAAGAATCTCGAATGCAAACCATCAACAAGGACATCCATCAGCAACGAAAGACAGGTCGATGGTCAATCAGCATGCTGGAGCACAATACCAAGAGATGACGATCAACAGACCTTTCACCATGGTAAGAATGGCCTACTTTGACAACACGATTAGGGGAAAAAATGAGCCTTGCATGGGCCTTGTAAGGACTCCTAATTTTTAGGGATTAAAATGCTTAATCAAGGAGATTAATGTGGCATAGAAAACCACTAGTGGTATTCTCAAATAAAATATAAATTTATAGCTTATATTTGAATTAAAAAATTTGGGATCTTTTGAACCCTTGGATGCGTGAGTCGAATGGCTACGATTTAAATACGTAAAACTCTAGAGAGAGAATCATGTCAGTTCGTGGGAGTTTGGAAGTACTTCCACAGAGTTTTTTATCAATCTCTACACATTTTTTGGCCATTGGATCCATTCCCATCCAAGGGGAGTCTGAATTTGGGATTGATCTACTTCTTAGGAGCAATTTGAGGCATTGGATATGGCCTTCATCTAGGGGTTGAGTGCACTTGGGGCTGAAGCTTTTTCAGGCAAGATTCAAAGCCATTAGATTAGATCATCATCCAAGGGCCAAGGAAAAAAGGCGCCTTGATGTTGTGGGGCTTCAATATCCACCTTTAGATGTGTGAGAGATCTAATGGACCAGCTTGAAAGCGCCGTTCAATTTTGAAATATGATGTGAGTCGTCCAATTCAAAGCCTAATCCGATGGCCCTTGTTGAAAGGCACCCTTTTAAAGCTCTCACAAATCTTAGTCATTGAAAGCCTTCCCAATCCAAGGGTCCAATGGATCTATGAGCTAATCCAAGGGCTATGATCATTTGCAAGGCTTTCAAAACCATTCAAATGAGCAAAACCATGAGTTCTAACGAGTTTTCTCCTATTTGACCACACAAAAACAAGGGAAGTCTATGCCTAGTCTATATGATTAAGGGACTAGACTGTGGCCACCACCCTCTTCTCATTGGTCCATTCCTAATCACTCCTTAATCTAAAAGGCTCCTACAAGGTTCATTGTTTCCCCTAATGACTCTAACCATGATAGATTAGGAAACCTCTTTGTCAGCATAACCTTGAGCACTTTGCTCAAGAACCAATTTCTTGCACCATACTTCTTCTAAAGCATTCCCCAAGTACACATGCATAGGGCCATATTCCAAGGCCATGCACAAGGCAGATATCTTTCAACCCATGCACTAATGTGCTTACCCATTAGTCATTATGGGTCAAAAGTACTTGACATTCCACTATGAAACTCAAGTTAAAAAATCTAAGGACATCAAGGGTACAAAATGAGTACCTATGAAGCAATTCACACTTCGACAACTGCTCAAGAGAAAAGAGTGGAACAATCGAAGATCTTCCATTGTTCCACTCTTTTCTCTTACCTTGTGTGCGTGTGTGTATGTGTGTGCTTGTCTATGTGCTTTCACTCACACACTTGTGCCATCACTTGCTCACGGACTTCATACCAGTCCTCACATCTCCGCGGATTGACATTTATGAGGTGTATCTCCTCACTTTGGTACTTGCCATTGTGCTAGAGTGACATATGGATTAACGATGAAGTGTTATGCCTGATTCCACTTTTAGAGAATTCAGTGATGAATGACTCTAACAAGTAATGGATGTCCTGAAATTGCTTTTGTTGTAAAGGTTGGAACTATCTTAAGGCTTATTCTTTAATGTGAGTCCAAATGCATTGTTTTGTGTGAACATGTCTTCCACTTGCTCCACTCGCAACACTTGTTTAAATTCGACGACATGGTCATAGGGATCTCCTGTCCTATCAAAGTAATTTTTCATCAACTTTACTTACTGGGTAGGTCTCAATATTCTTGGGTGGTCATGGGGTCTAGGTGGAGGAAATTCATCCCTACCACCTTGTATTCTTGGTTCTCTCGGTCTTTCTAGTTTGTCCATTTCCATGGTTGATCTATCTCTCCCTATGGGATGAGTGAAGCTCATTTTTGGCTTTTCCTTGTTTTTGCAACCCATGGGCTGAGGATGTCCCATCTCCTTGATGGCTAGTTTTTGCAGTTGCTCATGATGGGGGGAATACCGAATCTCCTCTCCATGTATAAGCATGTCTTGCATGATCTGACACTACGAACACTTGTTCACATGTGCTATCTAGGTATAATACTACCTTTTTGGGCGTATCAGCATCCCTTAATTCATAAATGGTGATTGATCCTACTTCATTTGGTTGTTCCATTTTATACCTCCAAAACGCTTCATTAGTTTCCTTATTCAAAATTAACTCAATGCTTCTGTTATCCTAAGGGATCCATTCTAGGTTTAACATCCTTGTCAATACCAATTTTCATAATGGTTCGTCTCCTAATGGTTCTTGTCCTTGGGTTCTTGCTTCCGTCCTTATGAATGACTACACCAAACTCATTAGTGTGGTTGAGCTGGTTAGCTATGATGTACATTGTTCCTTCCTTGTCTAAATATGCATCTCTCTCAAACTTAACTATGAGATGTTCCAATATAATGGGTTGGTCAGGGTTGTGCAATTGGACAACTAATCTTATCAAACCATCCTCATACCTAAGTGGTTGGTTTGGATGTATTCTAAATGTGTCATGTAGGGTCCGTCGGGTCTCTCTAAATAAGCTACGCTTAACCCTCCTTCTGATCTCTCCATGCTATAAGCCATTTTAGACTCACTAGTCTTTGAGCTCAATTCGTATGGATAACTATTCACTTGTTGAGCTCAAGAGTGTGCTATGGTTTTCACACAATCTTTTGATGACCTAAGGCTTCATCAATCTGCCTTACATATGTGCTTTCCTAATCTAAGGTTCATTAATTTATCTCCCTTGATCACACAATACATGTTCTGGCAGTCTCTACTTCTTTGTTTTTAGTCACTTATTTTGTCTGTATTTCTTTAAAACTCTTGTTTTGTCTCGATGCACACATCAGGAATCGTCTTTTTGTTGTATATTTAAGTTCTCATAATGTTGAAATGAAATTATTTTCTTTAGGTTTTCCGTGGTCGCATCTCTTAGCTTACTCTTGGACTTGGAAAAATCAGTAATCTTGTAGTTGATATGTTCCTATCGTAGTCCTATTTCAATCTACAATGCTACTCAAGCTTAGCCTAAGCTAGCAATTGACTGAGGGGGTTGAGAGTTCTTCCAACCTCAAGTCAGCTTTGTTGAGTGCTCTAGTGCCCAAGAAGATGTTCCTCCCAAGACTAGCTTAGCTTCACCTTGCTTTGCTTTGAATGCCCTTGGATGACTCTTAATAGACCTGCAACAATCCAAAGTTTAGACCAACTTTTAATGTTAATAAATAGGCAATTTGATGTATATGCCTTTAAGGGTCATTTTTTCCTTTGGCAAGATTCTCAAGTGCCCCCTTGGTTTCTAAATCCCACCAACGTGTCAACTTCAATTTATCGTATCTAATTATCAACAAATTATTCTTACGAAAAATAGTTGAGCCCACATAGGATTCAAAAGGATCTTTCCTATAAGCTCTAGAGCTTGAAAAATAGACTTTGTATGAGGAATTTATGATCATTTAGGCACTCAGGGGTTAAAAGTAGCAAATAGGATCTCTTCAATTATAAGCTAAGGAGCCTCAAAGATGTTCCAATCACTCAAAAATAACTCAAAACTGGCCAAACCCTAATTTTTTTGCATTTTTCTCAAACTGTCACGATGGTGTGCAAGGATGGCGATGGTCTCAAACTATCACGATGTTCCACAGAAAGCAAGTCATCGCGATGGTTGCTATGTGGTCATTGTCGCGATGGTATGATCTATTATATCGTCATGATAGTCCAAATTTAACGAGTCATTGCGATAGTCATAAGGTTTGAGGCATTGTGATGGTCCAAGTCAGGCAACCCGTCGTGATGTCATGAGCCAATCGCGATAGTGCAGCCAATCATCGTGATGGTCAACGGTCAAGTGAACCATCATGATGGTTCAGTGACACATGGGTCTTGAGGTATTGCGATGGCATGAGCCAATCACGATGGTGCAGGGGAGGCGTGATCGTCACAATGGTATGTAGGATCGTCGCCATGGGTGGGAAGGTCATGAACAAACTCTATTACTCAAGAACACTATTACAAACTCAAAAACAGCTCTAATCTCTAACTTGCAAACACAATCCAACTAAAAAATGAGCTCTCTAGCTCTTTTTATAGATTCTAGACTAGTTTTGATCAGTTTCATACCTAGTGACCGACATATTCAAAAAATAGGTTCTCCAGGTCATTTGGAGGTCCAAATGAGGTCTAAAAATAACCAAAATTGGTAGGACCCTTCTACCTAGGCTCCTCAAGCTTGAGCACTCCTTGGCTTCCACAAAACAGAGCTGCTAAATACAAAGTTGGTTGTTTTATGGTACATATGTAACAAGAGTGATAAGAATCACTATTTGAAGTTTTGGAAAAAATATTATGAATTATATTTCTTGCAAAAAATGAAGTGTATAATCCCCACAACTCATTGCATTCCTGTCTTCACCTGCTACCTTTGCATCGATGCCTCTGGCCACTACCGGATGTACTGCCAACACCTAGGCTCCTCAAGCTTGAGCACTCCTTGGCTTCCACAAAACAGAGCTGCTAAATACAAAGTTGGTTGTTTTATGGTACATATGTAACAAGAGTGATAAGAATCACTATTTGAAGTTTTGGAAAAAATATTATGAATTATATTTCTTGCAAAAAATGAAGTGTATAATCCCCACAACTCATTGCATTCCTGTCTTCACCTGCTACCTTTGCATCGATGCCTCTGGCCACTACCGGATGTACTGCCAACACATGGTTTCTTCTCTAGTGAGACATTTGTGATATGAGTTATGCATATGGATATGCAGGTGTGATCCTATTGGTGATAGAGTATTTTTTCAAGTCTCTTTTTATATTTATAGTCTTTTGGATTGCTAGCATGGTGTCTTCTCGATTTGATGGCACTGACTTTTTGAGATGGAAATATCAAATGTGGCATACATTTGTTTGTGCAATGTTACACATGTATGTGCATAGAGATGCACACTCGTGACATGCCGGACCGCATATGGAGGGATATGGATGCATTGGTGAGCTCCACTATTCAATTACAACTTGTGGATTCCATATATGAGTTTGCTATGTATGAGGAGATGAGTAGTGCATTATGGCAGAGACTACATGATATGTATGTGAGTCCATTGACTCATATGAGACATAGACCACATCAACAACTTTGATGTTGGCAATGTGGTCATGAGGGCTATATTTGATGACATTGCTTTAGGTGGATGCGATTACGATGTCAGAGATATGCATGTGAAGCAAGTTAGGTAGTGATTTTAGGAGAGTCTATAACAGTTGATTATGATAGTGGTGTTCATTGTGATTCTCAAGTGAGAGTCATGGATGTGTGCATATGCCTGATGGTATGACATATGACATTGAGGGTCCAGGAGATGTATGCCTTGTGCTACCTAGTGGAGCATCACTTATAATCAGACATGTATGTTATGTGCCTTCATTCCCTATGAGCTTGATTTTAGTTAGCCAGTTACACGAGAGCAGATGTTATGCATTCCTTGTTGAGCATCATTTTTAGTTGTAGTTGGGATAGCTTATGCTTGTTAGAGATGTTAAGATTGGGCACAGGTATCCATTGCACATACTTCATGTGAGAGATAGTCTCGCCTCAGTGGGAGTTCAACCTTATGTGCAATGTGAGATTCGTCATGTCTCATTTTGTCCACCTATAGATAGGTCTTTTGACATTCATGATGCACATGTATGGTAGGATTCACATGCTCTGGTGGATGCACATGTAGATCATGTTTTGGATGCTCATGATGCTTATATAGAGCATGATTTTATTGATCATGTGGATGTTATGGAGCACACTTTGGATGATCATTTGGATGCTTTAAAGCATGATGTGGATGCTCATGTAGAGCATTGTGATGATACTCAGTTAGAGGTTGATCATTAGTTTGACCTTGGTGTTGATGTTGTGCAATTAGCTCATGTAGAGCATGAAAATTCACTTGGTGTGGTAGAGCAGGATTGCTCTCATGGTAGATAGTGTGTGATAGAGTAGTTTAGCTCTCAAGATGCACAACGAGACACATCTTTGGTTTATAGGATGACGGATTTAGATGTTGATGAGTCAGTGATCATGCAGTCATTCTTGGATTTGCTCATGACAGATGTTGACACAGATATGTTAAGACATGTTGGTCTTGATGATGGTGCTTTGGATGCCTTGGATATAGGCATGGTTGACTTACGTAGGTTAGCCAGGATAGCACATGTTTCATCAACATTCAAGAGTTTCATGTATGAGTTGTTATGATCGAGACCAAACATTTCAATTGTTATTGGGAGCATTTGCATTTGGAGTTGTCTATCATTTGATGATTGCCATAGGCATAGAACGAGTGGGAGGTTTGCAAGAACTTCATCAGTTCTTGCATCAGTCAAATGTGAGCTCGACTCTTATTGATATGAGTCTAGAGCAGTTTGAGGTGCATGGATACACCTTGATCGAGGCAATTGGTGTAGGTTGATCTGTATGGGTTGAGATTCAGACTCTTCCTGTACATTAGTGTATAGTCCTACATCATTCTTTGTATATTTTTCCACTTATGGTCACAATGACCCTTAAGTAGGATATTGTTGGGGATGTAAGGGTCATGTGACCTTGCCCATATATTCACACACACACACACACATATATATATATATATATATATATATATATATATATATATATATATATATATATATATATATATATATATATATATATATATATATATATATTTATATATATATATATATATATATATATACATCATTTATAGAGCATTGCCTCAAGGGAGATCATTATGTAGGTCTCGAGGCTCCCATGCATGTGTGCACATATGTCCTCTCCTCTCTCTCCCTCCATCTCCTCCCTGCCCCTCTTGTTTTGCACACCAAATCCCTTCACACTATAGCAAATAGTGTCCATGTATAGGGAAAAGGTTCACATCAAAGCTACTCGAGGAACACATAAGTGTAACAATGTTTGTGGTCCTATGAAGACACCTTCTTTTAGGAACTACCTTTACTTCATGACTTTCTTGATTATTTCTCCAGGCATGTATGGGTGTATCCATCAAAAACAAAGTCCTAAATGTTTATGTGCTTCATTCAGTTCTTGATTATGGCTAAAAATCTATCAGCATGTAAATTGGGCACCCTCCATTCTGATTGAGGGGAGGAATACATGTCTTCTAGTTTTTAATGCATTTCTGGCTGAGTGTGGGATAAAACATCAGTGTATAGTGCCATATATACTTCAACAAAATGGATTTGTAGAAACAAAGAATAGGTCTCTCATGGAGATGGCGAAGTGTATGGTCAAAAGTCAGGCTTTACCACATAGCTTCTCACTTGACGATGTCATGTGTGTAGCACTTAGATCTATCACTCCATATGAGGCTTGGCATGGTTGCAAGCCTATTAATATATTTAGGTAGTGATGTATGTGAACACTCTAGGACCGCTAAGGTACTTTTTTCCCTCTTTAGGAGGTTTTATCCCCTTGGTTTGTATATATGCCTATTGCACTAACGGGATACTTATCTTTGTACATTCTACTGGTAATACATTCAACATTGTGTGTTGTGCTTCAAGCTTCTTCTTCTTCCTTGTTTTGTTTGCATGGTTCTGCAGACATCTAACTCCAACAATGGGTATCAAAGCAGAGCCGCTTCATCTAAGGCGTTGTCTACACCTCTCTAGTTTTAGTCTCAAAATAACATGGAATTTGGTAAGCATACCTAGGGTGTTTTAGAGATCAAAACAATTTTGCTTTGTGGTGCCGAAATCACGATCTGAGCTCATTTCGGCCTCCAAATGCACTATCACTGTGCTCGTACAGGCTATTTGTCTTTTTGTGCCAAAGCTATATACCAATTTTGGTTTGCTAGTATAAGCGTCTCAAAGTCTGCTACAAGTTTAGTAGAATTCGTCTGGGCAGTTCTCTTCAACTTTTTGAGATACAATCAATTTTCTGCATCAAGGTATTTTAGTCACCGGCCATGGCTGAAAGCAGTGATGTATTCCGTATGTTGGTTGTTGAGGATAAGTTGGATGGTACCAACTACGCATTGTGGGATTATATGATGCATCATGTATTGGTCGCAAAAGGACTATGGAATATTGTGCAGAGTTGAAAGACATCCTTTTACACCTACGAATATAGGTGCTGGAGCTGATGGAGATGGTGTCGAAGATGATGATATTCTACAGATTCCTATTCGTGCTGTTGTTTTTGTCGTACCTACTGTAGAGCAAATTCATTGGGATGGCAGAGATGCTCAAGCATATGCATTGATAGCTTTTTCTATCAAACATGTCATTATTCCTCACATTCACTCTTGTAGAACAACTAAGGATGCTTGGGATACACTCACCACATTGTACCAGGCTAGGAATGAGGCTCATGTTGCTTACCTCTGAGAACAATTGGAGAGTAAGCACATGAATGAAGGTTATTCTATGGACAGTTTTCTCACAAAGATCAAGGATTTGAAAGGACAATTGATTTTTGTTGATGAAGTTATACCAGATAACTCACTTGTGCAAACCATTCTGAATGGTCTTCTTGAATCATATCAGAGTTTTGCTTCCACTCTTTGTTTGATGATGAAAGACAATCCAAATGCCTTGTCATTTGAGGAGTTAGTCTCTGTTATGTTGCATGAAGACCAGTCTAGGCAGAACAAGTCTATTATGCGTCTTGCAGATCAAGATTTCTTAGCTAGTCAGAAGGTCAAAGGTAAATGGAGCTCTTCTACTAGTAAACAGAAATCTGCAACTTCTACACATTTGAAGAAGGAAGACAAAGATGAGAAGAAATCAGAAAAGTAGAAATTGTTTTGCAAATATTGTAAAGAAAATGATCATGTCATCAAGAGCTATCCAAAACTGGTTGCTAAAGAGGCAAAGAAGAAAGAGGCCGGAATGGTTGTTGTAGAGGCCTCTACACCGAAAACAGGGTCTATTAATCTTGTGCAAGAAGAAGAATGGGTGTTTACTACTGTTTGCAATTTTGATCCATCTTCTCATGAGCACTGAATGTCTGCAGTAGACTCAAATGTTTGCTACTTTGATATATTACCTTGCAACACAGTTTCTTCTCTTCACTCGATCCTGCCCCTATAGGGAATACTGTTACATGCGCCAACAACTCCTCCTATCATGCTATGGGAGTTGGTAAGATCATTTTGACTACTGCTGATGGTAGTTCTTTGACTTTGTCATATGCTTTGTTTGTGCTAAGGATCAATAAAAATATGTTATCAGTTTCTGCATTAGCCAAGATTGGTTTCGTTGTGAAATTTGTTGATGACGGATGTATAGTTCATGATATGTCAAATGGCAATGTCATTATTGCTTCTAGCATTTTACGTCATAAGTTGTATAAGCTCATAGGCCATGAAAGATTTGTAAATGATTTGGCATGTGCAGTACATGATTCTCAGGCTATGTCAGATGCAAAGCTTTGGCATGCATGCTTTGATCATCTGAATTTTGCTAGTTTGCTATGCCTGCAGAAATATGAAATGGTGTCCTCTTTGCCCAAACTTGAGGCACCCGGTAAACATATATGTGAAGGCTATATTTTGGGCAAAATGCAGCATGCTTCCTTTCAAAAAGATGGTTCAGTTTGGGCTACTCAAAAATTGCAGCTTGTACATAGTGATGTCTGTGGTCCTATGGTAACACCTTCTTTGGGGAACTATTTATACTTTGTGACTTTCATCGATTATTTTTCTAGGCATGCATGGGTATATCCATTGAAGGTAAAGGCCAAAGTGTTTACGTGCTCAAACAGTTTCTGGCTTTGGCTAAAAATCTATCAGCATGTAAAATGGGCACCCTCCGTTCTGATCGAGGGGGGGGAATATATGTCTTTTGACTTTAATGCATTTTTGGCTGAATGTGGGATAAAACATCAGTGTACAGTGCCATATACACCTCAATAGAATGGAGTTGCTGAACAAAAGAATAGGTTACTCATGGAGATGGTGACATGTATGATCAAGAGTCAGGCTTTACCACATAGTTTCTAGCTTGAGGCTGTTATGTGTGCAACATATGTACTGAACAGGTGTCCCACTAAAGTGCTATAGTCTATCAATCCATATGAGGCTTGGCATGGTCGCAAGCCATCTATTGCTCATCTGTGTGTTTTTGGTTGTCTGACATATGCATTAGTGCCTGAACAACATCATGGAAAATTGGATTATACAGCAATCAAATGTATTTATGTTGGGTACAGTTCTGAAAGTAAAGGCTATCGTCTGTATCATCCATAGACTAAATGCATTCTGGTTAGCCATGATGTTGTTTCTATGGAAGATGTTATTCAACCATTGCTTTCATGTACTAAGGAGACATCTGTTAGCTTCAAAGTCATGTATGATACTTTCCTGCCTCTTTTTACAAGTGGAGAGTCTAGTGTTGGTCCTAATGAGGCAACTTCTTAGCCTTTAAAAGTTTCATGTGATGATGCAGATTTACATGATGCACTTGATGAGAGAGTTGATACTGAGCAAGCAAAAGCTATGCCAAAATGGCTAGTGTAGACCTTGCATGATAGCAAATTAGATGCACCTTTGTCATATCATACTCAATCACGCTCTCATAGTACCTCTTTTGCATTAGATTGCTATGCTATGGCTGCCTCTAGTCTCTGTGATGAGACTGAACCTATTTCATTTGATGAAGCACAAAATTCTAAACATTGGATGGCTACAATGCAATTTGAATATGATGTTATCATGAAAAATGGTACCTGGTCTTTATGTGACTTGCCTCCTAGTAAGGAGGCCACTGGAACTAACTAGGTATACAAGTTGAAGCATAAACCTGATGGAACAATTGATAGGTATAAAGCTAGGCTTATTGCAAAAGGTTATGTGCAAGAAAGAGGCATTGATTTTGATGAAACCTTTGATCCTACTTGCCGAATGACTACTGTTCCTAGCATCTGTGCACTTGCAGCTCATCATGGTTCGAATGTACATCAGCAGGACATTAATTCATTTCTAAATGGTGACTTGCATGAAGAAGTGTATGTTTTTCAGCCTAAGCATATTGCCATTCCTATGAAGACAAGTTTATGATTGAGTGCTCATGATGTTGGAGATGCATTTGATGTTGTTCTCTATCAGCAGACTGTTGGATGCTTGATTTACTCATGCATTACTCGACCAGATATTCAGTTTTCTATCTCATAGATGAATATGCATTGTCGAGGTGTCAAGCATTGACAGGTGTTTAAGTGCATCTTTCGCTACTTGAGTGGTACCTGGCTACTTGGATTATTTTATCCCAAGGGGGGATCACTACCACCAGATTTGCATGCTTTTTCTGATAGTGATTGGGCTAGTTTCTATGAAATTCATGTGTCCACTAGTGGCTTTTGCTTCATGCTTGGTAGCTCATGTATATCTTGGTTGAGCAAGAAGCAGCCTACTATGGCCACTTCCAAGTGTGAGGCCGAGTATAGGGAAGCTTTCACAATGATTGTTGAGTGTGTTAGGATACTGGAATGTAATTGTAATTACCAAAAAAATGTAATTAGAAAAGACACATCGAAAGTAGCGTAATGCTTGTATCTTTTTGGATAATGAAAAAGTGTGGAAGCAGAAGCGCGGGGAGCAAGGTGCCCGATGGTGGGTCTATGCGGTGCACCTATGGGATGCTTCAAAGCAAGTTTATTTAAAACTGGTATATTGAATTTCTACTACTCTGTGTATTTAGTTATTTTGATGATCTTGTTTGTATGATACTTTGTTGGTGAAGATATAAGTTCAACCTTGGTTGCATGTAATTCACCATTGAAGAATCAATGTTATTCTGCGTTAAGGAATATCATAATTTTATCGTGGTGATGTAATATGTATGCTGTTAGAAAGTCTTGTGGTGAAATTGTTAATTGCAAATTTTTTGGTGGAGAGTCAAAGTAAAGTGATGAGTAAACTCTACGCAATTCGGAAAATAATTATAAGTCCTCTATAATATAGATTCTTGACCATCCCAGGAACCATGTAGTTGGTTAATTCCCGATAGCTGTTAAAATTGACGCTGACCATGGGGCGTGGAATAGCCAGTCTGAGGGTAGATTTAGGTCAGATGAAAGAAAGAATTCTATGATATATGCTTGTAACACGTTCTAGTGAATCTTATTCGAAGTACCAAAGTGATCACCATCCATGGAAACTTACTAGCACGTTGGGAACACCCTTAGTTGCGAGTGGTGAAGGATAATCATCGGAAGGAAAGTGTGATACACGAACTAGTGGAGTGGCACCACAACATTTTCTTGTTCAAGGATTACAGAGTATACTAGAATTACAACCCGTTCAATTTTTTGAAAGTGTGGTGAGTGGAGTAGGCACTGATTCCAATGATAGCCTGGTGAATTCTTGTGGCAACCCAACTTTTAGTTCTGATTCTGTTGGTAGTAGTACATTTGTGGATGAAAGTTTTGGTGAAAAGTCCATCTCATTAATAAAATAGGAGGATTGGCAATCGAATTCAGAAGTGTGTGATCGAATCAGTGATACCATATGACCGGAGATTTTGCAAAGTGATTACACGACACAACAACAATTAGAATCAACCTGTTCAAGTAATTCCAAATTGATACTTCCTCTTGATTTAGATGACATGAGTAGTACGTAGCAATAGCTTCAGCAGCAACAACAATAGCAACAACAACATCAGCAACAACATCATCAACAACAACAACAATAATAGTAGTAACAACAATAGCAACATCAGGTCATACACCCACGTCCGATACCTATCAGAGTTACATATAATAAATTTGGTGGAAAATTTCTAGGTGATGATCTTGATGCTCATGTCCATACTTTTGAAGTTAATTATGTTGTACTTAACTATCCAATAAATCCGATATATAAGACTATAGTGTTTCAATCTTGTTTATTCTCATCCGGTCTAGGTTTGCATTTGTCAATTCTTTGTTTTTTGTTTGCTAGTTCCTTTTTTTTAATCCACTACTGTGACACTGTGCACTGTCACACTGTCACACTGTGCATTGTTCTAGTTTTGGTTTGATTCATTTATCAATTTGTTTGTCAATTTAATTATCAATTTGTTTATCAATTTGTTTGTCAATTTGTTTATCAATTCAATTAATCCATGTGGTTACTCCTACGTCTTGTTCTAGTTCCGGTTCGGTTCATTTATCAATTCGGTTTATACATGCGATTACTCATGTAGCTTACTCCAAGGCATCGACTAAGGCATAGAACTATGGCATCTTTGGCACTCATGATTCTCTTGGTTCCCTTTGGTTCCATTGGCACCCATTGGCTACGCGCGAACTATCTCTAACTAATGAAGTGCAATAAGAGCTTACTTATTTCCCTTTTTAACATGTAGGGGATTTGAACCCACCACCTCTCACTTGCAAGAGGTATGCTTTATCCACTAGCCCATTCTCATGTGTTGATATCCCATTCCTTTTAACTTAGATTTAACATTACTTCTATCTCTTTATTTCTTTTTACATTTCCAAGACAAAACCTTTCCTTTTCTATTTCAATTCCAATATTGCTAAAATTCTTTTTACATCTTTAGTCATAGGTTTTGGTTCTATATAAGCCATGGAACCTACCCATACTATAGAGGATTTTGGTACATCACCTCTACCAAGGTACCACCTGAGCAACAATTGGAGCTTTGTGGCATGAACTCCAAGATGCTCAAAATGAGATAAAAGAACAAGATGTTGTACTCTAACAAATGCAAAGTGATGAAAACAACCTAGTTAGGGTGGTGAACGCCATTATCAATGCTCAAGAAGAAGGCACACATTCCAAGATTGATGCCAAAAATTTTCAATTTGTTGATTTGATGGGCAAAAGGATGGACAATTTGTTCTTTCATGGCCATCCCAATTTGATGACTTTTAGTATGATGAATCATATTTTGAAATTGAAAAAGTGAAATTTGTTACTAATTATTTGGTGGGTAAAGCCCAGTTATGGTGGAATGTTTTGAAGCATAGCACCAAATACCCCACCAAATGCATCACATTTCAAGAAAAGCTCAAGGAATCCTTCCTTCCTCCCTAGTTCCACTTACATGCTCATCGATCATGGACAATGTCTAGATGGAAAGATGGACATACTACATCTACCTACACTAAATGCTTTTGGCAATGACTAGCACTTATTTGTTTGCTTGAAATAGTTCCTAAAGATACCTTGCAACATAAGTATGAAGATGGTTTGGAGATGGGAATCCAAACCAAGCTCAACACACTATGTCATATGAACCTCTATGAAGCTATCTCTTTTGCACATGATCTTGAGAAGGAGTTTTAGTCCATCACCAAGTCCATTCGCTTACAACAAACATGTCAATGACAACAACCAATCAAGCCCAATTTTCCTTTCAAGCATACTTTCAATAATTTTTCTTCCCCTACTTTTCACTACAACCTATAAAACCTCCAACCCTTCAAACTACGATGATGGATGCTCAAGAAAAAAGGCCTCGTATCACTAGTTGACATTGTGGTAAGTTTGTTCATACTAAAGCTAAATGTAGGTTGCAAACTAATGATATGAAAGCTGTCGAGTTCAAGTACACAACATAGAGGTGGTTCATGAAGTCACTCAACTTGATTGGACCAACGACTCATTGGAAAAAGATCTAAGTACCTTGGGTAACAATATTTCTATCCATTCTTTAATTTGTATGCAAGGTATTATTAATGGTAAAGTTATTAATATTTTACATGATGATGGTAGTTCTCATGATTCTTCACCTTCTAAAACAAAACACAATCACATTAAAAACCTGAAGACATTAAAATCCATTTAACATTCCATTATTTCATAGATTATATGAAAGAGATGCATGAACCACCATATTAGGGTCATAGGGGCACACAAAGTACTATTTCTATGTGTAAAGAATTCTTCTTTTGGCCAAATATGGAGAAGGATATTGCACAATATGTTTCCCATTCTTGGAATTTAAGTTAGAACTATAAGAATCACTGTGCAAGAACGGTTTCGTATGAATATCTATAGAGAAGATTTCGTAACTCATGCCTATAACACATTCCAGTGAAAGTTACCCAAAACATCAGAATGATAGACACCCTTGGAAAGTGAACAATGCATTGGGAACACCGCCATGTGGTGATAGGGAAGGTCAGTCATCTAAGGGAGGAGGTGTGATATGAACAAGTGGGCTTGTGCCACTACATTTCCTTATTTCTGGGTTGCAGACCATACTAGAATTGAGCCCGGTGCAATTTAGTGACAATCCGGTAAGTGGTTCTGGTATTGAGCTCGCTGACAATACGGTATCCTCTAGCAAAGGATCAAAATTTGGAGTAGAATCTAGTAGCAGTGGATTGGTGTTCGGTGACACTACTGCGTCCGATGAAGATTCGATAGGTGCAAAAGTGATCGGAAATTGTAGCAAAGGATCTAATCAACTTGTTGGAATTCTTGAGCAAATTTCAAATCCTAACCCTGAACCAAAAGCATCTATTGAGAAATTGGTGCAAAGTGAATTTTGTAATTCAGGGATTACCCAATGAGTTTCAATTGCTGACTATTTGTCAAAAGAGTGGTACCCTACACATTTCTTCAAAATTACATTTCCAGAGTATTAATTGTTCAACCGTAACATAGCAGAATTGGAACGTAGTAGTGCATTGCTATCTTCGGAGGAGTCATCAGATAGTTACATAACAGTTCAGTCTACAAACACTTTTGAGGCACAACAATTTGAACAACTAGTAGATTTCCATCTTGATGACATGGAAGATTATCAACAACAGCACTACCAACAACAACAACAACAACAACAGCAATAGGGCAGCCATCAGAGACCCTCTACTACGAGCGTCACGTATGCAAAGTTTGGAGGATTCCCTATTGACGATCTAGATGCACATGCTGATCTATCGGTTTCCTGCAAAGAAACAATACCCTCTATTAGATTATCCTCCCTAGATATATACTTTCTTAATTTAGTGACATGAAACACTGGATGGACTCTGCAATCTGGAGGAAGCTCTAATCGGTATGCAACATCACTCAACTTCTTTACTATCTTCCAAGGTCCACAATACCTTGGTGATAGTTTACTACAGTTCCCTCTGGACAATGAAGTAGATCTAGCCGGTACCTGAAGGAAGACTCGGTCTCCTGCCTCAAAGGATCTAGGAGATCTTTTCCTATCAGCATACTCTTTGGCTCTATCAACTGCTTGCTGCATCTTGGCTTTAGCTATTTCAAGGTTTACTTGGAGATTCGCTAAGAAATCGGAAGCACTAGGACATTCCTATGGTACTAGGAGCAGTGGGATTCATGCCATAACTCATCTTGAAAGGAGACATCCCAGTCACCTTGTGAGGTCTATTGTTATAAGCAAACTCTACTAGTGGCAAATAACTATCCCAATTTGTTTGTCTCTCAGACACATATGCCCGTAACATATCCTCTAGAATTTGGTTGACCCTCTCGGTCTGACCATCTGTTTGTGGATGATTACCACTACTCATTTTTAGTGACACTTTCAGTTTGTCAAATACAAACTTCCAGAAATGTCCTGTAAATCTGACATCCCTATCTGAAACTATGGATGTAGGTAACCCATGCAATCTGAAGATATTTTGGATAAACAACTCCGCCACTTGTGGAGCTTCTATCGTCTCCTGCGTGGGTATGAAATGAGCCATCTTGCTCAGTCTATCTACCACAACTAGGATTGTATCCCGCTTTCTTTGGGTCTGCGGTAACCCCACTCTGAAGTCCATGGATATACTATCCCAATTATGATCTGGAACTTGTAAAGGATGTAAAAGACCTGGTGTCTTTACCCTTTCTGCTTTGTTGACTTGACACATAAAGCATTGTTGAACATAAGTATGGATATCTCTGGCTAATCTAGGCCACCAAATTGTTCTTCTAACAAGCTGTATTGTCTTGTCAAGACCAGGATATCCTGCACAGGGAACATCATGGTTATCATGCATGACTTTCTTTCTCAAATCCTGGGTTTGTAGCACACAAACCTTTCCTTTCCGCTTCACTATTCCATTCTCCTCTAAATTAGAATACGGAATGGATTTGTTTGCTTTAGTAGAAGAAGAAAAAACTGGAACTGTCCCGTCTCCTAAAATAGAGTCATCACTAATGGCTCTAACTATCTGTAACAAATGTGGATCTTCCACTTGTGCTTCCTTAATTTCTTGAAGCAATGAGCTTTCTAAAATTGTAAAGCTCATTTGATACATTATACGAGATAATGCATCAGCTACTATATTTTCTTTGCCTCTTCTATACAAGATTTCCATGTGAAATTCTTGCATGAGCTCAACCCAACGAGCCTGTCGGCCTCAAAGATCTGGCTGACTACAAAAATACTTGAGTGTATGATGATCTGTGAATACCTTAAAGTCCACACCATAAAGATAGTGTCTCCAAACTTTAAGTGCATGCACCACTGCATACAACTCTTGTTCATGCACTGGCCAATTGCGTTGTGTACTATTTAACTTCTTACTTTCAAAAGCTATTGGCCTGCCATCTTGATTCAAGACTGCACCTATGGCTATGCCGCTAGCATCCTTCTCTAACTTAAATGGTTTTTTAGGGTCTACCACTTTGAGTATAGGAGCCTCTGAAACAACTTATTTCAGAGTATCAAAACTCTCTTGCTGCTCTATATTCCTGCAAGGAGGCAAACCTGATGCTACTTCCTTTAAAAAGAACTCTTGGAATTCTGCTCTCACTTTGGCTAAAAGTGCTGGAGCATTCCAACTTGAGTCTCCATGACTGCATGAATCCATCTCAACATACGACAAATACATGAAATAAAGAAAATAGATATACTTACAATCAATTTTGAGCAACTTGGTAGCAGTCACTAATCACATCTCTTGGAGATCTGGTTCTCCACGGATCAGTAATCTCCTTCCCTCATGCTCAAACTGCCTCGTTTTTCATTTGTGGATGCGATTAAGAAGCTTAGAGGGGGTGCAAAACTGAAGCACTGAAGAAATACACCTCAATATACCCAAAAATTGAGGGAACTATCCTAGATGTGACACAACCTGCACCAAGTGTCGTGAGTGTAATATCTCGGGTTTGAAGATAGATTTTGCATCTACAGACACATAAAAGTGACAAGGAGGACACAAGGTACTCATATTTGCAAAAAATTTTGATTTTGGACTCCAAAAAGTCCAAATGTCATGATCAGTTGAGTTCAAGTGTCGTGATACTTGAATTCCCGTGTATCACGATATTTTGTAGATATCAAGTGTCGTGATATCTGTGACCTCCAAGTGTCACGATATGTGACAAGTGTCATGTGTCGTGACTGCTCAGGTGTCGAGTGTCATGCTCAGGGCCAAGTATCACAATATTCCTGAGGTGTCAAGTGTCACGACATCAACCAAGTGTCATGTGTCATGACCACTCAGGTGTCGAGTGTCATGCTCAGGGCCAAGTATTGCGTGTCGTTTCCATCAAGTGTTGCAACATCCAAGTGTCATGCTTAGGGCCAAGTATTGCAATATTCCTTAGGTGTCGATTGTCGCCTACTCCAAGTGTCGTGATACTTCGCAAGTATTGTGTATCGTGGAATTCCTAGTGTCGTGTATCATTTAGTTCAGATATCGTGTATTGTGGCAAGGCAAGTATCGTGTATCGTCTCCTTCCAAGTATCACCGATACTTACTAAGTGTCGTGTATCGCCTTCTTCATATGAAGAAGGTTCTTCAAGTGATGAATCCTTAGCAAGATAAATAGAATGCTTAGTGACTAATGTTCTGAAGCAATTCGAGAGAGGTCCTATTTCCCTGTTTTAACCCCCAAAACCTTGAATTGGCATAACTTTCTCATACAAAATTTGTTTGTTGTGATTTTGGGTTCGTTGGAAAGCTCATGGGGACTAGGAAGCAAGGGGTTCCACTAGACTTCCAACGAACCCAAAATCACAGCAAACGTTGGACTAGGAAGCAAGGGCTTCCACAAGATTTTGAGCAATACAAAGGACAATTTTGGACTTGTAGACAAGGCTTATGAACCTAAGAACAAGTAGACACTTATGAAGAGATAGATAAAGTACCAAATTATTTGAAGCTAGTGTCAACCATGCAACCAAGTTGGGGACTCACAACTCAGTGGTTAGCACTACATGTTGAGTTCAGTTCACAGACGAGTGAGTTAGAAATGTCATTTAACTTGGAGAGACTCTTGGCTTCTGAAGACATGCATATTTCAGTACCTAGGGAAGGTTTTATGTCTAGAGTGGAAGGGGAATATCGGATGTCTCTTCAATACAAATCCACTAACATGCAAGGAATACCCATCTACCTCAATGGTCTACACAGGTCAGTAGCAAGAATGATAAACACTACATAATCTAAAATAGTTCCAAGACCAGCTATCAAGTATGAAGGTGGAGTTTACATGGACAAGATGGGCCAGATCTATGTAGTAACCAAAAACCTTGATCAAATTAATGATAGAGGAGAATTAGAGGGACAAGGAACTTCTGGAAAATCTAATCAAGAAGAACTGGTGACTACCCCAAGGGCCAAGTCTATGGTGACTCAAGTCTTGAGAGGGGATTTGATACCTCAAGATGATTACCTGTTAGACATATACTTGATCCATGGGCCTGACCTACTCCTCCAAACTGATTCACCAACACAAGGAGAAAGCATCAGTCCAACAACTATATAAGAGTTAAGGGATCCATAAAATCCATCTAGAGTGTTGGAAGCAGCCAGAGGCATAGAAGACGCAGAAGCATGTAACGACGGAGCAGGGAGCCAGTCAAATCTTTTTTCAAAGAATCATGTTTTAAAAATACTTTTCAAAAACCTCCAACAATGATTTTTATCACTAATGTAACATATGTAACATAGAAAAACCCTTTTCTTAATTTCTCGCTCCATTTTGTGCAAGCCGAGGAGTCCTTGAGCTTGAGGAGCTTAGGTAGAACAAGCGTATCAATTTTCATTATTTTTAGACATCGTTTACCCTTCCAAATAGCATCTAGGACCTAATTTTTTTAACTATGCCGGTCACTAGATGTGAAACCGGTCAAAACTAGTCTAGAAACTATAAAAAGAGCTAGAGAGCTCATTTTTGAGGTTAGCTTGTTTGAGGTTAGAGTTCTTTTGAGCTTGTAAGTGTTCTTGAGTAATAGAGTTGATTTCTCACCTTCCATTGTGTCTTGCTTGTCTCTTCGTAGTGTGTGTGTATGTGTATGTGCATTTCTATGCTTCTCACCTTCACTCTCACTTCATCTCACATTCACGATCTTCATATCACTCCTATCTCTTCCGCGGATTGACAATTAAGGAGGTGAAGCTTCTTAACGTGGTACTTACCATTGTGCTAGAGCAACACCAAATTTGGCGCCGTTGCCGGGGATCGAGTCTAGGACGAATGTGTGATGGTAAGAGTATAGCAAGAAGTAGCGTTGGAAGGTAAAAATTTCAGTTTTTGTTGTTGTTTTTACTTAGTTTTTAGTGTTTTTCACCTCCCCCACACTCCATCTTCATCACCGCATCATCATCTTCATCTCCAAAAAAATCAGAAAATTCACCATATCCACCCATTCTCCTCATTTCCCCTCATTTGTGCATGCGAGAGAGTAAGAGAGAGCTTTTGTGCTTGTGTGTACTTTTGTTTTCTTGAGTTTTCTTGCAGGTACAGAGCTCCAGTGCATCAGGAAAGCTTGGAAAAGGTAAAATTCTCAGTTTCTGTCAGAAAATTCCGACTGTGTCAGACCATCGCGATGGTCTGCAAAGTTCGAAATTTGAAGAAGGCGACCACACCAGCGTGTAGAGCACACTTGCGTGTATAGGAATCCATAGCTGCATCTCAAAAAATCACATTTTGGTGGACCATCGCGACGGTCTCAGACCATTGCGATTGTGTCACACCATCGCGATAGGCTCACGCCATCACGACGGCTCGGCCGGACCATCGCGACGGTCTCACGCCATCGCGAGGGTTCATTTGGACCATCACGACGGTTCACGGACCATCGCGACTGTTCGGTTGACCCCACACCATCGCAATTGGCTCACGCCATCGCGTCGATGGTGCCACGTGGCAAGTTAGACCATCGCGATGATACCCTCAGACCATCGCGACAACTCGAATTTTGGACCATCGCGATTGGCTCAAGCCATCACGCCCTGACCATTGCGATTGGCTCAAGCCATCGCATTTGTGACCATCGCGACGGTTCACTTTGGACCATCGCGATTGTTCACGTTGACCGTTGACTGACGCCATCGCGATTGTCCGCCTGATCGAGCCATCGCGACGGTTCACACTCACGCCATCGCGACGGTGCACTTCAGACCATCGCGATTGTTCACCTTCACGCCATCGCGACGGTCCCAACCATCGTGATTGTCTCACGCCATCGCAATTGTGCACCCCCATCACAAATTTTAGGGTTTCATCATTTGGCCAATTTTGGGGCTATTTTTGGGAAATTTTTGGGTGATTAGACTCATAGGAGACCCCTTAGCTCATATTTGGAGAAACATCAGTTTGTCAGTTCTTACCCCCCAGGGCCTGAACGGTCATAACTTTTTCATCCAAAGTCCGCTTTTTGAGCTTAATAGCTCATTAGAAAGCTCTCTACGAGTACTAGTTTGGGACTAGAAAGCCAGGGGGCAAGCATTAAAAAGTTGGGCAAAAGGGAAGGGACTTAAAAGGTGTATATACTCAAGTGCTTGATCATCCAACTGTGAATTGGTCTAATATTGAATTTTTCTAGGTCTAGCAAGGGCAATCAAGGGCAACCAAGGCAATGCATTGAAGGGCATAAAGCTTGGGAAGTGAAGCTTCTTGGGCATCAGAGCATCCAGAAAAGCTGACTCGAGGTTGGAAGATTACTCAACCCCCTCAGTCAATTCTTAGCTTAGGGTAAACGGTAGCATTGTGGATTTAAGACGATAGGAACGCCTCAAGTTCAAGAGAATTAAAGTTATCAAGTTCAAGACTAAAGTAAAGGTGTGTGACATGAAAACCTAAAGGAAAGAACATAAGTCTGACGGAACGAGAACTCAAAGTCCCACGGAAAGTCGAATTCCTGACGCATACATTAAGACAAGAATCTAAAGAAATCTAAAAAGAATCAAGAAAGTAATAACAAAGAATCATTGACGATCTGAGCGTGTACTAAGTGTGCAAGGAAGAAAATTAATGAACCTTAGATCGGGCAAACATATAGGTAAGTCAGACCGACGAAGCCTTAGATCATAAAAGGCAAGTGTAAGAACTACTGCACGATCGTGGGCTCAACAATTGAACACTAGTTATCCCTACGAGAGCTCAGATACTAGTGATTCAGAAATGGCATTTAACATAGAAAGACCAGAAGGAGGGTCTAATGTAGCCTATTTAGAAAAACCAGAAGGACCCTATAGAACACAACTAGAGTTTCTCCGAACCAACCGATTCGGTGCTCGCATCTATGAGGATGGTTTGCGAAGGCAAGTGGTGCAAATGCACAACCCCGATCAACCCATTGGATTGGAACGTCCAGTGGTGAAATTTGAGAGAAACGCGTACATAGACAAGGAAGGAAAAATGTACATCCTAAGTACGCAGCCAAACAATACCAATGAGTTTGGCGTGATTCAGCTAGAGACGGAAACTAAATCTCAAGGAAAGGAACCATTAGAAGAACCTAGAACACCTAGAGGGAAATCTGTACTGACACGAGTACTAATCCCAGAATGGATCCCTCAGGACAACAAAAGCATAGAGTTGTTTGTAAATAAAGAAACTGATGAAGCCTTTTGGAGATAGAAGACAGAACTACTTAGTGAGGTAGGTATCATCACTATATACGAGTTCAAGGACCCGGATACACTTGGAAAGGGTGTATACCTGGATGAGACTTCAGAAAGAGTCCTTGTGGTGCCTGACCAAGCTAAAAACACATACACATGGAGAGGTGAATTGGTATTCCCTCCATCTAGAACGAACATGAATACAAGTCAACAAGGGGCAGGAACATCCTCAGCCCATGGAAATCAAAGAGAGAAAAATAAAGAAAGACCCGAAGTAAGCTTCACTCATCCCATAGGGAGAGATAGAACAACCACGGACACTAATACAACGGATAGACAAAGAGATCATGGAATACCATGTGGTAGAGATGATTTTCCTCTACCTAGACCACGTGAACATGCAAGAATGTTAAGACCCACTCAATTAGTAAAATCAATGAAGAATTATTTTAATGGGACAGGAGATCCCTATGACCATGTCGCAGAATTCAAGCAAGTACTAAGAGCAGAACAAGTTGAAGACATGTTTACGCAATACAACGCATTTGGACTAACATTAAAGAATACAGCTTTAACTTGGTTCCAACCTTTGCAACAAAGGCAATTTAGAGACATCCATCACTTTTTAGAGTCATTCATCATTGAATTCTCTAAAAGTGGGATTAGACATGACACGTCTTCGTTGATTCATAGCTTTAAACAAACCCCACCTCAAGAAACAGTAAGACTGGCAGGACGTAGGTTTAGACAATATGTTGAACGATGTCCAATGCAAGAGCTACCCTCACAGGCCGAGCAAGTGTCATTGTTTCTAGATGGCTTGTTGAGCTCTAAACTACACTCCTACGTGTACCTAAAAGAACCCAGAACGCTAGAGCAATGTGTAAGAATTGGTATAGACATTGAGGACAACTTAGGAGACGAGTTGGAACTCTCAAAGGTCTATAAGGACTCAGACTGTTCATCTCTAGCATCCACAAAATTGTCTAGCTCAATAGAAGACCTAGCAGAAAAAGTGGCCCAGAAACTAGGAGTTTCTAGCAAACCTAGGGTACTAATGAACAAGCATTGTTACACTTGTGGTGGTGATCGCATGGAAAATGTGTGTCCCAATGCACCACAACCACAAGCCAACCCTAGTGGCCAATACTGCACAATTGAGAGAAGATACACGAATCATACTGCTCAGGACTGCCCATACAACAAACAGACCGTGAGACAGAACTACCCGCAAGCATACCAGCAGCCAGGTAGGTATTAAGGCCATTACAATGCTCAACCTTATTACTATAGGCCTCCTCAGAACTACCCATACCAGGCTCAACAGAGACCTCAACCTGTCTTAGCTCAGCAACCACCCCCACCAGCGAATGTCATCTCAGTCAAATACGCTGCTGCAGAAGAGAACCTAAGTAGGGCCTTAGTGCCTTCTTCACCTTTGATCACAGAGAATGACCCGAACTCAAATAGTTTTGACTCTACGCATGTAGATAGTCCACCCGCATATTACACAGAGTCACCAGAACAGGTAGAAACATATCATTATGATAGTCCACCGGTGGAACCTAGTTGGGAGCCAGACTATGCTAATGTGATGTACACAAACCCAAATCCACAGCCCCAATTGAGACAAGAAAGACCACAGGGCCCTAGAGGACCATGCTTTAGGTGCCAAGGAGATCATTTCATAAAGGATTGTCCACATCCCCCGATAGCAGGACAATCACAGTACTATAATATCCAAGGCTTTTGTGCCGATTGTGGCAAAGAGCACATAATCAAAGATTGCCGTAAGAACCCTGTTAATGCTTCGAATGTGACACCGATCAATGTGATAGGCATTGTGAACAACGCAGATGGATCCAACCCCACCTACGTGCCTATCCAAGCTATAACAAGAGCCCAGGCGCTCTTACAGAACCAACAGCTTAATCAAGAGAAAGTAGCCGGAACCAGTGAAGTTGCAGAATCTAGTAGTAAAAAGACGAAATCTTGGAAAGATTCTCGAGAAAGGATTAAGCGAAAATGGAGTAAAAAGATAACTGAGTTGGAAGGAAGTTTAAAGGAATCTAGAGCCAAAATCCTAGAATTGACTTCACAGGAATTGAATCAAGAGAACCCAGCTCAGAAATCAGGATCAGTTTTAGCGGAACCCATACCAGAGAATCTAGACATGATGTTTCGTGCATATCAGGCTAGATTAAAAGAGGGACCCCAGTAGCTGAAATGAGTAAAAACTACCCTCGAGCTGATCTAGAAATTGAGAGAACTAAACTTTGCATGAAGATGGTAGAATTAGCACAAGCTTTGTTCGAAGCCTCTAGATATCTTAATTGGAACAACATGGCAAAACCGGAACTACACTTTCAAGGACTAATGGAGAGGCTAGAATATTTGATAGAGAGCAAAGAGAAAAAGGATCAGCATAGGAACCCTAGTGTCCCAGAGACACAGGAAAGGAATGCACCATCCCTGTCTCAAGTACCCAATACAGAAAGTCAAGACAATTTGTCTTCCATACATAAATACTCACATGAATTTTTGACAGAAATACAAGAAGAGAAGTGGAGAAAAGAACAAGGAACCCATCCTCCTATTCAAGAAACAGATGACTTGTAGGAACAATTTCCCGAAGACATTCCCTCTATTTACGATGATGTAGAGGAAGAGCAACTGAGTGAACACACAGCTTTTGAATCTAATTCTTTACAAGAATTACCTCAATTCACAGGACCTTGGGAAGCAAAGTCTATTAGTATGAGAGCACCCACGATAATAGTGAGGAATGAAGAATCAATAATCCCTAGAAACACGGAAGTGATCAAGAACACTAAAGTACAGTGTAATCTCACTCTAGAGGAGTTGTTGAAGGTAAAACCAGAATTGTGGAAACATGTAGCAAATCAATCCCCTGAGCTTGCTACTACTCCCTCACAAATAGGATCACAAAATAAGGTACCAGAGATACCCGTAGAAAAGATTGGAGATGTAAGCGAAGGAGAGGAAGGTAACACTTATCTTCTGATAACCCATCAGGGCTACACCACGAAAGCCATCTTAGATTCAGGAGCCGGAGTAGCCATCGCTACCACCGCTTTATGGAAACGTTGGGGTAAGCCAGCATTAAGACCCACCAGGATGAAGCTACAAATGGCTGACGGACACATAGAAAAACCATTAGGCTTACTAGAAGGCATATCTCTCACCACTTGTGGTGTAGAATTTGAGCATACTTTCGCCATTTGTGACTTTGCAAAAAACCATGCTTATGAGATGATATTGGGACGACCATTCATGCATCAGTTGCAAATTGTACAAGATTGGGGAACCAATTCTTTGTACTTGCAACATTTAGGAGTGACTACCAAAGTCAATCTTAAAGACTATTCACATCGAGATGTACCCCCAATACAATGGAATACCATCCATAAGACACCAGTAGAGACGGAATCCGTGCACTCATTAGAATCAGATCCTTCTTGGTTGCATGAGGATACTCATCTATGGACGTGTAAAGTTGCAAAACAAGAGTAAGAAAGATTAGAAGCAAGGACCTTAGGTGCAGAACAACATCCACGAACCCTTCAAGATCCAGCTTACGCACCTGTAGTATTCCCTGACGAAGAGTTTGAACCCCATGGTTGGGTAGAAATCCTAGCAACCATGGATGTAGCCATCAATGAAGAACAATGGACACCCCACTGTGATGAGGATGGCTATGACATTTCAGTTTTCACGATAGAGCCAATCATGTGCGATGCAATTTTGTAAGAATGTGAACCTAACACTGATGCATTTGAGGATGCAAGCGATTTCGATTTAGAATCAATTATCATGGACCCACCCTTTGCATCAGAAGAAGAATATTTTTACGAAGTAGAAACTCACCCTCAGAAACAGGAAGAAGTTATGAATGATGTGAGAATAGCCACTCAAGTGACTAGCAAGAGTGAAGGCAAGAAAAGAAAGAAGAAAGCAACCATGTCAGAAAAAGAAGAATCTTTGTTTGAAGTACCCGAGAATTTCAAGAAATATGAAATCGAAGATAGAAGAATCATGGTACGAATGCCTAATAGAAAGGCGAATGACGGACAAGTATATGATAACCGAGAGAAAACCAAGAAAATAATCGTAGCCATAGAAGGAGAAGAAGAAAAATGTACATACATAGGGCATGATTTGACAACTGAAGAAGAAGAAGAGCTAGTTGGCCTATTGCGTGAATATAGAGATGTTTTTGCTTGGAGTTACAAAGATTTGAAAGGAGTAGATCCAGATATATGTTCTCATAGAATCCCTATGACTCCAGATGCAAAACCTACGAAACAGAAACCTTACACGTACAATGATAACTACGCTGCGAAAATTGAAGAGGAGATAGATCGCTTGATAGAAGCAGGATTCATCTATGAAATTGAGCATACCGAATGGGTATCTCCCATTGTGGTTGTGCCCAAGAAGAATGGAAAATTGCGTGTGTGTATTAACCTTAAAAAAGTTAATGCCGCCATGATTAGAGACAGTTATCCTCTTCCTATCACAGAACATCTATTGGAAAGAGTTGCGGGCAAGGAAGTTTACAGCTTTCTTGATGGATTCTTAGGTTATAATCAAGTAGCCATTGCTCCAGAGGACCAACACAAGACGGCTTTTGCCACTGAATGGGGCATATTTGCATTTCGTGTGATGCCATTCGGCTTAACAAATGCACCCGCCACTTTCCAGCGACTCATGTGTCATGTTTTTAAGGAATTCTTACGCAAGAGTTTGGAAGTATATGTCGATGACATATGTGCTCATTCTAATATCAGGCAGACGCATATTCCGGAGTTAAGACAAATATTTGACAAATGTCGAGAATATCAGGTTTGTTTGAACCCAGAAAAATGTGTTTTCATGGTCAGACAAGGCAAAATTCTAGGACACATTGTGTCAAAAAATGGAATCTCTACGGATGAGGAAAAAGTGAAGGTAATTGCAGAATTACCTAGACCAACTAATGTGAAAGAGGTACAGGCATTTATGGGCCATTGTGGTTATTATAGGAGATTCATACACATGTATGCAATCATAGCCAAGCCTTTGTACTCTCTTTTAACCAACTTTGAATGGACAGATGAATGTGAAAATTCATTCAATGAACTCAAACGACGCTTGTGCTCAGCACCTATATTGACTACACCAGATTGGAGTAAGCCATTCCATGTACATGTGGATGCATCCAATTATGCCATAGGATGCGTGTTAGCACAACCCACGAATGAAGGTAACATAGATCTCCCCATAGCTTACGCGAGCAGACAATTGAACGTAGTAGAAAGAAATTACACCACGACGGAACGAGAAGGATTAGGGATGATCTACGCAGTAAAGAAGTTTAGGCACTACTTGTTGGCCAACAAATTCAAGTTCTTTACAGATCATCAAGCCCTATTGTACCTAGTCAACAAACCATGTAACACAGGATGATTGAAACGTTGGTTTCTATTACTCATGGAGTATGATTTTGAAGTCGTAGTCAGGAAAGGAAAGACATATCTTAGAGCTGACCACCTTTCAAGATTAACCTCAGGAGAAGCTCCTCAAGGAACAGCGGATGAATTACCAGATGCTTAGTTGTTTAATCTTGAGATAGCACCAGAATGGGCTAAGCCTATAGTCCCTATTCTCACATATGGACCCAAGAATCCTAGGATAAAGATCAAAGAGGGAGAGATTACCAAGTCTCAGAGATACCAAATAATGGCAGGAAGCATATATAAACAGGATAATCAAAAGATTCTTGCTTGTTGTGTAGATGAATCAGAACATGCGAATTGGTTGTAATTAGCACATGTAGGTGGACTAAAGCAACATCATTCGAAACATCGAACACTACAGACTCTGCATAGATTAGGAGTATATTGGCCTTCGATGGAAGCAGATGTCTACAAGTTGTGTAAAGAATGCCATGTTTGTTGTGAAAGACCACCAGTAGAGCATGCTACATTATATCACGTGTCTCTCACACCAGAGTGGAGTGAACAGTTAGTGACATACTTGAGGACGAAGACATTCCCTCAAGGAATGACCTTAGCTCGACAACGCAGTCTAGAGCAGGAAGCTCAAGATTATTCAGTTATTGGCGATAACCTATACAAAAGAGGACGAGATGGATATCTAAGACAATGTGTTCATGAGAGCAATTATCTGAGCATACTAGAGACTACACACCAAGGTGTTGCAGGAGGTCATTTTGGACCCGATAGGATAATCAAAGCCATCCTCTTTGCAGGATTATGGTGGCCCACTCTTCACATGGATGCTCATACCTATGTAAAGAGATGTGATGTGTGCCAAAGAACTCAGTTTCCTACTCGCAGAGATGAAATGCCATTGAAACCCATGATGGGTGGACGTGCATTTTCTAAGTGGGGTATAGACTTTGTAGGACCCATTAACCCCCCTGCAAAAGGTACACATGCTGAATACATTATTGTTGCCACAGATTATCTTACGAAATGGGTAGAGGCAAAAGCCACGAAAAAGAATGATGCACACACAACTGCAAAATTCTTATTTGAGAATGTCTTTACAAGATATGGACTGCCTATAGAGTTAGTGAGCGATCGAGGCACTCACTTTCTAAACCAAGTCATTGAATATTTGTTACAGGATTTTATGGTGATTCACAAGAAATCCGCACCATATCATCCTCAGGCCAATGGTCAGGCTGAAAGCACTAATAAGATCCTTTGTAACGTACTGACGAAACTCGTGAACAACAAACGTTCAGATTGGGACAAACAGTTACACCACGCTGTTTGGGCATATCGAGTGGCCTACAAGACCGTACTCAATGCAACTCCCTTTCAGATGGTTTTTGGTCAGAATGTTGTGCTTCCTTTGGACTTCTTGATACCGACCCTTAAGGTTGCACAAGAACATCAATGGACCGGCCATGAATTATCAGCAAGAATAATGGACTTGGAACGATTAGGAGAAACCAGGCTAAAGGCAGCAGCAGGAATATATGTAGCGAAGAAGCGACAGAAAGCATATTTTGATGCACATGTGAAAGATAAAGGCCTAAAAGAAGGAGATTTAGTTCTAGTATATACGTTGAAACAACACACACGGAAGTTAGAAAAGCGAGGTTATGGACCTATGATCATTAACAGACTCTCAACAAGTGGAGCAGTACAGTTAGCCACCTTAGAAGGAGACGTAATGCCTAATTATATTAGTGGCTGTAGAGTCAAGTTATATCAGGAACCTCTTACTAAGGATATCCTTAGACGACTCACGTTGGCAAAGAAGCATAAGGAGGAAGAAAATAGAATACGAGCTGAAGCTGAGGCAGAAGCAATAGAACGCATTAAGCGCATGAAGTTAAGAAGACAAGGACTAGGGAGAGAACATTATAACCATCTGGAAACAACACCCAGATATCCCATGGCCATGTGTCAAGTAAAGTCAACCACTCATCCTAGCATAGTGGACAGGAGACCATTCATTACAGTCAGGCTAGAGCACGGCAACCCTTGCCAAGAGCTCAGGGCTTTAATTGACTCAGGTGCTGCGACTAGTGTGATTAGATGGTCCCACTATAAGGATTCAGGAATAGAAATGCGGCCAATTGAGGCATACCTCATAGGGAGGAAATAGAGGAAGAGGACAAATCTATCCGGATGCCTACCACACCCAGGGATCAGCCACAAGGACAGATTATGTCTAGCTCTGAGGACGAAAGAACAGCAACCGATGACGACGAAGGCGATGACGAAGCAAGCCAGGGCACTATCGAATCCCAAGAGCATGAACAGATAGATGGCCAAGGCCAACATACAGACACACATGGTGATACAAGTACCCATGAAGATGAAACTTACGAAGCAGCCGCTTACACACTGGCTATTAAGAAGCTGTATAGAACTATGGAAAAAGTTTGGGCACGCAAAAAGCTGACTAAGGAAGAGAGTCAAGCGATAATAGAGCAAGAACTTGTCACAGGCGGATTCGAAGACGCATACATCAAAGGATTCCGAGAGTTAGTCAAATCAGTAGGCTCCAACGAAGCCCTCAGGTACTTGCAAAGAAAGCCACTACCACAGTTTGACCCCCGCCGCGTACGGCTACTTTCAAAGCCCGGCGAATACATTCGTGTACCAACAGGAGCACAGTCTTCAGAACAAGCCAGGGAGGCACGCCTCATCCCCGAAAGTTCGTTGGCAGCAGAAACCATCCTTGTAGATTCCCCACCCCGCGCTACAATTGTACATACCTCAGTAGTCACTGAAGTACCGACCACCCCAACCGCTCCTCAGAAAACCAACGCTTACAGGATCAGAACCGAGAAAACTTAGAAGCAGCGCTCGACCACCCAAACCAACCACTCAGTCCTAGCAGGTTCAAAGCCATTCCCTCAGACTCGATGAGGATGCTGCTAGAAGATCATGTAAGATTGCTAGATGAATATGACCGCATGAATGAGGAGTTACAGAAACTCAAAGAAGATCATAAATTACTCCAGTTACGAGCACCGGCACACCAAGACATACTAGCACCTGTGGACCCCTCTCCTGACATCTTAGAGGAACTCAACGCATTACGGGCCCAGGTATCAAACCTTGAATCAAGGATTGCAGTATATGAAGCACCACCAAGGCCAGATTCCCCACCTGAGCTACCAGCTGAGGAAGAAATTGTCACCATCCCGATGGAGGACACGTTTGAAGAGGCGTACGAGCCACAACCCATCCCAGGTGGACGCGTCACGGCCGAAGGCTAGATGACTTACAAACTCCGGACTCCCGCGTGGATGAAGACAATTGAGGAACTTGGAACAACACACTCAGCTAGAGTAGAGGCACAATTACATGCCATGGCGATGATAGAAGAAAGAATTTTACAATCTCCATTCTTTGCTCATTTGGCCCCGCGACGATACATATCTGGGCACGAGCTACAGTATAAACCGTATTTTACGTTAATGGCCGAATACCAGTTAGCCATTGAGAAAGAAACAGGTAAGAAACCATCGCATGCGACTCAGTTCGAGGAAGACGATTTGCCACTAGATTCGCAGCAAGGAGAGATCTATCAACCAGAGTGGCGAAAAGATTTACTACAGAAATATCCAGAAATGATGAGTACATGGGTAAAGGCACCTTTGCACTTAAAGTACAACCCATGTTGGGGACCAGTACCACGACGCCGCTCCTGGACTGCCTTTGCTATTAAGGTACAAAACAATAAGCAGTGCCAGGACTGGTTGAATTACCCCTACTTTAAGCCACCCATCGAGTTACCAACTGTAGGCTACATGATGGCTACAATTCGCCACTGGGTCCCTCGACTAAAGCATATGGACGATATAGCAGCACATATGACTGTCAAAATCTTTGACATGATGCAAATGATTTTTAAAGTCTTCCGACGCGTCAAGGCACCTCATGTAAACACCCTAGGCTTTGAGCATGGCAATTTCGACCTGGTATATGATATGAGTACAACGCCATCGCTACGGGGGTGTGTTATGCCTGGCATTGCAGAATAAAATATCTACCGGCATGCTACAAGCAGACATTCGAAGAGATGTTCACAACCGGCTTCTGGGAATACCATTCAGAGGTATTCATAAGCAGGCCTACACATTTATTACACTTATTTGCCTGTGAACGAATGATCTATTCCACACACTATCAACTCCCGCCACCGGAAGAACCACAACCAATCGACTGGGAGAAACTCGAGGCAGATCTGGCCCGAGGCATTCGTATCTCCGAGCACACCCTCGCTCAAGACCTCCTACAGAACTATATCCGGAGGACCTCACAACAAGGTTCTGTCAGGGACGACAGAAGCGAGAGGGAGGGGGGTGTTGGAAGCAGCCAGAGGCATAGAAGACGCGGAAGCATGTAACGACGGAGCAGGGAGCCAGTCAAATCTTTTTTCAAAGAATCATGTTTTAAAAATACTGTTCAAAAACCTCCAACAGTGATTTTTATCACTAACGTAACATATGTAACATAGAAAAACCCTTTTCTTAATTTCTCGCTCCATTTTGTGCAAGCCGAGGAGTCCTCGATCTTGAGGAGCTTAGGTAGAACAAGCGTATCAATTTTCGTTATTTTTAGACATCGTTTACCCTTCCAAATAGCATCTAGGACCTAATTTTTAACTAGGCCGGTCACTAGATGTGAAACCGGTCAAAACTAGTCAAGAAACTATAAAAAGAGCTAGAGAGCTCATTTTTGAGGTTAGCTTGTTTGAGGTTAGAGTTCTTTTGAGCTTGTAATAGTGTTCTTGAGTAATAGAGTTGATTTCTCACCTTCCATTGTGTCTTGCTTGTCTCTTAGTAGTGTGTGTGTATGTGTATGTGCATTTCTATGCTTCTCACCTTCACTCTCACTTCATCTCACATTCACGATCTTCATATCACTCCTATCTCTTCCGCGGATAAGATGAAGTGGAGAGGTCTAGATTAAAGTACACGGATCTGCCTATATTCCCTCCTCGAGATCGGGCAACTACCTCACAAAACCCATTCTAGACCTAGCAAAGAACGGAAAATGTGATTTCAAGACAAATGAGCCAACGTAGTAGGCCAAACAGACCTCACGTGCAATCCACTATGCCAAGAATTAACTCCTACAACCAAACTAGCCAAGGAATAAGAAATATGAATAGAACCACCCTCAAGGCAGAACCACCCCAAGGTGTAGGAGTTGGAATACACTCAATAAAACCCGCTTTTCCCATCATAATTCCACCCCCAGAGCCCGATAGAATACTGAGACCAATCCAATTGGCCAAATGTATGCAAAATCGTTACGATGGCACAGGAGAGCCATATGACCACATTGCAAAATTCAAGTAGGTATTGCGAGCGGAGCAAGTGGATGACTTTTTCATGCAATATGAATCCTTTGGGCTAACCCTCACAGGAATAGCCTTAACTTGGCTTCAATCCTTGGATCCAAATTGCTTTGGCCATATCAAACAATTCTTCCAATAACTTATTTGGGAATTCACTAAGCGAGGGATCAAGCACAATTCGTCATCCTTAATACATAGTTTCAAACAAGCTCCTAATGAGATAGTAAAAAATGCAGCACGAAGATTTAATCAATACGTAGCCCGATGCCCTATGATAGAGAGACATTGTCAACAAAAAATGATATCCCCATTTTTAGAAGGTCTAACCAATGGAGCATTGAGAATCTTAGCATACATAAAACGATTGCAAACCCTAAGTGGGTGTCTTTAGAAGTGCATAGATTTGGAATACAACTTAGTTGAGGATCTCAAAACCACACAAGATCCTACCAAGTCTGAGGATACAAGGAGCAATGAAACTTCTAGTTCGAGTTATGTGGAGGAAGTGGCAGAGTTAGTGGCCAAGAAATTAGGGGTACAAGGACAAAGGAACTACCAGAACTCTTCCTTGAGAGTGCCAATGTTAGGAAGTTGCACACATTGCAGTAGAGATCATCCATCTCATGTATGCACCAGAGAGGATTAGGGTTATCACAACCTTACCCTTACGATAGACAACCACTCAGGAGCCTAACATGTACTCTTATAGTGAGCAGAAGTACATCAACTACAACACCAAAAACTATCCAACGAATAGATAGCCACAACTATTGGTACCACCCCAATGTAGCCCATACTGGTACCCTCCTAGAGAACAAGGCAAAGAAGTTCCTAGGCATAACCCATGTCCAGGAACACGAGGAGCAACCAGATTGTATGAACATGGAGGATATAGCCAACCTCAACCTATACCACGACAACAACCACCCCACCCACTAGCTCTGATACAAGGGCAAAACATCACAATACAAGTCGTTTGTCTTGAGTGTGGCAAAGAACAGCTCTGGAGAGATTGTCTTAGACATCCCATCAAGTGCACCAAAGGTTACACCCATTAATGTAGTAGGCCTAGTAGGGGATTCAAGTTCCAGTAGTGATAATGTGGCTCCTATACATGTAGCTACTAGGACACAAGAGTTACAAAAAGCTAAACTAGCTGAGCAATCAGAGCCAAGTGAGTCAGCAGAGCCTAGTAAGACAAAAACAAGAACATGGAAGGATACTAGAGAGAAGGCCAATCGTAAGTGGACCAAAAAGTTATCCGAACTAGAAGAAAGCCTGAAAGATGTAAAAAAAAAATAAAGATATTGCCTCTCAAAGCCCCTTGCATGTCAAAACTCCATCCACACCACCTCATCCCCACCCACCAACCACTATAAATAAACCACAACTAGGATCTATTCTTGTAGATCCCACCCTAGAAGACTTGGACATGATGTTCAAGGCATACTAGGCTTGACTTCAAGAAGGGCCAACACCTGCAAACCTAGACAAGAGCTACCCTAGAGCAGATTTAGAGATTGAACGAACAAAAATGTGCATAAAAATGGTGGAACTAGCTCAAGCTATGTTCGAGGCCAATCAATTGTTCAATCAGACAAATGCTATTACACTGGGTTTGCACTTCCAGGGCTTACTAGATAGATTAGAGCAGTTGGTAAATATACCAAAAGTTTCTTTACCTCCACACGCTCAACCAACCATTGAAAGAGAAAGCTCATCACCAAAGAAAGTCTATGTTCCTAACTCCATAGATGATGGAGAACCTCTTTCAATTCAACAACACTCTCAAAAGTTCTTGCGGGAAATACAAGAAGAGAAATGGGCCAAGGAGAAGGATAATCCCCCTCCTATTCTTGAGATTGACGACCTTCATGATCAATTTCCACAATACATTCCATCTATTTATGGAGACCAAGTAGAGAACCAAGAGGAAGAAAGTTTAGGATTTGAATCCAATTCTTTACAAGATCAAGAGTTGCCATAGTTCATAGACCCATGGGAATTTGAATCTCTCCAGATCAAAGCTCCCACAATATTGATCAGAAATGAAGACTCAGTGGTTCGAAGAAACACTGAAGTCATGAAGAACACTAAGTTTCAGTCATCTCACTTTAGAAGAGCTCCTCAAAGTAAAACCTAAGTTATCGAAACATGTGGCAAATCACGTTCTAGAACTTGATTCCAAAATGCCAAAAGCAGGCTCTAAACAGAAAGTACTAGAGATACCTCTAGACAAAATAGGGGACATGAGTGAAGGCGAGGAAGGTAATACTTATCTTTTGATCACCTACCAAGGTTACACAACCAAAGCGATCATAGATTCAGGTGTTGGCGTTGTTATTGCAACCACCTCCTTGTGGAAGCAATGGGGTAAACCCACATTAAGACCAACTAGAATGAAGCTTCAGATGGCTGACAGCCATGTGGAAAAACCTCTAGGATTGCTAGAAGGGATAACTCTAACCCTTTGTGGTGTAGAGTTTGAGCACACCTTTGCTATATGTGACTTTGGTAGAACTAATACCTACAAAATGATCCTAGGAAGACCCTTCCTAGGACAACTACAGGTTGTACAGGATTGGGGAACCAACTCCTTATACTTGCAATGCTTAGGGGTAGGTCGATTTGAAGGATTATACCTTCAGAGATGTACCACCCCTATAGTGGAATCCTATCTACAAGGAGCAAGAAGATTCAATCTTTGTGCATTCTAAAAGTTCACCTGATACATCTTGAATGCATGAAGATACTCATTTGTGAATGTGCAAGGTCGCAAAGGAAGAGAAAAAATGCCTAAAATCAAGAGAAGAAGGAACTTCTCAAGGCAATAGACTAGTTAAAGGCCCAGTGTATACACCAATGATCTTTCCAGATGAGGAATTTGAGCCTCATGGTTGGGCAGAAATCTTAGCCACCATGGACATTGCTGTCAATGAAGAACAATGGACACCTCATTGTGATGAGGAGGGTTATGATATTTTAGTGTTCATGTGTCAACCTGTGCTAGAAGGATGTGACTTTAGTGACTTCATAGAAGAAGAAGAGAATGATGATCTAGAGTCCATTGTGATGGATAGTTGCTTTATTTCAGAGAAGCACTATCTAGAAGACATAGGAGTATTTACACAAAAAGAAGAAGAACCTCTCACAAGCATCAAAACGATAAATTCAAAGAATGGAAGTGAGGGTGATCAAAAGAAAAAGAAAAGAACATTAGTGAAACAGGAAGAGGAGGAACCATTGTTTGAAGTACTAGATAATTTCAAGAAATACGAAGTTCAGGACCAAAAATTTTTGGTACGAATGCCTAAGAGAGAGGCCACAATAGGAGAAGCATATGAAAACAAAGGAAAGACCAAAAAAATTGTAGTCACCATTGAAGAGAATGAAGAGAGATGTACATACATAGGAGATGACCTAAGTAAAGAAGAGGAAGCAGAGTTGGTAGCCTTATTAAGGGAATATAGGGACGTGTTTGCATGGCACTATAGAGACTTGAAGGGAGTAGATCCGAAAATTTTCTCTCATATGATCCGCATGATTGCTGATGCCAAACCCACCAAACAAAAGCCCTACACTTATAATGACACTTATGCAGCTAAAATAAAAGAAGAAATCAACAGCCTAATTGAAGCTGGATTTATCTATGAGATTGAGGACCTTTGGACCTGCAAATAAGAATGTGAAGACGAACAAGGATGAAATTGTACAATCACAAAACTATCAAATATTGGCAGGAAGCATGCATAAACAAGATATGAAAGGTGTTCTTGCTTGTTGTGTTAAGGAGGATGAACATAGTAGTTGGTTGCAGCAAGCCCATGAAGGATTTCTAAGGAATCCCTATTCTAAAGAACGAACATTGCAAAATCTAAAACATTTAGGAGTGTATTGGCCTAGTATGGATAAAGAAATACATGAGTGGATTAAGAATTGTCCAGCGTGCCAGGAAAAACCTCCAATGGAGCATGCTACCCTTTATCATGTGTCATTAATTCCATATTGGAGCACTCCATTGGTAGAATTTATGAGAACATGAGCATTACCCAATGAGGCTAGTCTAGCAAGGAAACGAAGCATGGAGAAAGAGGCTCTAGACTATGCCCTAATAGGAGACAACCTATACCGAAGAGGAAAGGATGGTTCCTTAAGATTGTGCATTCACGAATCAAACTATTTGAAAATCTTAGAAAGTGCCCATAATAGTGTTGCAGGGGACATTTTGGTCTTGACCGAGTAATTAAGACTATTCTATTCGCAGGACTTTGGTGGCCCACTCTTCATATGGATGCACATACCTATGTGAAGAAATGTGACACATGCCAACACGCCCAATACCCCATTAGAAAGGTTGAGATGCCTTTGAGGCCAATGATGGGAGGACATGCATTTTCAAAATGGGGTATAGACTTTGTAGGTCCTATCAACCCTCCAGCTAGAAACTCCCATGCAAAGTACATTATTGTAGCCACAGATTACCTTACGAAGTGGGTAGAAGTAAAAGCCACTACAAAGAATGATGCTCAAACAACGGCTAAGTTTTTATTTAAGAATGTGTTCACCCAATATGGACTACCAATAGAGTTAGTGAGTGATCGAGGTACGCACTTCTTGAATGAAGTCATTGAAAATCTTCTCCAAGAATTCTTGGTGATACATAAGAAGTCTTCCCCTTATCATCCACAAGCTAATGGACAAGTTGAGAGCACAAACAAGATCCTATGTAATGTATTGACAAAATTGGTAAATAATAAGCGCTCTAATTGGGATAAATAGCTTCATCACGTTGTTTGGGCTTACTGAGTTGCCTACAAAACGGTACTCAATGCCACCCCATTTCATATGGTCTTTGGACAAAATGATGTGCTACCTTTGGACTTCCTAATCCCAACTTTAAAAGTAGCACAAGAGCATGAATGGAATGGACATGAGTTATCCTCTAGGATCTTTGATCTAGAATGCTTAGGTGAGACAAGGCTATGAGCAGCGGCAGTCATCTACACTGCAAAGAAAAGGCAAAAGGCATACTTTGATGCACATATCAAGGATAAAGGTTTGAAAGAGGGAGACCTAGTGTTGGTTTATACACAAAAGCAACATGCCCGTAAATTGGAAAAAAGAGGATACGGACCCATGATCATTAATAGAATTTCCACTAGTGGTGCCGTTCAATTGGCCACACTAGAAGGTGATATCTTGCCACACTATATCAGTGGTTGTCGAGTCAAGCTATATGAAGAACCTCTTATAGAGAATATGCTAATGAGACTCAACACTGCCAAGAAGCAAAAAGAAGAAGAGTTAAGGGTTAGAGAAGAAGCACATGCAGAGGCTAGAGAACACACTAGGAGAAATAAGTTAAGACGCCTAGGCCTAGATGTCAATCTTGAGGCCCCAAGATACCACATGGCCATGTGTCAAACATCGAGTGCAATTTCTTCTCAAATAATTGATCGACGTCCCTTTGTGAACATCGTGGTAGGACAAGGGAAGAATGCAAGGATTGTGAGAGCATTGATTGACTCAGGTGCAGCAACTAGTGTAGTTAGACTTTCATAGAGCCAAGATCTACAATTGAACATCAATTCCATTGAAGCCTATCTCATAGGATTGGGAGGTGTGGAAATCCCTTGTTTGGGCAAGGTAGAGCTTCCCATCTATCTTCAAGATGTTCCAATGAGAGTCAAAATGCTAGTGTGTGAAGATGAGGACCTTATAGAACCACTTGTCTTGGGTCAAGAGTGGATCTATGACCATGTAGTCAACTTAAACCTTAAAAGCCAACTTCTTCAAGTTTGGGAACATGAACAATGTATGACATTAGAATAAGACAATTGCATGCTCACATATCCAACGGTCACACATTCTGTTAGTTCTTCTAGGACTAATCTTAACAAAAAAGATGTTGTATGTGTCAAAGGCTCTATGTTCCAAAAGAACTCGATCACGGAAGACTAGACTCAAAGGCAAGTTAAATTCTCCTCTAGTGCAAAGACTAATGTCGTCACAACAACTCAACCAAAAAGGCTAGTGAGACAGTACATGACAACCGCTATATCGAATAGACAAAGAGATTTTCAGACGAAAGTAGTTCCGGGCATGAAGCAGATCTGAGTAGGAAAAGGGGAGCAATCACCAGCCTCACCAACACAATTTCCACTCAGGCAGGCCAACCATGCAAAGAGAAGAACCAAGCAACTAGGACAAGCTCCACCGCAAAAAATTTAGGTGCCTAAGAAATTAGTTGCAATTCAACAAGGACAATAACTTATGTGGGTACCCAAGGCACTCCTACATGCACAAATGCCACTGATCTCCCTCACAAGAAATGTCTCAACAAAGAAGCCAAGGAGAGAAAAGGGTAAGAACCGAGCACAAATACCAAAATAAGATAAACTCACCTCTTTGGAAAAAATAAAAAGACAATCATCAACGATATGGGTTTGGAAGCCAAAAGTACTAGCACCATCAACAGAACTAAAGAACCAATCATGCTAGATGCAAAATTTAAGCAAACACTCACAGACAAAGAAGTCAAAAGTAACATGTACACAACCACACAGAGTTCTAAGGTGGATCCCTATCAGGAGGAAAGATCAATTGTCATTCGAGGATCCAATGGATGCCTCCAACAAAGGCTACATCAACATCTGCAAGAAACATTGAAAGCCTCAACGTGCAACAACCATGTGCCTTCGGCATAACCTTGTCTTTTGCACCATTCAGGTCATGCATTTCCAAAGTACGCATCAATATAGGGCCACATTACACCACTGTGCATAGACACAATTGAGAATCCTAGGCACATGATACACATTTGACATTGATGGAGAATGTTAATCTCCAAAAGAACAACTTACTCTTGTGATTAGAGCACCTCTATACCAAGAATAAGTCAAACACTCCACTAATTTAGAGGATCAATTGCTAACTATCAAAAGATTAACAACTCTGTGAAGAAGATGAAACACAGAAAAGTCTGCTGCACTATTTCTCCACATTGACCTATCAAACATGTAAAGTTTTTGATGAAACTTTGTATGAATCATCTCCTAGAGATTGCGCATCTACTCCAAGTTGAATCACTTCAAAAGATTAAGTATAACTTGAGAAATCAACTTCTCAAGTTACCTATGTCAGAAACTGTCATTCAAAACAGTCGACTTTACACCTGTAACTTTTAAGACTTGGTTCTCCTTGAATAGAACCCGTTTTCCAAAATGCTTCTAGACATGAGTAGCTTATCTTCCAACTTAAAGATTAAGCCCTCACTCATGTAAAACTTTAAACTGTGCTAGGAGAAATGACCAAAACATTGACTTCGAAATCTGCGCCTGTTTTAGGAAACTGTGAACACACTTCACATATGAATGTTCCTACACTTAATTCACTCAGCCTGATTACAATTGGAAGCTAAAACTTTGCACAGAGGTCAAGCAACTTCCAACTTAGACTTGTACAAAAGCATTTCACAATTGATCCACTGTAGAAGGAGAACACGCAGAAACATCGGGCGCAAAAATTTTCATTTACTCAGAAGAAATACAGTTGAGTGATGAGAGCTAACTCAACTAACTTTTCCTCTATCTCATGACTTCTAACTTCCTCAATTTTTGGCTTCTAACTATTGTCACATATGCTCTCATACTTGCCCCGACTTTTCTCAAAGTATTTATAGATAAATTTGTACATGATCCTTACTAAAACAAAAGCTTTAAGTCATCTATGACTATTCTAATGTACATATGTGTACACTTCTCTTATCCTCTGAATGTAATCTTTTTCCACACTTTAGGAATTGATTCTTCCTTCATCATTTGATCTTCCAAGCCTTCAATTGGTGATTGGTCTGCACCAACAGCTCCCCCTCAATCATCAATTGAGGTTTTCTCTGTCTTCTTTATACTTGCCATGTCTTTGAACCTTTGTAACTTAGGTCCATCCAAGCTCTTTGTCATCATATCTGCCACTTGTTCTTTTGTTGGAGTGTACATCACTTCAATCTCTTTATCTAGTACCTTTTCCCTCAAGAAATGATACTGAATCTCTATATGCTTAGTCCTGGCATGAAAAACAGGGTTAGCTGCCAAATACAAAGAACTCATATTGTCTCCAAAAATTATTGGAATACTATGATCAATCTCAAAACTTTTCATCAAGGTCTTCAACCATATCACTTCCTTTGCAGCTTCTACCATTCCCTTATACTCAGCTTCTGTGGATGATAAAGCAACTGTATGTTGCTTCTTTGAACACCAAGAAACTAACTTATCTCCAACATAACAAAGATACCCATGAGTAGACCTTCTATCATCTGAGTCACCTGCCCAATCTGCATCACTAAACACTTTGATTCTTGTGTCAGAAGTGAAACCATAATACAAACCTTCACTTAGGGTTCCTTTGATATATCTGAGTACCCTTTGGGCTGCAATCCAATGAGTCTTCTTTGGACAATGCATAAATTGTGACAACACACCTACTGCATATGATAGATCTGGCCTTGTCAAGGTAGCATAGATTAAACTACCTACCAAACTTTGATATTTCTTCATGTCATTGAATTCTTCACCTCCATACCTGCTTAATTTATGATTTACTTCCAATGGTGTAGTTGAGGTCCTGCAATCTTCCATGTTAAACTTGACTAGAAGATTCTTCAAGTATCTCTCTTGTGAAACATATACTCCATGTTGAGTATACACAATCTGCATTCCTAGAAAATAAGATAAGTTTCCCAAATCACTTATCTTAAACTCCTTCTCTATTTGTCTTTTGAGTTCATTGATTCCTTGAGCATCTGTTCCTGTAACAATAATATCATCAACATAAATGCACATGTAAATGTATCCATTTTCACTTGCCTTCACTAGCAAGCTACTATCTGCTTTTGATGCTTGAAATCCACATTCATTCAAGAACTTGACCAATCTGTAATTCCAAGCTCTTGGGGCTTGCTTCAACCCATATAAAGCTCTCTTGAGCTTACACACATAATCTGATCCAATTGACTCCATGAATCCTTCTGGTTGCTCCATATATACTTCATCTGCAATGTATCCATTTAGAAATGCATTTTTCACATCCAATTGTGATAATTTCCATCCTTTGCAAGCAGCAATAGCAATCAATGTCCTAATTGTAGACATCTTAGCAACAGGACTAAAGGTTTCATCATAATCTACCCCATAAGTTTGGGCATAACCTTTGACCACAAGTCTAGCCTTATATCTAGACCCCTTACCATCTGCAAACCTCTTTGTTTTATATACCCACTTGCATCCAATGACCTTCTGATTCTTTGGTCTTGGTACTAGTTCCCAAGTTTCATTTTCAAGTAGAGCACCATACTCTTCCTGCATTGCCTTCTCCCAATTCTGTTTACCTTTGGCTTCTTCATAAGTGGTTGGATCTTCTTCTGTTTTTACAATGTAAGCATAATCTTTTGTTGTTAGAAAAGATGTATCATAACTATACCTTATAGGTTCTTTCCTTTCCCTTGTAGATCTTCTGATTTCTGCACTTCTTGAAGTTTCAGCCTCATTTGATTCTGGATCAAATCTTGGCCCTTCTTCTACATGATCCTGTACTCTACTTCTAGAGTCAACTTCATCAACAATTTCTTCACATACTTTTACCTTTGCCTTTCCTTTCCTTTGTATTTCTTCAACACCTGTATACTCATTTGGTGATCCTGTATACCACATATTTTGCTCATCAAATGTTACATCTTTAGTAACAAGAAATTGCTTTGTGGATGGACTCCACAACCTGTAACCCATCTGTCTATCATCATATCCAATAAACACATACTTCTCTGCTTTTGGTTCTAGCTTATGTCTTAATTGTGAAGGAACATAAGCATATGCAATACATCCAAATACTTTACAATGATCAAGAGTAGGCTTCTTACCCCACCATGCTTCATAAGGGGTTCCTCCATCCAAAGCTTTGCAAGGCAACCTATTCACAAGATATGTTGCAGTGTTAATGGCTTCTGCCCATAAGTAATTTGGACAATTCTTTTCCTTCATCATGGCTCTTGCAAATTCTACAAGAGTCCTATTCCTCCTTTCTGCTACTCCATTCTGTTGAGGGGAGTACCTGCAAGTTACTTCTCTTTTGATACCTGCATTCCACAAATAATCATCAAACTCTTTAGAGAAATACTCTCCCCCTCCATCTGATCTTAACCTCTTGAGCTTTTGCCCTGTGATCCTTTCTGCATAAGCATGAAAATGTTTGAATGTCTTGAAGACTTCTGATTTGTCCTTGATTACATACAAAGTAATCCACCTGGTTGCATCATCAACAAACAACACATAATATCTGGATCCATTTATGCTATAGTCCCTTGAGGGACCCCATACATCTGTATGAACCAATTCAAGCTTATTTGAATACTTGTACCCTGATTTGTTGTAAGAACTCTTATGTGCTTTACCTAATTGACAAGCTTCACACTTGTACACCATATGTTGCCCTTCAATGTTTGGCAATCCAAGCACCACCTGATTCTTTGACATCTCCTTTATAGCTCTCTCATTGAAATGACCTAGCCTTTTATGCCATAGGTCTAATTCAGACACCTTTTGACCTCCATAGGTAAATAATGCATGTCCCACATTACCTTGGACTTTGAGAGTGAACAATCTTCCTTCCTTTTTACCTGCAATTATGTTTCTATATCCCTGATTTGGATCTTGTACATAAACACCATCATTTGTGAATCTTACCTCATATCCTTTCTCCACAATTTGCCCTACACTTATCAAATTTTTAGGAATAGTAGGAACATAAAGTACCTTGATCAGAAGTGTACTTCCACTCTTTGTCTTCACTGATCCAATACTCTCCACTTTATGTTTGGTATTGTCACCTGTCTGAACTGTATGTCCATTCACCCTTGCTTCCATATCAGTCATCAAAGATAGATTCCCACTCAGATGGTTGCTGCACCCTGAGTCAATATAAAACACTCTTTGATCTTCTCCCATTGATTCATGAGTTGCATTCAAGATAAGAGTCATGTCATCCTTCTGATCTGATGCATAATTGTAATAATTATTGTTGTAGGACTGAGATTGGAAGTTTCTTCCACCTCCTCTACCATATGATGTTCTACCTCCTCTTCCTCTGAAATTGCCTCTTTGGTTTCTGCCTCCTCTACCTCTTTGGTTATAATTCTGATTATTGTTTCCACCATTTTGATTGTTATACCAACAATCATTTGCCAAATGATTTGTTCTGCCACAAATCCAACAAGCTTTAGCATTATCTTTATTCTTACCTCCTCTTCCTTTACCTCTGAAGTTCATCTTCCCTTTTGTGAAATTAGCTTGATTTGAATTCCCTTCATCATCATTTGATTGCTTTCCCTTGCCATTCTTTTTCTTGTCCTTGGAGTACATAGCTTGACTTGTACTTCTATCATTGTCTCCTTTAAGATCCTACTCAAAGGTTAGCATGTGTCCTAGCAATTGATTAAGATCAGGAGTAAAGTGATCAAGTGACAATTCTATGGACAATATAAAAGGCTTCCACTTCTCATCTCCTCTCAAACCTGTAAGTATTTGTCTTACCAACTTTTCTTCTTCAATATCTTCATCCACTGCTCCCAAGCTATCTGCAATATCTTTCATCCTTGCCACATAATCTGAAATTGATTGTGAGCTCTTCTTCTTGAAGGTTGTGAACTCAGCCCATAGTGAGGACTTCCTTGACTTAGTTGTATTTTGGAAATGCTCTTCCAAGGCATTCCAAACATCTGTAGCACTTTCCAAACCTCTGATGTGAGGTAAAAGGTAATCATTTACAGCCATGTAGATGATACTCCTTGCTTGAGCATCCTTTCTCATCCAAGTCTTCAACATTGCAAGCTCTTCCCTAGTAGGAATACTTGGATCTGCAAACTCAGGTTTTTCTTCATCTCCTGTAATAAATGATATAAGATCTTTGCTCATGAGGTGTGCTTCCATCCTCATGGACCATGCTGGATAGTTCTCCCTATCTAGCTTATCAATCTGCAAACTTTCTCCCATCTTGTATCCACCTGTGTATTGAAATCTTCAAGCTTTACAAACAATGTATGTACCTTTACTTCGAATTGAACTCCTTTTGCCTTTCTTGATGTCAAATAGTCTTCTCCTCGAGCTTTGACTCCAAGCTTTCACTTCTTAGTCCTTCAAGTGTTGAATTTCTTGAATGTGCAGCAGTCGGGATCCTCCTTTCCTCAAATTGATGTCTCCTGCTCTGATACCACTGATGGAGAATGTTAATCTCCAAAAGAACAACTTACTCTTGTGATTAGAGCACCTCTATACCAAGAATAAGTCAAACACTCCACTAATTTAGAGGATCAATTGCTAACTATCAAAAGATTAACAACTCTGTGAAGAAGATGAAACACAGAAAAGTCTGCTGCACTATTTCTCCACATTGACCTATCAAACATGTAAAGTTTTTGATGAAACTTTGTACGAATCATCTCCTAGAGATTGCGCATCTACTCCAAGTTGAATCACTTCAAAAGATTAAGTATAACTTGAGAAATCAACTTCTCAAGTTACCTATGTCAGAAACTGTCATTCAGAACAGTCGACTTTACACCTGTAACTTTTAAGACTTGGTTCTCCTTGAATAGAACCCGTTTTCCAAAATGCTTCTAGAAATGAGTAGCTTATCTTCCAACTTAAAGATTAAGCCCTCACTCATGTAAAACTTTAAACTGTGCTAGGAGAAATGACCAAAACATTGACTTCAAAATCTGCGCCTGTTTTAGGAAACTGTGAACACACTTCACATATGAATGTTCCTACACTTAATTCACTCAGCCTGATTACAATTGGAAGCTAAAACTTTGCACAGAGGTCAAGCAACTTCCAACTTAGACTTGTACAAAAGCATTTCACAATTGATCCACTGTAGAAGGAGAACACGCAGAAACATCGGGCGCAAAAATTTTCATTTACTCAGAAGAAATACAGTTGAGTGATGAGAGCTAACTCAACTAACTTTTCCTCTATCTCATGACTTCTAACTTCCTCAATTTTTGGCTTCTAACTATTGTCACATATGCTCTCATACTTGCCCCCACTTTTCTCAAAGTATTTATAGATAAATTTGTACATGATCCTTACTAAAACAAAAGCTTTAAGTCATCTATGACTATTCTAATGTACATATGTGTACACTTCTCTTATCCTCTGAATGTAATCTTTTTCCACACTTTAGGAATTGATTCTTCCTTCATCATTTGATCTTCCAAGCCTTCAATTGGTGATTGGTCTGCACCAACAGACATATGTAAAAGAGTTTATTGATATTGAACACCCTCTTCTTGTTTTGTGACATTGTTATTAAGAAAAAGGGGGGGAAGAAGAAGAACAAGACGAAAACAAAATAGGATCAAGTGCTCAAAGAACCTCATAAAGGAACCTTCAACAAGGACATCCATCAACAGAACGACAAACTAATGGTCAATCATCATGATGAGAGTACCACACGAACAGTTGAAGATCGACAGACCTTTCACCATGGTAAGAATTGTATGCTTCAACAACAACATGACCATGATCGATTAGGAAACCTCTTCATCGGCATACCCTTGAGCACTTAGCTCAAGACTCAACTTCTTGCACCATAATTCTTCTAATGCATTTCCCAAGTATGCATGCATAGGGCTACATTACAAGGTCATGCACAAGGCACATTCTTCTTCCAACCCATGCACTAATGCACTTACCCATCAACCATTATGGGGCACGAGTACTTGGTATGAAAACTAGGGAAGGCATCTTTGAAAATCAGAGGACATCAAGGTGACCACAACAAGTGCAAGGAAGCAATCCATCATCTAGAGCTACTCACAATTAACCATGATAACCTCTTTTGAGCAGCTCACAATTTCTGAAAGCTCAATAATACACTCTCATGCTAGAATCAAGGAAGAAGTATATACAGAGGGACTAAACATGAAGAATGGGACAAGCAACCCTACAACAAGTGGAAAACAGACCACTCTAGTGGAGACATGAGGAACTCTACGTCTCAAAGTACTACATGGAACAACCAGTACAACAAGGGTCTGTCAGGGATGACAGACTCAAGAGGGGGGGAGTGTTGACAGTCAAGGTCAAGCACAAGCATAGAAGCACATCAACGAAGTGGACACATAAGAAGAAGGATCATGTATGGAGCTCCAAGAAGCACATGTCAAATTTCCAGAAGAAATACCTATAAAAATAGTGATTTTTATTGCTAAAAACCATTGTCAATACCATTTTCTATTTTTACAACTCCATTTTGTTCAAGCCAAGGAGTCATTAGCTTGAGGAGTATTAGAAGTATCATCCTACCAATTTTCATAATTTTTAGACTCCGTTCGAGTCCCCAAATAAGCCTTGGAACCTAATTTTTAACTAGGCCAAACACTAGGTCTGGACAGGGCCAAAACTACTCAAAAAACTATAAAAAGGGCTAGAGAGCTCATTTTTGGGTTAGCTTGTTGTAGATTTCAGCTTTGTAAGAGAGTTCTTTTGTAATCAAAGTCCTTCCATTGTTCCACTCTTTGTTCTTAGCTTGTCCGCATGTGTGTGTATGTGTGTGCATGCTTGTGTGCTTTCACTCACGCACTTGTGCACTTCACTTGCTCTTGGTCTTCATACCGATCCTCACGTCTCCGTGGATTGACATTTATGAGGTGAATCTCCTTACGTTGGCACTTGCCATTGTGTTGTAGTGACACTTCTCTTATGGCATCTATTGTTATTGTTGAAATTGTTTCCATCTCTGCCTCTATTGCTGCCATATCCACCTTTTCCACTTCCTTTCTAGGTCTTTCCATTGAACTAGCAATTTCAGTGGTGTGGTTAGTCTTATCACAAATGGCACAAGGTTGAACATTTTGGTGTTTTGTTTTTTCATGCTTTGGTCCTTTCTTCTTCCCTTTCCACTTGCTCTTGCCTACAAAGTTGGCTTGGGAAGTCTCCTCTTCATCCTCTTCTTTCTTCTTGACTTTTAGCTTCTTGTCTTTGTTATCTACCTATAGAGCACTAGTTGACTTACCATGATAGGAGTTACCTTCATTTATGCTATTTTTTTCCTCTTGATTGAAGAGTTGTCCAAGAAAGATGGTGAAATCTGGAGTTTGCACATCTACGATGAGGTCATAGGATGTGATGAAAGATTTCCATTGCATGTCACCTCTAATCCCATTTAGTATCATCCCCATGATAGCCTCTTCTTCAATCAACTCTCCAATGGATGCCAATTGATCAGAAAACTCCTAGAAATTTGTAACAAACTCTATCATGGTTTGTTTTGGGGTTTTCTTCATCTGGTTTAACTCATTCCAAAGATGACTCTTCCTTGCCTTTATGCTAGTAGAAAAGAAAGTCTCTAGGCCATCCCAAGTCTCTTGAGACTTCTTGCATCTGCTAATATGTGGTAATAGAAAATCAAATATAGAGCTTAGTATGTCTGACCTTTCTTGAGCATCCCTTGCACACCAAAGTGTGAGCTTATCTATTTCTTCTTGAGTATGTCCTTCTTTTTGGATCTTGGAATAGGCATTGCTTCATCACCTAATACAATCCCATATAGATATCTTCCTTGCAAATAAGCCTCCATTCTAATTTTCCAATCATCATAATTGTGTCTACCAAGCTTCTCAATCATAGCCATCTCCCATCTTAAAGTTTCTATGATACCACTACAAGAATTTGTAGATGTTTGGAGAAGCTTGGAAGTACGGTTCTCAAGCGGTGATGATGGTCCAGCAAACCATCAAAAGACCTACCCTAGCTCTTTGGATTTCTAAAATAGACCTTGTAGGCTTGTGACTAATGCAATAAAATCCAATAGGCACTTTGGAACATGAACAAGAACAATTTGATGCAAAACACATAACTTGCACCTTGACTAGTTCACAAAAACCTTCTAAATTTGGATGGAAGTTATGACTTCGAACACACAGAGCAGCCAATACAGATACAATTGAAAACATTCCTCTTAAGACATTGTCATAAATAGGGTTGGCTTGCCATAATGCATAAAATACCTAACTTTCAACAACCAATGAATGAATAATAAGCTTAACACTAATTGGATGTCATCCCGATTTTTTAGGGTTGTGTAGAAGATGACCCAAAGACAGTACAATGTGGATTTCTCAAAACTTACAAAATGCAATTCTTTGCGAATTTTTATACATAATCTAGAGCATGATACCTTTCAAATGAATGCTTAATAACATTATTATGACCTTTATAGAGAGAGCAAAAACCTCTAAAAGCTGTTTGAGCATGAGGAAGGAGCAGAGAATAGATATGGCACCAAGCAATGATCAAAATAGTATATGTATTGCATCAAATCAACACTTTCATAATGTAAAAATGTTTTGGAGTCTTTATATAGAATCTCAATTATCTATCCATGCCTTTTCTTCACGAATTCAAATTCGAAAATGAGCAGGTTTGTTTGTTATGATTGTCTACTTTCCTACGATCTAAGAAAAGTAAAGTGATAAATTCTTGATTTACTTTTGGTGGCTGATTGATTGACTAGTTGATCAAGTTACAACCACCTCTAACCATGATTTTTAAGCCTTTACTTTACCCTTTTATAAGTGTAAAGATCTAGGCTTCTACAAAAAATAATGATCACAAAAGATCCTTATGAAAATACAATAGAAAATAAATATTGATGAAGAACCTCTTCAAGATATATCTTGGGAACATTCCAAATGATGGATTGATGAAGTATAACAAATCCACCTCAAGCATAATGCAAGGTTGATGTTCCAACAAACACATGGTGTGCAAAGGATGCCTTGGCAAGTTCATATTTTCTAAATTGTATCTATGATTTCTTACTTTTTCATATTAGATATTTAAAACCTCTCAAGAGACATGAATTCTTTGGAAGCATTCTTCTCTTCAAGTACCAAAGCCAAGAAGAACCAATTGTGGATGTAGTTCACAACATTGAAGAAGATGCCCAAGCAAAGTGTGCCTGATTTTTTCACCAAGATGAAGGACATTGCAGATCAACTTGGGATCATTGGAGAGAGACAAATCATCAATGGAATCAAGGTTGATGACAAGTTGGAAGCTTTCACTACACCCATGGATCTATACATGGGCATGCAAGTGCCATACTTCAACACGCTCATGGGGAAACTCTTCACTCATGAGACCAAAATCATGAAGAATGGTGAGAACTAAAAAGGTAACCTATTCTTTGCCCTTACATAGATAAAACAAAAGGTAAAGATAAAAAGAAAAAGCTAAAAAAAATGATGATGAAGGAAGAACCTTCCAAGCTAAATTTGCAAATAGAAGTAGAAGCTCAAAAGGAAGAGGCAGAGTAGGAAGAAAAGGCAAGGAGGGAGCTCAAAGCTCCTCATCTTATCTGGCCTATCAAATCATATCACATAGCATTGCTTCAAAAACCGAAGGAATCAGAGAGGAATAGGATACAACAAATGTGGATATGGAGCTTCTAGAGGTTGGTAGAACAACTCATATGGATACAACAACAACAACAACACCTATAGAAAAAGGAACTTTCAAGGTGGATACAATGGAAGGATAGACTACAACAATTACATAGATGATTAATTTTAAGATGATTCACTTCTACTTATCAACATGATAATGGGGGAAGGTAAGTCTAATGATCATATGTTCTACATTGATTTCAAATGTCAAAAACATGTAGCAAGGAACATAGCCTTGCTCTCAGACTTGGAAAATCCAAATAACAAGAACTAAGTCTAGATAGGTGATGAAACAAGGCACCTTGTTGAGAAAATAGGGAATGTGAAGACCTCTTATGGTAATATGAAACTATTGAGAAGAGTTCTCTATGTTCCAAGTATTATTAGAAACCTAATAAGTGTAGGATAGATTGTGGAGAAAGGTTTGCAGGTGATATTTACCAAGCATGGGGCCTATGTAGAGGATCCATATCAACAGTTCAAGAAGATAGCAAAGAGAGAGAAAACAAGAGGACAATTCACATTTGAACTCCAAGACACCAAGAACATTGTGTTTTCAATATAGTACCCAAACCCTATAAGAGCTTGAGTTTTGGCATAAAAGGATGGCTCACATTGGAAAGAGATTGCTCAGAAAAATCAATAAAGATCAAAGTGTGCTTGGACTACCCAATATCACAAAGCAACACATGATATACAAGTGTAGTGCATGTCAATTTGGAGACTCACAAAGGGAAGCATCCACCAAGAGAGCATACATACATGGAGATCTTCTGGAACTTTTCCATAGAGATGCTTGGGGACCAAGAAAAGAACCTTTAATCTTAGGATCAAGGTATTATGTGTCATTTATAGATGATTGTAGCACATGGACTACTTTATACTTTATGAATCATAAAGATGAAGCGTTATCATGTTTTAAGAATTATTTAGCTCTTGTGGAGAATAAATTAGGTAAAACCATAAAAATATTAAGGTCAAATAGAGGGGGAGAATAATTCTCCCTTGAATTTGATTCCTATTTGAAAGATAGAGGAATCAAGAGAGAGAGAGAGAGAAAGAGAGAGAGAGAGAGAGAGAGAGAGAGAGAGAGAATACTACCTAGTACACACGAGAACATAATGGAGTAGTACAGAGAAGAAAAAGGACCATTGTTGAATTAGCAACGGCCATGTTCAGTAAAAAGAAGCACCACCAAATTACTTATGGGTAGAGGTAGTATCCATTGCCATATACTTCATAAAAAGATTACCTTCAAAATCTTTGGATGGTGTGACCCCTTTTGAAGATCGAAATGGAAGGAGACCAAGATTGGATCATTGTAGGATATTTGGGTGCATTGCATATCCACAGATACCATCTCAAAGTAGAGGTAAATTAGATCCTAAGGAAGAGAAGTATGTCTTTATATCCAATGACCTCGACTAGAAAGGTTATTGAATACATAATCCTAGTAATAAAGGTTTTATATTCAGTCAAGATGTTGTGTTTGATGAGAAAAAATCATGGTTTGAAGATGATTTTAGGAAGATCAAGCTACTATTTGATCTAGAAGAGGACATTCCAACACTCTCAAGCAAGAATACAAATACACTTAAAGCATAAAGTGACTCTAAAGATGATTAGAAGGCTCCTAGAAAGGAAATCAACACATGAAACTCGGAGAGAAAGGCCAAGGTACAAATGTTGAGGGATGTTCTAGAATTTTCTAAACAAACCATTATATGGTCTAGTAGGGAGAAGAAGAAGCCAAAGAGGTATGGCTATCGCAAGTGACCAAACATTCTATCTATTTATCACATGACTTAAACTCTAAAGAGCACTCATCTAATGAGAAGGAAAAGCAAAAACCAAAGTGGATGAATGCGATAGAAGAAGAAATTGAAGCTTTGAAGGAGAATTGCACTTGGGAATTGGTGCACAAACCTCCAACCATGAATATCCTTGGATTGATATGGATATATGAAGTGAAGAAGAACTCTCATGGAACCATCAAGAGAGTAAAAGCTAGAATTGTAGCTAAGGGTATGATCAGACTCAAGGTATTGACTCTAAGGAGACCTTCTCACTTGTGGAAAATATGCCAACAACCAGAGTACTTATTGTTGCGATATCAAGCTCAACATGTAATGATCCACGATGACACATATCATTTTTTTCATTTCTTTGACATGTATAGTGGTCACACCAGTATATATCAGGGACACTTCATTGAGCTTTATTAGATTTATCTACCAAGAGTGATGGAACTTTTGTTTCTCGCTAGCTCACTCATTCGTGGACATTAGGTTTTTCCTTATGTACTGGTCTTTACATATTGCAGTAGTTGTATTCTTGTTTTTAGGTCATTCTTGTACATTCCTTTTTATGTAATAAAAGAAGAAGAAGAAGAAGATCATTGTTCCTTGCCTCAATCTGAGTGTGTGCTTCTCTTTGATTGTGAGAGTATGCGTGTGAGCTCTCTTCCTTATCTCCTTCCTTGTGACATGGTATCAGAGCCAGTGTGGTTGTAGAGAGCTCGTTGAGAAGGCCGACAGTGAAGAGTACATGAGAAGTTGTGGAGAAAGCGTGATTCACAAACGACCTCAGATTGCTTTGAAAATTGGCTTGAAGGTAGAAGACCTCAAAATATTTTTTAAGTTTTTATCAGATTGAAGTTTCAGAGCCATTTCAACCTCCGTTTTGAGCCTGCAATGTGGCACCCATAGAAAAACTAGGTTAGTTTCAGAAACTATAACTTACATCATGTTTGGCAACACTCATATATTCCAGATCCAAAATTTCAAGCGATTTCGTGTACTGTTGATACACGAAAATTGTGCTTTTATGAGATCGAATTGTCACGTCATAGTGTGACAATGTTCAAGCATAAGTGTTGCTTGTAGTGTTTTGCCTAAAAACCTAGGAGGTTTGGAAATATTCTTAGCTTTGTTAGGGATCTTTTAGAAATTTACTAGGGTTTAGTTCAAAATAGTTGTGCCCATGATTGATTATGAATAATTAGATTGATAACATCTTTCATTAGGGACATCCTAATAGTAAATCATAAAAAGTCTTAATTTAGCCATTGCTACAAGTCCTATATTATATACAATGGATTTCATTGCATAATATTCTACTGAAGCGAGCTTGATATAGAGCGGATGATTAGTCACTTTTGAAAGCAAAAATGATAGTGTGATCAAATAAGTATAAGCAGTGATGGAAAATATGTAGGGATGAGAGGGTCCTAGAAAACCATGGTCCAACTAGCCTAAGTTTCACTTGGACTCTTTAGTAAACTCCCTACACTTCCAATATATGCAATAATACCTATGTGGTACCTTGGAACATGAATCCCAAACATTCATACCAAAATAGATAACTTATTGAGTATTTCTCATGTGGAGAAAACCTTCTATTTATGGAAGAAGTCACCCAAAGATTCACTCAAAGCTCACAATCTAGGAATTGAGCCAAGAACTTTTGCACATATTTAAATGAGGTGATGGGGGAACTATTACAAATTTCATGAATCTAGAAGGAATTGTGAGAGCAATTAGTATAAGAAGCCAGGGGAGGTCCTGACCTTTTAAGAGGATGAAGATGCACAAACACAATCACAAAGATTTGTTCATATCTCACTACACACAATTCTAAGGACCATAAAACTTTGTAGGCATACTCATAAGAGTGTTAAGTCCATATTTCAATCTAGAAAAAAAAACAATGATACCATATGCATGCTTCAATGACCCAAACAAGGTGACAGGCTCACACAAATGTACTGCAACAAAGAATAATGAGCAATGTAGATAATGAAACTTGATGTAAATTTATTTTTAAGTAAATTATGATAAATAGATATTTTGGAGGACTCCAAGAGCTTTGATATAAGCACAATAATCACTTCAATTAGTTTATGTATTGTTTGATTACCCATGAACAAGTGAATAGTGTATATGTACACTTTTGAATTAGTTTATGTATTGTTTGATTACTCATGAACAAGTGAATAGTGTATATGTACACTTTTTCAAAAGTGACTACTGGTTGGATCTACCTAATATTAGTGTGTATGTACACTTCCTCAAAAGTGACTATTGGTTGGATCTACCTAATATTCTTCCACGCTTTTAGGAGTTACATTTGAATTCTAAATTCAAATAAGTTCATGGGATTTGGCCCTCAATATATCCATGGGATTCTCTCTTAGTTACCCTTTTACTTTTGAAAAAGGTACCATCCTATTTCAATCTTAGAAGCATTCAAATAATTCATGTGTATACAATGAAGTCAAATGCACATGGTCAAATGCTTAGGATTGTCATAGGTACCAAGATCTCCCTCTCAAGCCTAAGATGGTTGATTCTTCAATTCTTTGAGATTTCTTGAAGTCCAATGATGGATTTGAACCTGTCCAACTTCGCTCCATCCAAATCTTTAGTCTTCACTCCATCCAAAGCTTTACTCATCATGTCTAAACATTGTTGTTGAGTACATATATATGAGAGTTTGATTTCTTTGCTTGTAATATTCTCCCTAATATAATGATAATGGACCTCAATGTGTTTATCCTAGCATGATAAATAGGATTATCTACAAGATGCAAAGAAATTATGTTACCTCCAAATATATGAGGTGTATATGACTATCACTCCCAAATCTTAGTATAGTATCTTAATCCACATAGCATTTTGGGTTGCATTTTTGAATCATCTATATGCAGCCTCTCTAGATGAAAGAAAAATAGTAGGTTGCTTCTATTGGAGATTCACTCACTAATCAGACATAAAGACATGAAGACATATGAAGGACAAAGAAAAACGAAGAAAAGCAGGAACAAAGCATTAAGAAAAGTAAGCATTAGTGAAGGGAAAAATTCACGACTGTAATATAGTTCATAGAAACTTCTAGAATTACGAGTTTTGAATCTCGGAACAAATTTGTATATATATAAGTTAGAGAGAAGAGAAGAGAGAAGAAATACGGAGAGTCTGAAGAGGCCAATAGAGAGAGCCTGATATAGCCGAAGAGAGAGGCTTAGAAGTTGTGTGTATATAGAGATGAATAGTATAACCTGAATAGTCGGGTATTCATCTAAGAGAGATGGTAAGAAGAAACTACTCAGCATAGGAGAGTTTTCCATGCCTATGAGCAAAGTGAGGCCAAGCCATTCTGTACACATCTTCTCTAATAGAAAACACATGTTTGTGTGGAAGAATTTGAGCACATTCTTCTTGTGTGAAAAAATCTAAGTGATTTCAGGTTACTGTGAAAGTTAGTTAACAGTTATAGTTTTCTCAGTATACATTTTACGGTACTTCTACAAGTTAGATCTCGCAATATAGTGTAAAGTTTTCCATAAGTGCTAGCTCATCTTGAAGCTAGTAGTCTCAACTACAAATTGATCAAAATAGTTTTGTGAAATGGGACATGTACACATAGTACTGTATCTGATGGTAAAGACATCCAAAATTGATGAGGTTTTCTTCAAACTTCAGATAGAGTTTATTCACTAAAAAAAGTTCACGTATTACTTCCTTACTACATTTACAACCATTTGAAGTGATCAGAAACAGAATTGCGGTTGATTCTAATAACATTCCGGTGCAATTACGGTGAGTCCGGTAACAGTTCGGTGAAGTTTCGGTGAGTTCAAAACACAGTTTTGGCACATCTAAAGTGGTGAAAATGATATCTAACAGTAAGCTAACATAGAATTGAAAAGACTAAAATAAACCAGATCAGAATATAAGCCTGTAGGAAGGCAAAGGTTTATGTAAAGTGAATTTTCGGAGTTCACTAAATAGAGTTATAAAGTTTTCAATTTTTAGAAGGTTGCTAAGCTATTGATGATTATAGAGGTGTTCTAATATCACTTTAGCTTAGTTCTTCTGGTGTGGTGAATTCCGCAGCTAAGTTCAGCTTTCGTCAAATCAACAAGTGGTATCAGAGCAGAAACGTCCTCAAGAGTAAATGGAAGTGAAGACACAAGAGAATTTAAAGAATTCTTCATAAGAAAGGTGAAGGCTAAGGTGATTAACAACAAAAGGCATCATAAAAGCATTCTGAAGTCATTCTCAAGGGTAAAGGTTTATGAAAGGTAAAATCTTTTAATATTATACTCACCAACAGTAAGAGAAACAAGAAGATCATGGCATATCACATTTCTATTGACAAATTGGACAGAGATAACTATCCCGCATGGGTAATGCGAATGGAATCCTTACTCATGAGTAAGGACTTAATGATATATGTGATAGCAGAAGAAAAGAATCCTACTTTTGGAGAGGAAAATCAACCAAAGAAAGAAGAATTAGAAGCCTTGAAGCTCTAGCAGAAGAAAGATGCAACATCAAGAGCTTATATCTACAATACCATTACAAATCATTTACTACCATATATTAGAGGTCTAGAGAAAGCGGAAGACATATGGAGTGCATTGGAAGATCATTTCCAAAATACTACCAAAGCTAGGAAGGCTAGCTTATGGTCAGAATTTAGAACGTTCAAGAAAAAGCAAAGTCAAAGCATTAGTGATTATGTTACTAAGATGAAGGACTTGGCAGATAGTCTTGGATCTATTGATGATATTGAAGATCACAGGTTAATAATGCAATCGCTTGCAGGACTAAGAGGAGATGAAAGGTGGAAACCTTTCGTACTCTCAACTGAACTTTCATTAAATCATTTTGTACCAGATTTAAATCGGTTGCTTGGATTAATGCTAACGTTTGAGCAAGATTTGAAGACAAATGGAGATAAGGACATAGTTCTGCTATGTATGCAAAAAGTAAGAAGAAGGGTGACAAAGGAAAAGAAAAAGATGAAGAAGAGATGACTAAAGAAAATTATGCAAGAGGAAGAGGTAATGTCAGAAGTAAAAATAGAGGTAATACAAAAGGAAGAGGTAATCAGAATAACAACAAGAAGTCTTGTTGGATCTGTGGATTAAGCAATCATTTGGCTCATGATTGCTGGCAATAACTCTCAAGGATCAAGTCAGAATCAGAATAACAATAGCAGAGGTAGAAGTGGAAGATATCAACGAGGAAGAAAAAGCCAAAGAGGTGGATATGGTAGAGTTGGAGCAAGAAGTTGGGGACAGAATCAGTCTCACAACACTACCTACTATAACTATGCAAATGATACACAGAATGACAATCATACGATGTTGATGATGAATTCGATAAGCGGGTCAGAGAATGAAGATCTCAATGTATTCTATATTGACTCTGGTTGTTCAAATCATTTGTCAGGAAATATAGAATTGTTATCAGAACTAGAAGGAGGTATTTCAAATCATACAGTACAAACAGGTGATAACACAAAACATAATGTGTGGTCAATTGGAAAAGTAAAGTGTAAGAATGGAGCTGACCTACTAACAAATGTTTTGTATGTTCCAATAATCCCAAAGAATCTGATCAGCGTGGGACAGATAGTAGAAAACGGTTTTCGAGTCAGGTTTACAAATGAAGGAGTATTTGTCAAAGATCTAGAGAATGGATACAATCAAATTGTCTATGGTAAAAAGGAAGGTAGACTTTTTACTCTTAAAGTACAAGGGAATGTTGGTCAAGCTTTGATCACACATGGTGATAAAGCATTTACAGAATTAGACCTCTGGCATAAGAGTTTAGGACACTTTAATGAAAAAGGAATCAAAACTATGGTGGAAAAACAATATGTACGAGGATTACCAAATATGAAAAATCAACATATGATTCACAAATTTGAAGCCTGTCAGATGGGAAAAGCACACAGGTGTTGGAAGTAGCCAGAGGCATAGAAGACGCGGAAGCATGTAACGACAGAGCAGGGAGCCAGTCGAATCTTTTTTCAAAGAATTATGTTCTAAAAATACTTTTCAAAAACCTCTAACAGTGATTTTTATCACTATTGTAACATATGTAACATAGAAAAACCCTTTTCTTAATTTCTAGCTCCATTTTGTGCAAGCCGAGGAGTCCTCGAGCTTGAGGAGCTTAGGTAGAATGAGCGTATCAATTTTCGTTATTTTTAGACACCGTTTACCCTTCCAAATAGCATCTAGGACCTAATTTTTAACTATGCCGGTCACTAGATGTGAAACCGGTCAAAACTAGTCTATAAACTATAAAAAGAGCTAGAGAGCTCATTTTTGAGGTTAGCTTGTTTGAGTAGATAAGAGCTTAGAGCTATTTTGAGCTTGTAAGAGTGTTCTTGAGTAATAGAGTTAATTTCTCACCTTCCATTGTGTCTTGCTTGTCTCTTCGTAGTGTGTGTGCATCTTTGTGCTTCTCACCTTCACTCTCACTTCATCTCACATTCACGATCTTCATATCACTCCTATCTCTTCCGCGGATTGACATTAAGGAGGTGGAGCTTCTTAACGTGGTTCTCACCATTGTGCTAGAGCAACACCAAATTTGGCGCCGTTGCCGGGGATCGAGTCTAGGACGAATGTGTGATGGTAAGAGTATAGCAAGAAGTGGCGTTGGAGGGTAAAAATTTCAGTTTTTGTTGTTGTTTTCACTTAGTTTTTAGTGTTTTTCACCTCCCCCACACTCCATCTTCATCACCGCATCATCATCTTCATCTCCAAAAAACTCAGAAAATTCACCATATCCACCCATTCTCCTCATTTTCCCTCATTTGTGCATGCGAGAGAGTGAGAGAGAGCTTTAGTGCTTGCATGTACTTTTGTTTTCTTGAGTTTTCTTGCACGTACAGAGCTCTAGTGCATCAGGAAAGCTTGGAAAAGGTAAAATTTTCAGTTTCTGTCAGAAATTTCCGACTGTGTCAGACCATCGCGATGGTCTGCAAAGTTCAGAATTTGAAGAAGGCGACCACACCAGCGTGTAGAGCACACTTGCGCCTCTAGGAATCCATACTTGCATTGCAAAAAATCATACTTTGGTGGACCATCGTGACGGTCTCAGACCATCGCGATTGTGTCACACCATCGCGATAGGCTCACGCCATCTCGACGGCTCGGTCGGACCATCGCGACGGTCTCACGCCATCGCGACGGTTCATTTGGACCATCGCGACTGTTCGGTTGACCCCACACCATCGCGATTGGCTCACGCCATCGCGCCGACGGTGCCACGTGGCAAGCTAGACCATCGCGACGGTTCGCACCTCACGCCATCGTGACGACACCCTTACACCATCGCGACAACTCGAAATTTGGACCATCGCGATTGGCTCACGCCATCGCGCCCTGACCATCGCGATTGGCTCACGCCATTGCATCTATGACCATCGCGACGGTTCACTTTGGACCATCGCGATTGTTCACATTGACCGTTGATTGACGCCATCGCGATTGTCCGCCTGATCGAGCCATCGCGACGGTTCACACTCACGCCATCGCGATTGTCCACTTTCACGCCATCGCGACCGTGCACTTCAGATCATCGCGATTGTTCACCTTCACGCCATCGCGACGGTCCCAGACCATCGCGATTGTCTCACGCCATCGCGATTGTGCACCCCCATCCCAAATTTTAGGGTTTCATTTTTTGGCCTATTTTGGGGCTATTTTTGGGAAATTTTTGGGTGATTAGACTCATAGGAGACCCCTTAGCTCATATTTGGAGAAAAACCTGTTTGTCAGTTTTTACCCCCCAGGGCCTGAACAGTCATAACTTTTTCATCCGAAGTCCGTTTTTTGAGCTTAAAAGTTCATTAGAAAGCTCTTGACGAGTACTACGTGACCTCAACTGTTTTTTTTCTTAAAGAATACGTCTATTTTTAGATAAGCTATTTTGAGGTTGACCTAGTTTGGGACTAGAAAGCCAGGGGGGCAAGCATTGAAAAGTTGGGCAAAAGGGAAGGGACCTAAAAGGTGTATATACTCAAGTGCTTGATCATCCAACTGTGAATTGGTCTAATATTGAAGTTTTCCAGGTCTAGCAAGGGCAATCAAAGGCAACCAAAGCAAGGCTATGAAGGGCATAAAGCTTGGGAAGCGCGGCTTCTTGGGCAGCAGAGCAACCAAAAAAGCTGACTCGAGGTTGGAAAATTACTCAACCCCCTCAGTCAATTCTTAGCTTAGGATAAACGTTAGCATTGTGGATTTAAGACGATAGGAATGCCTCAAGTTTAAGAGAATTAAATTTATCAAGTCCAAGACTAAAGATAAAGGTATGTGACACGAAAACCTAAAGGAAAGAATATAAGTCTGACGGAACGAGAACTCAAAATACCACGGAAAGTCGAATTCCTGACGCATACATTAAGACAAGAATCTAAAGAAATCTAAAAAGAATCAAGAAAGTAATAACACAGAATCATTGACGATCTGAGCGTGTACTGAGTGTGCAAGGAAGAAAATTAATGAACCTTAGATCGGGCAAACATATAGGTAAGTCAGACCGACGAAGCCTTAGATCATCAGAGGCAAGCATAAGAACTACTGCACGATCGTGGGCTCAACAATTGAACATTAGTTATCCCTACGAGAGCTCAGATACTAGTGAATCAGAAATGGCATTTAGCATAGATAGACCAGAAGGAGGGTCGAATGTAGCACATTTAGAAAAACCAGAAGGACCCTATATAACGCAACTAGAGTTTCTCCGAACCAACCGATTAGGTGCTCGCATCTATGAGGATGGTCTGCAAAGGCAAGTGGTGCAAATGCACAACCCCGATCAACCCATTGGATTGGAACGTCCAGTGGTGAAATTTGAGAGAGACGCGTACATAGACAAGGAAGGAACAATGTACATCTTAAGTACGCAGCCAAACAATACCAACGAGTTTGGCGTGATTCAGCCAGAGACGGAAACTAATTCTCAAGGAAAAGAACCATTAGAAGATCCTAGAACACCTAGAGGGAAATTTGTACTGACACGAGTACTAATCCCAGAATGGATCCCTCAGGACAACACAAGCATAGAGTTGTTTATAAATAAAGAAACTGATGAAGCCTTCTGGAGATACAAGACAGAACTACTTAGTGAGGTAGGTATCATCACGATATACGAGTTCAAGGACCCGGATATACCTGGAAAGGTTGTATACCTGGATGAGACTTCAGAAAGAGTCTTTGTGGTGCCTGACCACGCTAAAAACACATACACATGGAGAGGTGAATTGGTATTCCCTCCATCTAGAACAAACCTGAATACAAGTCAACAAGGGGCAGGAACATCCTCAGCCCTTGGAAATCAAAGAGAAAAGAATAAAGAAAGACCCGAAGTAAGCTTCACTCATCCCATAAGGAGAGATAGAACAACCACGGACACTAATAGAGCGGATAGACAAAGAGATCATGGAATACCAGGTGGTAGAGATGATTTTCCTCTACCTAGACCACGTGAACACGCAAGAATATTGAGACCCACTCAGTTAGTGAAATCCATGAAAAATTATTTTGATGGGACAGGAGATCCCTATGACCATGTTGTAGAATTCAAGCAAGTACTAAGAGCCGAACAAGTTGAAGACATGTTCACGCAATACAATGCATTTGGACTAACGTTAAAGAATACCGCTTTAACTTGGTTCCAACCATTGCAACAAAGGCAATTTAGAGACATCCATCACTTTTTAGAGTCATTCATCACTAAATTCTCTAAAAGTGGGATTAGACATGACACGTCTTCGTTGATTCATAGCTTCAAACAAACCCCTCAGGAGACAGTTAGACTGGCAGGACGTAGGTTTAGACAATATGTTGAACGATGTCCAATGCAAGAGCTACCCTCACAAGCTAAACAAGTGTCATTGTTTCTAGATGGCTTGTTGAGCTCTAAACTACGCTCCTATGTGTACCTAAAGGAACCCAGAACGCTAGAGCAATGTGTAAGAATTTGTATAGACATTGAGGACAACTTAGGAGACGAGTTGGAACTCTCAAAGGTCTATAAGGACTCAGACTGTTCATCTCTAGCTTCCACAAAATTGTCTAATTCGATAGAAGACCTAGCAGAAAAAGTGGCCCAAAAACTAAGAGTTTCTAGTAAACCTAGGATACTAATGAACAAGCGTTGTTACACCTGTGGTGGTGATCATATGGAAAATGTGTGCCCCAATGCACCACAACCACAAGCCAACCCTAGTGGCCAATACTGTACAATTGAGAGAAGATACACGAATCATATGGCTCAGGACTGCCCATACAACAAACAGACCGTGAGACAGAACTACCCGCAAGCATACACACAGCCAGGTAGGTATCAAGGCCAATACAATGCTCAGCCTTATTACTATAGGCCTCCTCAGAACTACCCTTACCAGGCTCAACAGAGACCGCAACCGATCTTAGCTCAGCAGTCACCCCCACCAGCTAATGTCATCTCAGTCAAATACGCTGCTGCAGAAGAGAACTTAAGTAGGGCCTTAGTACCTTCTTCACCTTTGATCACAGAGAGTGACCCGAACTCAAACAGTTTTGACTCCACTCATGTAGATAGTCCACCCGCATATTACACGGAGTCACCATAACATGTGGAGACATATCATTACGATAGTCCACCAGTGGAACCTAGTTGGGAGCCAGATTATGCTAATGTGATGTACGCAAACCTGAATCCACGGCCCCAATTAAGACAACAAAGACCACAGGGCCCTAGAGGACCATGCTTTAGGTGCCGAGGAGACCATTTCATAAAGGATTGTCCACATCCTCTGATAGCAGGACAATCACAGTACTATAACATCCAAGGCTTTTGTGCCGATTGTGGCAAAGAGTACATCATAAAAGATTGTCCTAAGAACCCTGTTAATGCTTCAAGTGTGACACCGACCAATGTGATAGGTATTGTGAACAACGCAGATGGATCCAACCCTACATACGTGCCTATCCAAGCTATCACAAGAGCCCAGGCGCTCTTACAGAACCAACAGCTTAATCAAGAGAATGTAGCCGGAAGTAGTGAAGTTGCAGAATCTAGTAGTAAAAAGACAAAATCTTGGAAAGATTCTAGAGAAAGAATTAAGAGAAAATGGAGTAAAAAGATAACTGAGTTAGAAGGAAGTTTAAAGGAATCTAGAGCCAAAATTCTAGAATTGACTTCGCAGGACTTGAATCAAGAGAATCCAGCTCAGAAATCAGGATCAGTTTTAGCGGAACCCATACCAGAAAATCTAGACATGATGTTTCGTGCATATCAGGCTAGATTAAAAGAGGGACCTCAAGAAACTGAAATGAGTAAAAACTACCTTCGAGCTGATCTAGAAATTGAGAGAACTAAACTTTGCATGAAGATGGTAGAACTAGCACAAGCTTTGTTCGAAGCCTCTAGATATCTTAATTGGAATAACATGGCCAAACCGGAACTACACTTTCAAGGACTAATGGAGAGGCTAGAATACTTGATAGAAAGCAAAGAGAAAAAGGATCAGCCTAGGAACCCTATTGTCCCAGAGACATAGGAAAATAATGTACCATCCCTGTTTCAAGCACCCAATACAGAAAGTCAAGACGATGTGTCTTCCATACATAGGTACTCACATGAATTTTTGAGGGAAATCCAAGAAGAGAAATGGAGAAAAGAACAAGGAACCCATCCTCCTATTCAAGAAATAGATGACTTGCAAGAGCAATTTCCCCAAGACATTCCCTTTATTTATGATGATGTAGAGGAAGAGCAACTGAGTGAACACACAGGATTTGAATCTAATTCTTTACAAGAATTACCTCAGTTCATAGGACCTTGGGAAGCAGAGTCTATTAGTATGAGAGCAGCCACGATAATAGTGAGGAATGAAGAATCAGTAATCCCTAGAAACACGGAAGTCATCAAGAATACCAAAGTACAATGTAACCTCACTCTAGGGGAGTTGCTGAAGGTAAAACCAGAATTGTGGAAACATGTAGCAAATCAATTCCCCGAGCTTGCTACTACTCCCTCACAAATAGGATCACAAACTAAGGTACCAGAGATACCAGTAGAAAAGATTGGAGATGTAAGTGAGGGAGAGGAAGGTAACACTTATCTTCCGATAACCCATCAGGGCTACACCACGAAAGCCATCTTAGATTCAGGAGCCGGAGTAGCCATAGCTACCATCGCTTTATGGAAACGTTGGGGTAAGCCAGCATTAAGACCCACCAGGATGAAGCTACAAATGGCTGACGGACATATAGAAAAACCATTAGGCTTACTAGAAGGCATATCTCTCACCACTTGTGGTGTAGAGTTTGAGCATACCTTTGCCATTTGTGACTTTGCAAAAAATCATGCTTATGAGATGATATTGGGACGACCATTCATGCGTCAGTTGCAAATTGTACAAGATTGGGGAACCAATTCTTTGTACTTGCAACATTTAGGAGTGACTACCAAAGTCAATCTTAAAGACTATTCACATCGAGATGTACCCCCAATACAATGGAATACGATCCATAAGACTCAGGTAGAGACGGAATCCGTGCACTCATTAGAATCAGGTCCTTCTTGGTTGCATGAGGATACTCATTTATGGATGTGTAAGGTAGCAAAACAAGAGGAAGAAAGGCTAGAAGCAAGGACCTTAGGTGCAGATCAAAATCCACGAACCCTTCAAGATCCAACTTACGCACCTGTAGTATTCCCTGACGAAGAGTTTGAACCCCATGGTTGGGCAGAAATCCTAGCAACCATGGACGTAGCCATCAATGAAGAACAATGGACACCCCACTGTGACGAGGATGGCTATGACATTTCAGTTTTCACGATAGAGCCAATCATGTGCGATGCAATTTTAGAAGAGTGTGAACCTAACACTGATGCATTTGAGGGTGCAAGCGATTTCGATTTAGAATCAATTATCATGGACCCAGCCTTTGCATCAGAGGAAGAATATTTCTACGAAGTAGAGACTCACCTTCAGAGACACGAAGAAATTACGAATGATGTGAGGTTAACCACACAAGTGACTACTAAGAGTAAAGGAAAGAAAAGACAGAAGAAAGAAACCTTGTCAGAAAAAGAAGAATCTTTGTTTGAAGTACCCGAGAACTTCAAGAAATATGAAATCGAAGATAGAAGAATCATGGTACAAATGCCTAATAGAAAGGCAAATGACGGACAAGTATATGATAACCGAGAGAAAACCAAGAAAATAATAGTAGCCATAGAAGGAGAAGAAGAAAAATGTACATACATAGGGCATGATTTGACGAAGGAAGAAGAAGAAGAATTAGTTGCCCTATTACGCGAATGTAGAGATGTGTTCGCTTGGAGTTACAAAGATTTGAAAGGAGTAGATCCAGATATATGTTCTCATAGAATCCCTATGACTCCAGATGCAAAACCTACGAAACAGAAACCGTACACGTACAATGATAACTACGCTGCGAAGATTAAAGAGGAGATAGATCGGCTGATAGAAGCAGGATTCATCTATGAGATTGAGCATACCGAATGGGTATCCCCCATTGTGGTAGTGCCCAAGAAGAATGGAAAATTGCGTGTGTGTATTAACCTTAAAAAAGTTAATGCCGCCACGATTAGAGACAGTTATCCTCTTCCTATCACAGAACATCTATTGGAAAGAGTTGCGGGCAAGGAAGTTTACAGCTTCCTTGATGGTTTTTCAGGCTATAATCAAGTAGCCATTGCTCCAGAAGATCAACACAAGACGGCTTTTGCCACCGAATGGGGCATATTTGCATTTCGTGTAATGCCATTTGGCTTAACAAATGCACCCGCCACTTTCCAGCGACTCATGTGTCATGTTTTCAAGGAATTCTTACGCAAGAGTTTGGAAGTTTATGTCGATGACTTATGTGCACATTCAAATGTAAGACAGACACATATCCCAGAGTTAAGACAAATATTTGACAAATGTCGAGAATATCACGTTTGTTTGAACCCAGATAAATGCGTTTTCATGGTCAGACAAGGCAAAATTCTAGGACACATTGTGTCAAAAAATGGAATCTCTACGGATGAGGAAAAAGTGAAGGTGATTGCAGAATTACCTATGCCGACGAACATCAAAGAGGTACAAGCATTTATGGGCCATTGTGGTTATTATAGGAGATTCATACACATGTATGCAATAATAGCCAAGCCTTTGTACTCTCTTTTAACCAATTTCGAATGGACAGATGAATGTGAAAATTCATTCAATGAACTTAAACGACGCTTGTGCTCAGCACCTATATTGACTACCCCAGATTGGAGTAAGCCATTCCATGTACATGTGGATGCATCCAACTACGCCATAGGATGTGTGTTAGCACAACCCACAAGTGAAGGTAACATAGATCTCCCTATAGCTTACGCGAGCCGAAAATTGAACGCAGCAGAAAGAAATTACACCACGACGGAACGAGAAGGATTAGGGATGATCTACGTAGTAAAGAAGTTTAGGCACTATTTGTTGGCAAACAAGTTCAAGTTCTTTACAGATCATCAAGCCCTATTGTACCTAGTCAACAAACCATGTAAGATAGGACGACTAATACGTTGGTTTCTATTACTCATGGAGTACGATTTTGAAGTAGTAGTCAGGAAAGGAAAGACACATCTTAGAGCTGACCACCTTTCGAGATTAACATCAGGAGAAGCTCCTCAAGGAGTAGCGGATGAATTACCAGATGCATACTTGTTTAACCTTGAGATAGCACCAGAATGGGCTAAACCAATAGTCCCTATTCTCACATACGGACCCAAGAATCCTAGGATAAAGGTCAAAGAAGGAGAGATTACCAAGTCTCAAATATACCAAATCATAGCAGGAAGCATATATAAACAGGATAATCAAAAGATTCTTGCTTGTTGTGTAGATGAATCAGAACATGCAAATTGGTTGCAATTAGCACACGTAGGTGCATTAAAGCAACATCACTCGAAACATCAAACACTACAGACTCTGCATAGACTAGGAGTATATTGGCCTTTGATGGAAGCAGATGTCTACAAGTTGTGTAAAGAATGCCATGTTTGTTGTGAAAGACCACCAGTAGAGCATGCTACATTGTATCACGTGTCTCTCACACCAGACTGGAGTGAATCGTTAGTGACGTACTTGAGGACGAACACATTCCCTCAAGGAATGACCTTAGCTCGACAACGTAGCCTAGAGCAGGAAGCTCAAGACTATTCACTTATTGGCGATAATCTATACAAAAGAGGACGAGATGGATATCTAAGAAAATGTGTTCATGAAGGCGATTATCTGAGCATACTAGAGACTGCACACCAAGGTGTTGCGAGAGGTCATTTTGGACCAGATAGGATAATCAAAGCCATCCTCTTTGCAGGATTATGGTGGCCCACTCTTCACATGGATGCTCATACCTATGTTAAGAGATGTGATGTGTGCCAAAGAACTCAATTTCCTACTCGCAGAGATGAAATGCCATTGAAACCCATGATGGGCGGACGTGCATTTTCTAAGTGGGGTATAGACTTTGTAGGACCCATTAACCCCCCTGCAAAAGGTACACATGCGGAATACATTATTTTTGCGACAGATTATCTAACCAAATGGGTAGAGGCAAAAGCCACAAAAAAGAATGATGCACACACAACTGCAAAATTCTTATTTGAGAATGTCTTTACAAGATATGGATTGCCTATAGAGTTAGTGAGTGATCGCGGAACTCACTTTCTAAACCAAGTCATTGAATATTTGTTATAGGATTTTATGGTGATTCACAAGAAATCCGCACCATATCATCCTCAGGACAATGGTCAGGCTGAAAGCACTAATAAGATACTTTCTAACGTACTGACGAAACTCATGAACAACAAACGTTCGGATTGGGACAAACAGTTACACCACGCTGTTTGGGCATATCGAGTGGCCTACAAGACCGTACTCAATGCAACTCCCTTTCAGATGGTTTTTGGTCAGAATGATGTGCTTCCTTTGGACTTCTTGATATCGACCCTTAAGGTTGCACAAGAACATCAGTGGACCGGCCATGAATTATCAACAAGAATAATGGACTTGGAACGATTAGGAGAAACCAGGCTAAAGGCAGCAGCAGGCATATACGCAGCAAAGAAGCGACAGAAAGCATATTTTGATGCACATGTGAAAGATAAAGGCCTAAAAGAAGGAGATTTAGTTCTAGTATATACGCTGAAACAGCACGCACGTAAGTTAGAAAAGCGAGGTTATGGACCTATGATCATTAATAGACTCTCGACAAGTGGAGCAGTACAGTTAGCCACCTTAGAAGGAGACATAATGCCTAATTATATTAGTGGCTGTAGAGTCAAGTTATATCAGGAACCTCTTACTGAGGATATGCTTAGATGACTCACGTTGGCAAAGAAGCGTAAGGAGGAAGAAAATAGAATATGAGCGGAAGCTCAGGCAGAAGCAATAGAACGCATTAAGCGCATGAAGCTAAGAAGACAAGGACTAGGGAGAGAACATTATAACCATTTGGAAACATCACCCGGATATCCCATGGCCATGTGTCAAGTAAAGTCAACCACTCATCCTAGCATAGTGGACAAGAGACCATTCATTACAGTTAGGCTAAAGCACGGCAACCCATGCCAAGAGCTGAGAGCTTTAATTGACTCAGGTGCTGCGACTAGTGCGATTAGATGGTCCCACTATAAGGATTCAGGAATAGAAATGCGGCCAATTGAGGCATACCTCATAGGGCTAGGAGGCATGGAAACCCCTTGCATGGGTGAGGTGGACCTTCCTATCCTCATTAAGGATGTGACCATGACAGCGAAGCTACTAGTGTGCCATGATGACGACCTAATAGAACCCCTAATCCTTGGCCAAGATTGGCTATACGATCACTCAGTGGACCTAAATCTTAGACAAGGATCTTTACAGATTGGAACCTTAGAACAGAAGCGAGTGATACCGCTTGACTTCCCTAACGGCATTTTGACTAAGGTTTGTAACCCTAGACCCTATGAAACACATGCGACGGAAGACCGGAAGATCTTTGGTCAGATCAGTCACGTTACGTCTACACCAACCCACTCGGGCTTGGCTATAGACAATTGTCAATCAGAAGGAGGACAAGAGATCTTCCTTGGGGCTTCCTGCAAACTAGAAGGGGCAGCTACCCAACCGCTAGGGCAGATGGACACAATCAGCGGTCACGTTGGTTGCATCAGCGGACATATGGGTACAACACCCTGCGGTGCCCATCCTTCCAAACTTGCTGCGGACTGGCTTAGATTAAAGATAAAGAACGATTCACTTCGTAATGGGCAGGTCACGCAAGTGTTGGATCTCCCTTCTTTTCCAAAGCAGAACGTCCAATGGACCTCTCAAACCCAACCACGAAGGAGTCAACCACAACAGAGGAACCCAGACCGACAACACCACCAGACAAGGCAAAGAAAGCCGCAGTACCAGCATCACAGAACAAGTGGCACGAGACAAATATGGGTGCCAAAAGGACAGCAACCACAAGCTATTGGCAACATTACAGACACGAACAGGACAAAGTTTCAAAAGAAGCAGAGCCAGTATCCAAAGCCCCTCGATCTTCTACCCCAAGTACAAATACTCGAAAGATTTGGATCGCCAAGAAGTACCTAACGAATAGACCCACACCCACGCAAATTTGGGTACCCAAACCATGTATTATAGTTCAACACACAAGCCATGTATTATACACCCCGCTGAAATCTCTTCACCCTTCAATAACACCACATACGATACCATCTTTTGTCCCTCAGAAGAAACACACCATCCGCTCAAAAACTCTTAGGAAATGGATGCTGAAACGTGTCCAGAAGACTTCCCCTAACCCATTGTCTGACACCACTACCACCTCAACTAATCTTCATCCTTGTAATAAATCACTTACATTTGAACCTTGTATAAATTCACACACCATAACCCCACATCACTCATAATAAAAGCTCATCAAGCAATGTATGCATAATCTGACCATGTAGGCGTCTAGAGACCTGCATTAGTTTTGCAAATAATCACTCCACTAACCACCTCACAACACCTGGCTACACGGGTTACACATCGGTTATGGAAAGGGATTGCGGTCTCACCTTATTGGGATCATAATTAATTTCCATGCTAATGTGTTAATCTTTTGTAGCAGATCTTTTCCATTAGCTCGTCAGTCATCATGCAAACCGAAGCAGGACCATCAGAAGCTGGCCAAGGCACACCAATGGCCAATATTGGAGAATTACTAGCGGAATCTTATCCGACGATGCAACCTCCAGAGTTTCAAGGTTTTCCAGGACCCATGCCAATAGACGATCCTCCTAGAGGATATACTGAGAAGATTCATCGTAACTCTCACTGGTTTCAAGGCCTAGCAGGACCCTTAGCAGACGCTGATTTCATATTTGAGGCCAATTTGGCATTTGATCTTCGCACATGGGCCAAGTACCAGTTCTTTTCAAGAGAATTTGAAGGACTACAGAATACCCAAGATTTAACGCACGTTTGGGCACGAGCGGGATTTACAGAATATTTTAGTGACCCTCTGCCTAAACCCGATTTTTACAGATGCTTTTACCTAGTAACCACCTTGACAGCTTCAGAGAACAAGGATCTACCCGGCACATTCATGTTACCATCCTTGGTAAATGATCCTCCATTCAGAAGGTTTTATTTGTCTAAAGATTTAATTCGCGCAGCTCTGAAAATACATGGAACGCACACTTCGACGGAGCGAGAACGACTAGTCCCAGAGCAGATGAAACGTGGTGACGTATGTTGGTGTGTGAAACACCACAAGAACTAAACTAATGTGGTATTAGAAGACCTCCATAACCATCATTAGCTTAGCAAAACTCTAAATATGAACCTTCAACTCTGAACTTAGTGAAAAACAAAAATTTCACTTCACAGAAATCTGCGCCTCTTCTTTAAACTTTCAATCTGACCTGTATCAACTTGATCTTTGCAAATTCTTCTGATCATTTGCTAGGAAAGGTTCTTGGTAATGTTCAGTGACATATAACAAGCAAAACTTTCAAGCAATAACTTCACAATCTTCTGATTTTGTACCAAACTTTACACTATGTCTGAAAACTGGAAATTTACTTCATCGATTTGACATACCTTCACTCTTAAGCTGATTTCTCTGAGTACGCGTCTCGTTTCTCAAAGATCTTTTGACCAAATGTAGTTGAGGATTATAGCTTTCCAACGAGTTATCACTTACCAAAAACTTTACACTGTGCTTCGAGATCTGACCTTCAGAAGATCAGTCAAATGTGCGCCAGAAAAGTCGTAACTGTCAACTACCTTACATAGTCATATGAAATGACTTAGAACTCAATGTACAAGAGGAATTAGACTCAATCCTTCTACACAAACATGTGTTAATTATCAGAGAAGATGTGTACAAAATAGCTTGGCCTAATTTTGCTCACAGCCATGGAAAACTCTCTCAGACTCAGAAGTTTTCTCTCACCATCTCTCTCAGAAAAGACACGACTTTTCTCTACTTACTCAAACTACAAAATTGAGTTCTCTCATACATGTTTCTGACTCAAATTAACTTATATACCTAAAGTTTACATCCTTCTAGACTTGAACTCGTAAGTTCTAAAGATCAAATACAAATCTAGACTCTAATTTTGCACTAATTTACAATAGTGAAATTGTCCCTTCACTTAGGCTTGATTTTCTGTAGGTCTTTTCTTCACTTCTTCTTTCCTCCATCATATGTCTCCATATGTCTTCATATATGCATGCCTAATTAGTGAGTGAAGCTCCAACAGCTCCCCCTCAATCACTAATTAGCATAATTTGACTTCTTCACATAGTCTCTTTCTCTTTTATTCCTGCCATCTCCTTGAACTTACTTGTCTTTACTCCATCCAAGCTTTTTGTCATAATATCTGCAATCTGATCTTTTGTGGAAGTATACACTACTTCAATCTCTTTCTCCATTACCTTTTCTCTAAGAAAATGGTACTGTATCTCTATGTGCTTTGTCCTTGCATGAAACACAGGATTTGCTGCAAGATATAATGAACTCATGTTATCTCCATGAATGATGGGTATACCTTGATCAATTCCCAAGCTTTTGAATAATGTCTGCATCCATATGACTTCCTTTGCTGCTTCCACAAGTCCTTTGTATTCAGCTTCAGTTGATGATAAGGCCACTGTGTGTTGTTTCTTTGAACACCAACTCACAAGCTTATCTCCAATGTATATCATGTAGCCATGTGTAGACCTTCTGTCATCTTGACTTCCTGCCCAATCTGAATCACTATAGGCTCTCAACCTTATATCTGATGTAAAAGGATAATACAATCCTTCTTTCAAAGTCCCTTTGATATATCTAAGGACTCTTTGACCTGCAATCCAATGTGGATCCTTTGGACAATGCATGAATTGGGAAAGGACACCAACTGCATAACTAAGATCAGGCCTTGTTAGAGTTGCATAAATTAAACTTCCAACTAGAGATTGATACTTCCTCATGTCTTTGAACTCTGCACCATCATATCTACTGAGTTTGTGATTGACTTCTAATGGTGTAGATGCCTCTCTGCAATTCTCCATGTTAAACTTCTTTAGAAGATTCAAGAGATACCTTTCTTGTGATACATAAATGCCATGCCCCGCATAAGTGATTTCCATTCCAAGAAAATATGATAATTTTCCTAGATCACTTATCTTGAATTCTCTTTCAAGTAGCTTCTTCACCTCCTTGATTCCTTCATTTGAGGTACCTGTAATTATAATGTCATCTACATATATACAAATGTAGATCATACCTTCATCTGTTCTTTTAATAAGTAAGCTTGCATCTGCCTTTGAACTTTGATATCCAAGATCATTAAGATACTTTACAAGTCTATAATTCCAAGCTCTTGGAGCTTGCTTCAAACCATAAAGGGCTCTTCTCAACCTGCAAACATAATTTGGACACTTATGATCTGCAAACCCTTGAGGTTGCTCCATGTAAACCTCATCTGATATATATCCATTCAAAAATGCATTCTTAATGTCCAATTGACTCAATGTCCATCCTTTTGATGCTGCAATAGCAATGATTGTCCTTATGGTTGACATCTTTGCCACAGGACTGAATGTCTCATCATAATCTATGCCAAATGTTTGAGCATAGCCTTTAACCACCAATCTGGCTTTGTATCTGGCTATAGTTCCATCTGCATGCTTCTTAACTTTGTAAACCCATTTGTTTCCAATCACTTTCTTACCATTAGGCTTTGGAACAAGTTCCCAAGTTTTGTTCTCTTCAAGAGCATCAAATTCTTCCTTCATTGCTACTTCCCATTGTCTCTTACCTTTTGCTTCATCATAGCTTTGAGGTTCTTCATCTTCCTTAACCATGTAAGCATAATTTTTCTGAGTCAAGTAAGAAGTGTCATATGAATACCTTGTAGGTTGATTCCTTATTCTGGTTGACCTTCTTGGTTCACACACTTCATGTCTATCTGGATGTACTTCTTCATCAAATATTGGTCCATCTTCATTCCTTCTATATGATCCAACTCTTGATGTGCTTGCTTGCATATGTTCTTCATCTCCATCTATCTGCATATGTGACTTACCTCTTGCACTCCTTCTTATCTCTTCTTCAAATGTTTCAAGATCACATTCTTTATCTGCATACCAACTCTTCTGTTCATCAAAGGTTACATCTCTGGAAACAATAAAATGTTTAGTTAAAGGACTCCATAGCCTATAACCCATTTGCTTTTCATCATACCCAATAAACACATATCTTTCTGCCTTTGGTTCAAGCTTATGTCTGAGTTGTGATGGTACATAAGCATAGGCAATTGACCCAAACACTTTACAATGGTCAAGTGTTGGTTTCTTACCCCACCAAGCTTCATAAGGGGTCATACCATTCAAAGCTCCACATGGTAACCTATTCACAAGGTATGTGGCTGTATTTACAGCCTCAGCCCAAAGATAATTAGGGCAATTCTTTTCCTTTAACATTGCTCTTGCAAATTCAACCAATGTTCTATTCCTCCTTTCTGCCACCCCATTATGTTGAGGTGTATACCTGCAAGTTATCTCTCTCTTGATACCTGCATTCCAAAGATAGTCATTAAATTCTTGGGAGAAGTATTCTCCCCCTCCATCAGACCTTAGCCTCTTGAGTTTGTGACCTGTAACTCTTTCTGCATAAGCATGAAAATGTTTGAAGGCTCCAAAGACTTCTGATCTTTCCTTTAGAACATAAAGGGTTATCCACCTTGTAGCATCATCAATAAACAAAACATAATACCTAGATCCATTTATTGAACCTTCTTTTGTTGGTCCCCATACATCTGTATGTATGAGTTCAAGCAAACCATCATGCTTGAAACCTCTCTTCTGGAATGGTTGTCTATGAGCTTTTCCCATCTGACAAGCTTCACACTTGTATATCATATGTTGATTCTTCACATTTGGTAGTCCCAATACAGATTGGTTCTCCACCATAGTTTTGATTCCTCTTTCATTGAAGTGTCCCAATCTTTTATGCCAAAGATCTAACTCTGTAATTACTTCATCACCATGTGTAATTAGGGCTTGACCAACATTTCCTTGTACTTTGAGAGTAAAAAGTCTACCTTCCTTCTTGCCACAAACAATGGGTTTGTAAGCATCCTCTGGATCTTCAACAAATACCCCTTCATTTGTAAATCTGACTTGAAAACCTTTTTCCACTATTTGTCCAACACTAATCAGATTCTTTGGTATTGTTGGAACATACAAAACATTTGTTAATAAATCAGCTCCACTTCTGCACTTCACTTTTCCAATTGAATGCACATTATGTTTTGTATTGTCACCTGTTTGTACTGTATGACTTGAATTTCCTTCTTCCAATTCTGACAATAATTCTATATTACCTGATAAATGATTTGAACAACCAGAGTCAATATAGAATACCTTGAGATCCTCCTTCTCTGATGAACTAATTGAATTCATCATCAGTGTTGTATGGTTGTCATTCTGTGTATCATTTGCATAATTATAATATGTGGTGTTGTATGATTGGTTCTGATTCCAATTTCTACCACCACCTCTTCCATAACTTCCTCTTGAATTTTGTCTTCCTCTTTGAAATTGATTCTGAAACCTTCCACCTCTACCTCTGCCATTGTTGTTCTGATTTTGGCTTGCTCCTTGTTGATTGTGCCAACAATCATATGCTAGATGATTACTCAATCCACAAATCCAACATGTCTTCTTGTTATTGTTCTGATTACCTCTACCTCTTCCATTACCTCGACCTTTGCCTCTGCCAAAACCTCTTCCTCTTGCATAATTTGCTTGAGTTGTTGACTCTTCTTCATCCTTTGCCTTGCCTTTATCTCCTTTCTTTTTATTCTTCACATACATTGCAGAACTTTGACCTTTGTCTCCATCTGACTTTAAGTCTTGCTCAAATGTAAGCATCAATCCAAGTAATTGATTCGATTCTGGCACATAATGGTTTAATGAGAGTTCTGTTGAAAGTACAAAAGGCTTCCACCTTTCATCACCTCTTAATCCTGCAAGTAATTGAGCTATCAACCTATGATCTTCAATATCCTCATCAATGGATCCAAGGCTATCTGCCAAGTCTTTCATCTTAGTGACATAATCACTAATGCTTTGATTCTGCTTTTTCTTGAATGTGGTGAACTCTGACCATAAGCTAGCTTTCCTAGCTTTAGTAGTGTTTTGGAAGTGGTCTTCCAAAGCATTCCAAATATCTTCAGCTGTTTCTAAACCTCTGATATGTGGCAACAAGTGATCTGTAATAGTGTTGTATATATAAGCTCTTGCACTTGCATCTCTCTTCTGCCATAGCTTCAAAGCTTCTAGCTCTTCCTTCCTTGGATGACTTTCATCTTCAAATTTAGGCTTCTCCTCTTCACCTGTCACATATACCATTAAGTCCTTACTCATAAGTAAGGCCTCCATCCTCATTACCCAAGCAGGATAGTTATCTCTGTCCAATTTGTCAATGGACACATGATCTGCCATGGTATCCTTGCTTCTGCTTCAACCTGTAAGTGTAAGGTTAAAGAATGATACCTTTTGTAGACCTTTACTCTTGGAAATGACTTCGAAGTAACCTCCTGAAGACTTTTGTTGTTGAACACCTCAGCTTCCTCCTTCTTTGATAAAGAACTCTTCAAATCTTCTTGTATCTGCACTCCTTTTATTCTCGAGGACCTTATCTGCTCTGATACCACTTGTTGGTGTGTGAAACACCACAAGAACTAAACTAATGTGGTATTAGAAGACCTCCATAACCATCATTAGCTTAGCAAAACTCTAAATATGAACCTTCAACTCTGAACTTAGTGAAAAACAAAAATTTCACTTCACAGAAATCTGCGCCTCTTCTTTAAACTTTCAATCTGACCTGTATCAACTTGATCTTTGCAAATTCTTCTGATCATTTGCTAGGAAAGGTTCTTGGTAATGTTCAGTGACATATAACAAGCAAAACTTTCAAGCAATAACTTCACAATCTTCTGATTTTGTACCAAACTTTACACTATGTCTGAAAACTGGAAATTTACTTCATCGATTTGACATACCTTCACTCTTAAGCTGATTTCTCTGAGTACGCGTCCCGTTTCTCAAAGATCTTTTGACCAAATGTAGTTGAGGATTATAGCTTTCCAACGAGTTATCACTTACCAAAAACTTTACACTGTGCTTCGAGATCTGACCTTCAGAAGATCAGTCAAATGTGCGCCAGAAAAGTCGTAACTGTCAACTACCTTACATAGTCATATGAAATGACTTAGAACTCAATGTACAAGAGGAATTAGACTCAATCCTTCTACACAAACATGTGTTAATTATCAGAGAAGATGTGTACAAAATAGCTTGGCCTAATTTTGCTCACAGCCATGGAAAACTCTCTCAGACTCAGAAGTTTTCTCTCACCATCTCTCTCAGAAAAGACACGACTTTTCTCTACTTACTCAAACTACAAAATTGAGTTCTCTCATACATGTTTCTGACTCAAATTAACTTATATACCTAAAGTTTACATCCTTCTAGACTTGAACTCGTAAGTTCTAAAGATCAAATACAAATCTAGACTCTAATTTTGCACTAATTTACAATAGTGAAATTGTCCCTTCACTTAGGCTTGATTTTCTGTAGGTCTTTTCTTCACTTCTTCTTTCCTCCATCATATGTCTCCATATGTCTTCATATATGCATGCCTAATTAGTGAGTGAAGCTCCAACAACGTAACTAAGTGGGAGGATATTTCAGCTATAACCCCTGAGCTCTCCAAGCCATTACGGATATGCATGCAACACTTTGCTTTCCCTGCTCAGGATCGTTTTACCATGCCCCACAAAAGAATCTGGTTTGGATTATACTTAGCATGTACTGGACCTCAAACGGTTGATCTAGCTAGCTGGATAATTGATCAGCTCTATTTGGCACAACATAGGTGGGAGCGAAAGAAGGTCATCAATGGGTGTTGTGCACTTACAAGGATTATATATATGTGTTTGGCATATGATTTACCCATTGAGCGTGCCATGACCAGTGAGGAACTAAAGGCATTTAAAGGAACCACTAAGAAGGCTAGAAAGTCTAGCAAAGGCAGAGCCGGAAAGCGGATGAGAGGCACTATCCCGTGCTTACAAGTCCCAGAATCACCCTCACCACAACCATCTCCAAAGCAGTCACCGACAGCAGCCACTCCCACGGTACCACCAATTCGTATCGGGTTATCAAGACCAGTTACGCCGGAAGGCACCACCAGTACTGTTGCACCTCAAGCAGCCACTGCTCCAGAACCTACAACCACGGCAGCAGAACTTCCCACCACTATTGGTGCGGAAGCGTTCTCTTTTCCAATACCCCATTTAGAAGCAGAACAAGTAGAGCCACTAAACACAACGTTCGATTTTGAGATGCCCGATGCATTCTCCAATGAGTTCCAGTTTTCAGAAGGACAATTGTTTTCTCAAGAATTTGAAAGGCCTAGGTACCCTACCACACCCAGGGATCAGCCACAAGGACAGATTGTGTCTAGCTCTGATGACGAAAGAACAGCAACCGATGACGACGAAGGAGACGACGAAGCTAGCCAGGGAACTCAGGAATCCCAAGAGCATGAACAGACAGATGGCCAAGGACAACAAACAGACACACATGGTGATATCAGTACCCATGAAGATGAAATTTACGAAGCAGCAGCTTACACACTGGCTATTAAGAAGCTGTATAGAACTATGGAAAAAGTTTAGGCACGCAAAAAGCTGACTGAGGAAGAGAGTCAAGCAATAATAGAACAGGAACTCGTCACAGGCGGATTCGAAGACGCATACATCAAAGGATTCCGAGAGTTAGTCAAATTAGTAGGCTCCAACGAAGCCCTCAGGTACTTGCAAAGAAAGCCACTACCACAGTTTGACCCCCGCCGCGTACGACTACTTTCAAAGCCCGATGAATACATTCGTGTACCAATAGGAGCACAATCTTCCAAACAAACCAGGGAGGCACGCCTCGTCCCCGAAAGCTCGTTGGCAGCAGAAACCATCCTTGTAGATTCCCCACCCCGCGCTACCACTGTACATACCTCAGTAGTCACTGAAGTACCGACCACCCCAACCGCTCCTCCATCTCCGCCAGTCCATCCAGCCTCCCCTCTTCACCCTCCTTCCCCCCATCTAACACCTTCTATGGCTGGTGACATAGCAGAAATCGTTTTTACGGCCACTCACCCCACAATCCCGCACCCACTAGACCTAGTCTACACCCTCACACACCCACCTTTCTATCCAACCCATTCCTCCATCCATCTTTTCCATCTTTCCCCACAACTCCAAGACCCCTTTTTCCATTCCCACCGCCATTAACCTTCTCCCCCGTCTCACCTCCCCGACCCACTGTAACCCCTCTTTCCCCTTTCCACCTAGCTGCACCAGCCAGCCCCCATGTAAATTACTCCTCAACCTTTGTAAATCCCGTATTTACACCAGCACAAGCACCCACAGTCACACCCATATTCACAGTCACCGCACTGGACACGTCCAATGACATGGACATCTCACCACCCACTGCACCATCACTCACTTCACTCACAGCACAAACATATTTAGGCACCTCACAATTTTCCCCAATCACCATAGCATCCACCTTCCCAACCCCATTCCCCGTTCCCGTTGCATCTACACCCACTACATCTTCATTTAGCACCCCATTAATACTATCACCCACTGTAGATAAGGCGTTTCGACAGATGTTCATGTGTATGATGCAAGTAAGAGATGAGTTCACTTATCTTGGCGATAATTACCAGCAGCTGCAGAGGACAACCACTGACTTAAAGTCGCAACTTAATTTATTATCTATTGAGAATGCCTCACTGAACAGCCGATACCAAGAATTACGAGAGGCCTATCATAAATTAGAACTAGAAAGCGAAGAAAAGACCAAGGAAGCCACTGCTGACCTAGATAACTTATTAAGAGCCCAGACAGTCCGCAATGCAACGCTAACATGAAACATGGGCTTACTCAGAAGACATCTAGCAGCAGCAAAGGAGGAAAACCAGCGCCTACAGGATCAGAACCGAGAAAACTTAGAAGCAGCTCTTGACCACCCAGACCAACCTTTGAGTCCTAGCCGGTTCAAAGCCATTCCCTCAGACTCGATGAGGATGCTGCTAGAAGATCATGTAAGGCTGCTAGATGAATACGATCGCATGAACGACGAGTTACAGAAACTCAAAGAAGATCACAAATTACTCTAGTTACGAGCATCGGCACACCAAGACATACCAGCAGCTGTGGACCCCTCTCCTGCCATCTTAGAGGAACTCAACGCATTACGGGCCCAGGTATCAAACCTTGAATCAAGGATTGCAGTATATGAAGCACCACCAAGGCCAGATTCCCCACCTGAGCTACCAGCTGAGGAAGAAACTGTCACCATTCCGGTGGAGGAAACGTTTGAAGAGGCGTATGAGCCACAACCCATCCCAGGCAGACGCGTCACGACCGAAGGCCAGATGACTTACGAACTCCCGACCCCCGCGTGGATGAAGACTATTGAGGAACTTGGAACAACACACTCAACTAGAGTAGAGGCACAATTACATGCCATGGCGATGATAGAAGAAAGAATTTTACAGTCTCCATTCTTTGCTCACTTGGCCCCGCGACGATACATATCTGGGCATGAGCTACAGTATAAACCATATTTTATGTTAATGGCCGAATACCAGTTAGCCATTGAGAAAGAGACAGGTAAGAAACCATCGCATGCGACTCAATTCAAGGAGGACGATCTACCACTTGATGCACAGCAAGGCGAGATCTATCAACCAGAGTGGCGGAAAGATTTACTACAGAAGTATCCAGAAATGATGAGTACATGGGTAAAGGCACCTTTGCACTTAAAGTACAACCCATGTTGGGGACCAGTACCACGACGCCACTCCTGGACTGCCTTTGCTATTAAGGTACAAAACAATAAGCAGTACCAGGACTGGTTGAATTACCCCTATTTTAAGCCACCCATTAAGTTACCAACTGTAGGCTACATGATGGCTACAATTCGCCACTGGCTCCCTAGATTAAAGCATATGGACGATATAGCCGCGCATATAACTGTCAAAATCTTTGACATGATGCAAATGATTTTTAAAGTCTTCCGACGCGTCAAGGCACCTCATGTAAACACCCCGGGATTTGAGCATGGCAATTTCGATCTGGTATATGATATGAGTACAACGCCATCGCTACGGGTGTGTTATTCTTGGCATTGCATAATAAAGTACCTACCGGCGTGCTACAAGCAGACTTTCAAAGAGATGTTCACAACCGGCTTCTGGGAATACCATTCAGAGGTATTCATAAGCAGGCCTACACATTTATTACACTTATTTGCCTGTGAACGAATGGTCTATTCCACACACTATCAGCTCCCGCCACCGGAAGAACCGCAACCAATCGATTGGGAGAAACTCGAGGCCGACCTGGCCCGAGGCATTCGTATCACCGAGCACACCCTCACTCAAGACCTCCTACATAACTATATCCGGCAGACCTCACAACAAGGTTCTGTCAGGGACGACAGAAGCGAGAGGGAGGGGGGTGTTGGAAGCAGCCAGAGGCATAGAAGACGCGGAAGCATGTAACGACGGAGCAGGGAGCCAGTCGAATCTTTTTTCAAAGAATTATGTTCTAAAAATACTTTTCAAAAACCTCTAACAGTGATTTTTATCACTATTGTAACATATGTAACATAGAAAAACCCTTTTCTTAATTTCTAGCTCCATTTTGTGCAAGCCGAGGAGTCCTCGAGCTTGAGGAGCTTAGGTAGAATGAGCGTATCAATTTTCGTTCTTTTTAGACACCATTTACCCTTCCAAATAGCATCTAGGACCTAATTTTTAACTATGCTGGTCACTAGATGTGAAACCGGTCAAAACTAGTCTAGAAACTATAAAAAGAGCTAGAGAGCTCATTTTTGAGGTTAGCTTGTTTGAGTAGATAAGAGCTTAGAGCTATTTTGAGCTTGTAAGAGTGTTCTTGAGTAATAGAGTTAATTTCTCACCTTCCATTGTGTCTTGCTTGTCTCTTCGTAGTGTGTGTGTATGTGTGTGTGCATCTTTGTGCTTCTCACCTTCACTCTCACTTCATCTCACATTCACGATCTTCATATCACTCCTATCTCTTCCGCGGATTGACATTAAGGAGGTGGAGCTTCTTAACGTGGTTCTCACCATTGTGCTAGAGCAACAACAGGTTACCATTTTAAAAGAATGGTAACAAACATGATGGTTTGTTAGAGCTCTTACATACAGATGTATGGGGACTGACCAAAGAAGGATCTATCAGTAGCTCAAGGTATTATGTTCTTTTTATTGATGATGCAACAAGATGGATAATACTTTATGTTTTGAAAGAGAAGTCATAAGTATTTGGAGCTTTCAAGCATTTTCATGCATATGCTTAAAGACTTACTGGACAAAAACTCAAAAGGCTAAGGTTTGATGGAGGAGGAGAATATTTTTCTCGCAAATTCAATGATTATCTGTGGAATGCAGGTATCAAAAGAGAAATAACTTGCAGGTATACACCGCAACAAAATGGAGTAGCAGAAAGGAGAAACCGAGCTCTACTTGAGTTTGCCAGAGCAATGTTAAAGGAAAGAATTGTCCAAACTATCTTTGGGCTAAGGCTGTAAATATAGCCACATATCTTGTAAATAGATTACCATGTGCAACTTTAAATTGATTGACCTCTTATGAAGCTTGGTGGGGTAAGAAACCAACACTTGATCATTGCAGAGTGTTTGGATCAGTAGCTTATGCTTATGTACCATCACAACTTAGACATAAGCTTGAACCAAAAGCTGAAAAATATGTGTTCATCGGATATGATGAAAAGCAGATGGGTTATAGGTTATGGAGTCCTTTAACCAAACAATTTATTGTTTCCAGAGATGTGATATTTGATGAAGAAAAGAGTTGGTATGCAGATAAAGAGCATCATGATGCAACATTTGAAGAAGAGGTAAGAAGAAATGAAAAAGGTAAATCAGATATGCAAGTAAATGGAGATGAAGATCATATGCACGCAAGTACATCTAGAATCGGATCAATTATGAGAAATGAAGATGGACCGAGATTTGATGAAGAAGTGTATTCAGATACACATGAAGAATATGAACCAAGAAGGTCGAACAGAGTAAGGAAACAACCAACAAGGTATTCCTATGATACTTCTTATTTGACTCAGAAAAATTATGCTACTTAGTAAAGGAAGATGAAGAACCTCAGAATTACAGTGAAGCAAAAGGTAAGGAAAAATGGGAAGAAGCAATGAAGGAGGAGTTCAATGCACTTGAAGAGAACAAGACTTGGGAACTTGTTCCAAAACCAAATGGTAAGAAAGTGATTGGAAATAAATGGGTTTACAAAGTTAAGAAGCTTGCAGATGGAAGAATAGCCGGATACAAAGCTAGGTTGGTAGTAAAAGGTTATGCTCAGATGCATGGCATAGATTAGGATGAGACATTCAATCCGGTGGCAAAGATGTCAACCATAAGGACAGTGATTGATATAGCAGGATCAAAAGGATGGAAGCTAAGTCAATTGGATATAAAGAATGCATTTCTAAATGGATATATATCAGATGAAGTCTACATGGAACAACCTGAAGGGTTTGTAAGTTCCAGTTACCCAAATCATGTTTGTAGATTAAGAAGAGCACTCTATGGACTGAAGCAAGCTCCAAGAGCTTGGAATTATAGACTTGTAAAATAATTTAATGATCTTGGATACCAAAGCTCAAAGGCAGATTCAAGTCTACTCATCAAGAGAACAGATGAAGGTATGATCTACATTTGTATTTATGTAGATGACATTATAATCACAGGTACCTTAGATAAAGGAATCAAGGAGGTAAAGAGATTTCTTGAAAAGGAGTTCAAGATCAGTGATCTAGGAAAGTTATCATACTTTCTTGGAATGGAAGTTACATATACAGATCATGGTGTATATGTTTCACAAGAAAGGTATCTTCTCAACTTACTGAAGAAGTTTAACATGGAGAATTGCAGAGAAGCTTCAACACCACTTGAAGGTCAATCATAAACTCAGCAAATATGATGGTGCAGAGTTTAAAGATATGAGAAAGTATTAATCTTTAGTGGGAAGCTTGATTTATGCTACGCTAACAAGACCACATCATAGTTATGCACTAGGAGTTCTCTCACAGTTTATGCATTGTCTGAAGGATCAACATTGGGTTGCAGGACAAAGAGTTCTTAGATATATCAAAAGAACTATAAAGGAAGGATCATATTATCCTTTTACATCAGATATAAAGTTGAAAGCATACAGTGACTCAGATTAGGCAGGAAGCCAAGATGAGAGAAGGTCAACACATGGGTATATGATATACCTAGGAGATAAGCTTGCCAGCTGGTGTTCAAAGAAGCAGCATACAGTAGCTTTATCGTCAACTGAAGCTGAATATAAAGGACTTGTGGAAGCAGCTAAAGAAGTGATACGGATGCAGACCTTGTTCAAAAGCTTGGGTATTGATCAAGGTATACCTATCATACATGGAGATAATATGAGTTCATTGTATCTTGCAGCAAATCCAGTATTTCATGCAAGAACAAAGCACATAGAGATTCAATATCATTTCCTGAGGGAAAAGGTAATGGAAAAGGAGATTGAAATAGTATACACTCCTACAAAAGATCAGATTGTAGATATTCTGACAAAGAGCTTGGATGGAGTAAAAACAAGCAGATTCAAAAAAATGGCAGGAATAAAATAAAAGAAGAATATATGAAAGACCAGAGGATAATTAGTGATTGAGGGGAGCTGTTGGAGATTCACTCACTAATCAGACATAAAGACATGAAGAAATATGAAGGACAAAGAAAAACAAAGAAAAGTAGGAACAAAGCATTTAGAAAAGTAGGCCTTAGTGAAGGGACAAATTCAGACTGTAATATAGTTCATAGAAACTTCTAGAATTACGAGTTTTGAATCTCGGAACAAATTTGTATTTATATGAGTTAGAGAGAAGAGAAGATAGAAGAAAGACAGAGAGTCTGAAGAGGCCAATAGAGAGAGCCTGATATAGCCGAAGAGAGAGGCTTAGAAGTTGTGCGTATGTAGAGATGAATAGTATAACCTGAACAGTCGGGTATTCATCTAAGAGAGATCGTAAGAAGAAACTACTCAGCATAGGAGAGTTTTCCATGGCTATGAACAAAGTGAGGCCAAGCCATGGTAAATTAGAAAACACATGTTTGTGTGGAAGAATTTGAGCACATTCTTCTTGTGTGAAGAAATCTAAGTGATTTCAGGTTAAGATGAAAGTTAGTTAATAGTTACAGTTTTCTTAGTATACATTTTACGGTACTTCTACAAGTTAGATCTCGCAGTATAGTGGAAAGTTTTTCGTAAGTGATAGCTCATCTTGAAGCTAGTAGTCTCAACTACAAACTGATCAAAATAGTTTTGTGAAATGGGACATGTACACACAGTACTGTATCTGATAGTAAAGACATCCAAAACTGATGAAGTTTACTTCAAACTTCAGGTAGAGTTTATTCACTGAAGGAAGTTCAGGTATTACTTCCTTACCAGATTTACAACCATTTGAAGTAATCACAAACAAAATTGCAGTTGATTCTGGTAACATTCCGATATAACCACGATGAGTCCGGTAACAATTTGGTGAAGTTCCGGTGATATTCCGGTGAGTTTAAAACATAGATTTGGCACATCTAAAGTGGTGAAAAGAATATCTAACAGTAAGCTAACATAGAATTGAAAAGACTGAAATAAACCATATCAGAATTGAGGCGTGTAGGAAGGCAAAGGTTTCTGTAAAGTGAATTTTCAAAGTTCACTAAATACAGTTATAAAGTTTTCAGTTTTCACAAGGTTGCTAAGCTATTGATGATTATAGAGGTGTTCTAATATCACTTTAGCTTAGTTCTTGTGGTGTGGTGAATTCTGCAGCTAAGTTCAGCTTTCATCGCATCAATAGCTTCTTTAGTGACCAAGATAAAAGCTTTGATTCTAGAAAGGAAATATATCCAAACATAGTTCTCCTATCATCTCTTGATCCTACCTAATTTAATGTATATCTAGTCTGATGATAGTAGCATAATTGAGACTTTACATCAAGATTTGATAGCTTCTTACCTCCTCAGTTAACCAACCTTTATGAGCACTTAACTTGGATTTTACTCTCATGGGTGTATGTGCAACCTTAGCATTCTCCATTTTGAATTTGGCTAACATATCTTTAATATACTTCTTCTGCGTAAGGTACATACCCTTCTTTGTATATGCTACTTTAAATCCAAGGAAGTAAGTGAGCTTCCCTAAGTCACTAATCTTGAATTCCTCCTTCATTTGTAGCTTGATTTTTCGAATCCCTTTAGCATCATTGACTATGAGTATCATGTCATCCACTTATAGACAAAAATATACAAATTCTCCATGTGATCCCTTGATGAATAGAGAAGGATTTGTTTTGCTCACTACAAACCCATTGTCTTGCAAATAAGTCACAATCCTATGATTGCAAGATCTTGGAGCTTTTCTTAACCCATATAAGGCCAGCCTTAATCTACAAAAATGTTTAGGAAAATCACTACAACAGATCGGCCATATACCGAGGCTTTTACCGAGGAAAATGAACGAGCACATTTTTGCCCCGATGTCGGTATAGGTGTTAGTATGGGCATCGGAATCAAAGCGCCAGTATAGGCATTGGTATATCCTCGGTATGACCGTCGGTATAATCCTCGGTAATATCGATGCTCATTCTCACAATTATATCAATGTCTCTATTGGGAGTACCGTCGCGTATACTGGTGCCTCGTGGATGTATCGATGTTTATTCCGATGACCTTGCTGGGACTACCATCGCTTATACCGATGACCATATGTGCAAACTTTTTTTTGGGTAGAGTGTGTTGTCTTTTGCTACAACAACATTACCATGATGCTGCTTAGAAAAAGACAATACACTTTGCCCAAAAAGAAACCCGAGTACATGTGATGTGTACTCTAATGGCAGTCGAAATATGATTTCATAAAATAAGATATTATTGGACACAAAAGAGATAATCAGAATGAACCATGAACCATGAACCATGAACCATGAACCATGAACCATGTACAAAAAGAGTTATATATTTCATAAATGAAGCATGTACAAAAGTTTGGCAAACCAATGTCATATATGAGGCTTTTACAAAATGTAGCATTGCCATATAAGAATCAAATACAAAATTTTGGTGTCCCACTGCCCAAAACATGCAGAGAATGTTTCATATCAACGGTCCTGCAATAAAGAACATTCATGAAATGAGATAAATTCATATGCGATTTACAAACAACAAGTAAAAACCAAGTTTATAAATTGATCACCTCATCGCAAATGCTCCCATGAAATGATTGCACCCCGTCCCTCCAAGTCCTCCAATAGTGCAGTCAATCCATGACGATATCCATAAGCCTCCTCTGTTTGTGTTGGAGGATGACCCATTGCCAGCTCCTACAACAAATATACAAAACATTAGAGGAACATACATGACAAGCTTAACACAAACAAATTCAATAAACCAAATGGTACTTACAAACTCGTGATGCATCGTGTCATATTCGCCATTGCCCAAATGTGATGGTCCAACTATATCTAAGGTGTGGCTATGGCATCTCGTTTTTGGCGATATCGGTCAAGAGTCTGCTGGTTCTTGTCATGAATCATATCATACTCCTAAGCATCTAACCATACAAGCTTTGGTAAGCCTGCTCTGAAAGCATCACGAGCCTCAGATCGTTGATGAGACATAACTTCATGTTAAGTGTGCAGAATCCACTCTAAACTGACAAGAGGTTGCCCATGGCCGAAACTTGATAAATTGTCTCTATGATATAATTCTTCTAATATTTATCTTGTTCGCTCCATTTCAACATGATAGAGTGTCCAAAATGTATGGAGCAAAGCTATCATATACATGCATGCATTGCTTTTCCAACCCTATCCATCACCGGAGCTCCATCTTGGATATTATACACCTTGGAGTCATCATGGTCATGACCACCCCAAGGTGTATGTGGTGTTCCATATGGTGTACCACATGGCGTACCTAGATCTGAGGTACTTGTTCTAAGAGTAGAAGTGGGCGACACAACGTCCGTCACACTACCTCCACAAAAACCACCTCCTCCAGACCTACCTATAGATCCACTCCTAGAACCTCCTGCTCTAGAGCGTGACCTCGACCTATGAGACAGGTCAACATTTGTATAGTGCTGAGGTGTCGAACGCACATGTTTACTACTAGAGTCAAAAGGGGATGGCTAAAAAGATGGTCATGGTGGAGTCATAAAGCTAGGAGACATGCCTTTGATGGCAGTAGCACCACCCTAGGAGTGACGCTGATAGGAGTGACACTAGCAAGCGTGACACCGGCAGGAGAGAGGCCGGCAGGAGTGAGATCGATAGGAGTGAGGCCACCAGGATTGAGGCCGAGGGGAGTGCTACCACGAGCAATCCAATACTATGACACACCGACCGTATATGTGGGAGGTACCTAAGAGATGAGCTCTAAGAACTGCTCCTCTTTCATGGAATGTGGAGTGACTGGAGGACTGTCTCCCATCGTGCTCTATAACAAAAGAACTCAAATAATCAGCATATGATAATAAAGTTAATATAGAGAAATGGTAGTATACGAAAGGACCTAGCAAAAAAATAAACAAAAATTAGTACGTACAAGTCTTTGATTCAAAACTCCTCTATTCTAGCATCCTCTTGGAGATCCGATGCACAAAGAATATCTATCTCTATATTGACTATTTCTAAATCACTTGGTATACTAGTTTCTTCCTAATCACCATCTATTGCTTCGTCCTATATTTTGTCTTCTTCAATGACCTCTTCAACTCGAACAATGATCTCTTTCTCCTCGCCTACGAGACGAGCATCCTCATCGTCGCTCCATAAAGGAGGCATTTTTGGATCGGACATACATAGAAACTCAATTATGAATACAAGAGACTCTTGTATGAGCCATCCCTCTGCCATGCTACCCTCTAGATGTGCTCTCTATCAAACAAACCCTTTTAATGTCTTCATAAAGTGCTCTAAGAAGAACATCCATCGACTATGGATAGTTCCTACTATTGCAACTTCATCTACCACATGAACCAGTAAATGAAGTTGAATAGTGAGAATACTTGTGGGAAAGTATTTCTCTACCATACAAACAGCCTCGATAGCATTGAGTTTCGCACTCTCTATGCTATCTCTATTTATCTCTTTACAAGAGATCCACTATACTAAGGAGCTAATTTTATAAATGGTTCTTCGTACATCCTCCAAAAAACAATCTTTTAAGGCTACAAGGAGCACAAAATGTAAAAACTTGTGCCAATCATGAGAATTGAGCCCTCCAAGATCGTCGTTTTGTGTGAAAGCAGTCTTTAGACACTCATGCATCCATTAGGTGTCCGAAACTCTAAAATTGTTTTCTTCACTTGTTGCTCTTCCATCTTGCAAAGCACCCAAGGAGCTCTTGGTAAGGATAATGTTGTTGGGCTTAGTAATTGCCCACAACTTTCACATACGATGACCTCTCTCTTCTAAGTCCTCTCTTTGTGAAGTCTTCCAGAGAATCTCTCCCACATTCTTAAAAATATGCATCGGGTCCACCAAATGATCAATAATTCATTCCAATAAGGGAGTTCATGAAAAATCGACAATTGTTTCATGCCAGCAACTAAAGTTTCTGAATCCCACAGTTGTTTCCAATCAATAGCTTTCATTTGGTGTTGTCCTTGTCGACCAATTGGTCCTTCACGTAAAACATGTCCATCAGGAAAATATCTATGGTGTCCTTCATAGACAGTTTTATGCAGTGCTTTGGAATAGCGTGCTTCAAGTCGTGGTCTGCATAAGGGACACGCATGGTAACCCAAAATTGACAAACCTGAACATTCACCATAACCATGCCAATCATGCATCGTGCACATAAGTATGCCTTGCACTCGCACATCTGGTCTTCTTATAGGTTGAGACATGTCACGCACAGTAATCCATCCCATAAAATGTGCAGTTCTTCCACAAGTGATGCAAGATATACATCCATGTTTTTTACCTTATACTTACCTTACACAATAAGAGCTAATAATAAATGACCTTTCTTTGTGGCCAGCCATGGTGGGATGTTCTAATTGACCAAACATACAGGCCATGTGCTCCATGAAGATCTGCATAAACCAAATGGATTTACTCCATCCATAGCTAGGCCTAAACGTATGGATCGAGGCTCATTAGCAAACTCTGGCCACATACTATCTATGTGCTTCCAAGCATTAGAGTCAGCAGGCACTCGCATTACACCATTTGTAGACCTGCTCTTTGCATGCCATGACATTAACTTAGCTATAGATTTGCATCTAAACATGGTCTTAATTTGTGGAATGATAGGAAAGTGGTGAAGAACCTTTGCGAGGATTGCTTCGCCTACAAGATCTTCTCTAAATCTATTTGCTCCACACTTTGGACATATGTGGAGATGCTTATACTCATTCGGAAAAGAGGATGCAATCATTCGGACAAGCATGAATCTTATTCTAATCCATTCCAATGGACTGTAAAAGCTTTTTTGCATCTCCACGTGTTGGAGGCATGTCATTACCATCTCATCCACTTACCTGAACAATCTAGTGACACTACTATCTGACCATCCATAAATGGATTGTAGATTGAGCATCCTGAGTGACGCACATAGTACATATATCTTTGCTCCATTGTACAGTGGTAAACGAGCTAGTCTTTGCATGTTTTCGTATTCTTCATCGGCTTCTGATCATGGAAATTCTATTTTAACCATGAAACTCTAGACATCTTCTCCACCATCATGATCTTCATCCATCTCATAAAATTCTTCGAGCATTTCTTCCATATGTTCATTCTATCTAATGCTATTGGTACTTGCTTGTACTTCTAACTCCTTTTTTGTTCTCTTTTGTCCACGAGAGGTTAATAGTGCAATGTCGTTTGGGTCCATCTGATCACCTAGGGGACCATGCAAATGGTAGTGTAGGTATTCTAGTCGACTTTTATCAAAGGACCCATACTCTCTAACATATGTAGTACAAATCCATCATTTCTTATAAATTTGATACTTGCACTAGGTGCAAGGACATGCCATTCTCTCGGCTAGATCCAAACTAGCCATCTAATGCAATATGGACATTTTAGAACGTTTGATTTTTTTATTAAACCTAAAAATAATACTCCTAAAAAATTAAACCTGGAATACTAAAACCTAAAGACTTAAAGACCTAAAAAAACCTAAAACCCTAATCCTAAAGACCTAATCCTAAAATCGTATTTTTTATATATATTAAAAATCCTAAAGACTATTTTCTATATATAATAAAAAACCTAAAAACCCTAAAACCCTAAAACCCTAAAACCCTAAAACCCTAATGCTACTATAAATTCTATATATATATATATATATATATATATATATATATATATATATATATATATATATATATATATATATATATATATATATATATATATATATATATATATATATATATATATATGTGTGTGTGTGTGTGTGTGTGTGTGTGTGTGTATCT
>CM035406.1:161628521-161653521 GCA_020310875.1 Ceratopteris richardii
TAATTTTTTCTATATTTTTTCTTTATATAAATTTAAATGAATTATATGTATTTAAAAACCCTAAAACCCTAATCTTAAAGATCTAGACCTAAAATATGTATATTTGTGTATCCATGTGTATATACATGTATATATGTATTATATGTGTATGTGTATGTGTGTATGTATGTTATGCAATTGTAAAAACCCTAAAACCCTAATCCTAAAGACCTAGACCTAAAACATGTATATATGTGTATGCATGTGTATATATATGTGTATGTATATATGTGTGTATAAGTATATGTGTATGTATGTGTAAATAGCCTAAAAACCCTAATCCTATTTTTATATATTTGATGTAAAAAACCTTAATCATAATTTTATATATTTAGTTATATATATTTAATTAAAACACTAGTTATTTTCATATTTATTTATCTATACTGAAATCGTATATGTGTGTGTATATGTGTGCATGTGTGTATGTATGTGTGTGTGTGAATGTATGCATGTGTGTACATGTGTATGTGTGTCTATGTATGCATGTGTGTGTATATGTGTGTGTATGTATGCATTCATGTGTGTGTGTGCATGCATGTGTGTATGTATGTGTGTGTGTATGTAGGCATGTGTGTGTATGCATGCATGTGTGTATATGTGTGTGTATATGTGTGTGTATGTATGCATGCATGTGTGTATATGTATGTATGCATGCATGTGTGTGCATGTGTGTGTATGTATGCATGTTTGTACATGTGTGTGTGTATGTATGCATGTCTGTATATGTGTATGTGTGTGTATGTATGCATGTGTGTATATGTGTGTGTGTATGTATGCATGTGTGTACATGTGTGTATGTATGTGTGTGTATGCATGCATGTGTGTATATGTGTGTGTATGTATGCATGCATGTTTGTATATGTGTGTATGTATGTGTGTGTATGCATGTGTGTATATGTGTGTGTATGTATGCATGCGTATATATGTGTATGTATGCATGTGTATATGTGTGTGTATGTATGCATGTGTATATGTGTATGTATGCAGGTGGTAGGTGGAAACTACCTCTACCCATAGGTATGTGTGTGTATGTATATGTGTGTATATGTGTTTTTATGTATGCAGGTGGTAGTGGAAACTACCTCTACCCATAGGCATTTTGGAAATTTCTTCTCATTCAATGTGGATGCTTTCAAAGACTTTTAGGGAAACCTGTTTAGTGGTAGGTGGCAATGAAAACCATAGGTGATTTGGCGATTGCCGCTACAATAAGAGATAGCTATCCACTTCCAATCAGAGAATATTTATTGGAGGGTGTTTCGGGCAAGGAAGTTTGTAGCTTCCTTGATGGATTTTCAGGTTACAACCATGTAGCCATTTCCCCAAAAGATCAACATAAAACAGCCTTTGCCACAGAGTGGGGAGTCTTTGTATTTCGTGTGATGCCATTTGGGCTCACCAATGCAACTGCAACATTTCAAAGGCTCATGTGTCATGTCTTCAAAGAGTTCTTGTGAAAGAGCTTAGACATATATGTGGATTATTTATGTGCTCATTCCCAACAAAGAAGATACCACATTCTTGAGCTCAGAGAGATCTTCAACAAGTTTAGAGAATATCGAGTGTGTCTGAACCCAGAGAAGTGTGTGTTCATGGTACGACAAGGTGAAATCTTAGGTCACCTTGTTTCTAAGAATGGGATATCTACATATGAGGATAAAGTAAGAGCCATAGCAGAGTTGCCAAGACCAAGGAATTTTAAAGACGTAAAAGCCTTTATGGGCCACCGTGGATATTACGGTAGGTTTATTCACATGTATGCAATTATAGCTAAGCCTCTTTATGCCTTGTTGACAAATTTTGAGTGTAATGACAAATGTAAAGATTTCTTCAATGAGCTGAAGAGACGTTTGTGCACATCACCAATACTGACTACTCCTGATTGGAATAAGCCATTCCATGTCCATTTAGATGCATCCAATCATGCAATAGGATGTATGCTAGTGCAACCCACAAATGAGGGCAATTCAGACTTGCCTATAGCATATGCTAGCAGGAAACTCAATGCAGAAGTTATACAAGGCTTTGAGGGAAACCTATTTCTGAGGTAGGTGACAATGGAAACTACCTCTACCTATAGGTAATTTGGCAATTTTCTTATACCTCTACTTGAAAAGTTAGCTTGGGAGGTGCTTACTTTATCATGAGACTTTTTGCCTTTTCCTTTGTTATCTTCACCTTTGTTTTTATTTGTGTAAGTGGAAGAGGATTCATTACCTTTTTTATTCTCACCATTCTTCATACATTTGGCCCCATGAGTGAAGTGTTGCCCATGAGATTGTTGAAGTCTGGCACTTTCATATCCATTTACAAATCCATGGAAGAGGATAATGCTTCCCACTTTTCATCAACCTAGATTCCATTGATAACTTGCCTCATAATTTGTTCTTCATCTATAATCTTCCTAATTGATTTGCAATATCCTTCATCTTGGTGACAAAGCAGATGACACTTTTCTTGGGCTGCAGTGATATGAACTCCATTGATACTTGATTCTTCCTAGCCTTTGTGCTTGAATAGAAGAATGCTTCCAAAGAATTTAGGTTTCTTGTGATGTGTTAAAACTTGTAATATGAGGAAGTAAGAAACCAGAGATATATTTTAGAATGTATGACATCCTTTGCACACCATGTTTTAGCTTTCCTCCTCATCTTGAGTTGGTTTTCCTTTGGTTATGAGTATAGCCATCAGGTCATCTCCAGAGATGTATCCATACAAATTTCTCTCTTGCAAGTAAGCCTCCATCTTTAGAGACCATAATGAGTAGTTTCTTTGATCCAATTTGTTGATTGAAGAAGGGAATCCATCACTCATAATCTCAAGACTATGATTAAGCTCTTATACCATTGTGAGGAGTGATGGATTATATGTAGAGATGAGAGGTTCTTGCAAAAACCTACTCTGGAACAGGCTAAGTTTCACTTGGAATCTTCAGTAGACTCCCTAAGACTCCAATATATGCAATAATGCCCCTATGGTACCTTAGAACATGAATCTCAAAATATGCCAAAACAAATGACTTTTGAGTATTGCTCATGTAGAGAAAACCTTCTATTTATTGAAGAAGGCACTCAAATATTCACTCAGAACTGGCAATGTGCTAGAAATTGGCCGAGAACTTTTGAACATATTTAAATGAAGTCAAAAGTGAACTATTACAGATTATCTCATGAATTTAGGACTATACTGAGCAGAATAAGTATAAGAAGTTAGGGGGTGATCTCAGTGCACACAAGTCCAATGACCATAAAATTTTGTAAGCATGCATACAATAGTCTTACCTTCATACTTCAATATATGAACAAAACAATGAGACCATATAAATGGTTCAATGACAAAGAATTTGATATATTCAAAGAAATGTAACATAACATTGACAATGAGCAATGTAGATAATGAAAATTGATGTAACTATATTGACAAGTAAAGTATGATACATAGAGAGGCTAGAGGAATTTAACAATGATCTAGTGATTGATTACCGGTGACCAAGTGAACACTGTATATGTACATTTTTACAAAAGTGTTTGTTGGTTGGATCTACCTAATGTTCTCTCATACTTTTAGGATGCACATTTGATTTTTTATATCAAATAAGTTCATGTGATTCGGCTCTCAATATATCCATGAGATACTTTCTTAGTTACCCTTTTACTTTTGAAAAAGGTAACCTCTTGTTTTAACCTTAGAAGAACTCAAATAATTCACGTGTGTACAAAATTCTTTAGCTCAAAATTTCAATGAAGTCCAAGCACCTAGGCTTCCCATGTATACAAACATAAGTTAATCCATGTATAAGAAGGATATGTGTGTGTGTGTGTGTATATATATATATATATATATATATATGTATGTATAATAAATGCTTTGAAGAAGTATCATCAATACTTATATGGTGCTAGAAGTATGACGATGTTTGAACAAGAGGGCACTAAGTGGCTCTCTAATTGAAAAACCTTGAAGGTTGCAAGTTTCAATGGGTAGAGATCTCTCAAGAATTTGATTATGGGCTTAGTCATAAGAAGCAAACATTATCGTAGTGGTAGATTAAATTAGTTGTATGCCTATTCTAAATGGATTGAGTTTTATTAAGATCACCAATGAGCTACTTAGGTCCATCAAAGGAAGGTCTAGGGGTGATCCTACATACTTTGTTATATAGGAAGTCATAGAGAAAGGGAATCCAAAGGTATGGGTTCCCTTGAGGGTGAGAAATATTAACTTCCATTATGGATATCTACTATACAAAACGAAATTATATTATGTCACAAGAGATAGTTAGATGAGAGGTTTTTAATGAGTTTAAATGACATAGAATGGTTGACTCCTAAGTCCAAAAAATACAATATAGTTAAGAGGTAGTCTTAATTCCAAGAAAATAAATCTAAATAGTTAAAGATGGGAGTCCTCTCCATCCATTGTAGATTGCTAATGGAAAATTTGAGTATCTTTATGAATTTCATTGTAGGAATAGCCAAACCTAGAGAGTAGAAGACTCCATTTGGGTGATTTTGAATACGTAAATAAAAATGACTAGGTTTGTTCCAACACAGTCTACAATGAAGAATCTCGAATGGGCTAGTATCTTTTTTTAAGGAATCTATAAAAATTATATCCTCATGGATTGTCACATCACTTAATTGCCACGAGATTGCTTTTTTCCTCACACCTTTTCTTTCCCCTTTTTTCACTCTAAGAACTATTTGATTAAAAACAATATTCTTTATAGAAGATGGTTGTTTGAATGTTTTTTTGGGCTTCCCCTCTCTAATTATGATTGCTTGGAATGGGCTTGCAAAGTTGGGGGGACTTCTAAAAAGGTTTTTAAGTATGTTCCTCATGGATGTTGATTTGAATCTTTTCATTAATTTCATAGAAACACAAAGGTTCTAGGGAAGGCTATTCATCTAAAAACTCTCTACTAAGTTTCTTGAGAGGCATGGTCTTTATAGAGGGAGCTTTCCAGGCGGGTTATGGCTATCCCTCCCTTGTAAAGTGCAACACAAGCCAACAAGAGGAAGGTAGGGGCACCAAGGCATCCATCACTCTTTTTGGAATTTGATCATGAATCTTCTCTCTATCCAAGGAAAAAGTAATAAAAATCAGGAAGACATAAAGAAAGCTTGGCTCATCTATCATTTCTTTGGCCCTTTCCCATCCATTGAATTCCTTATATGTTGGTTGAAGAAGGAATGGTTTCCAAGGGGAATTATTGTATGTGTTGGTTTCAGCTTGTGAACCATGACTTGCTCATCTTTAAGAGTGAAGAGATGGTCTTTTAGGCCTTCCATACATTCACCTATAAAGTTCAAGAGAAAACGATATTTCTGTTTAATGGTTTCTAAAAACTTTTAGCCTCAACAAGATGAAACCATAAAAGTACCATTTGTGGGAGGAGCTACCTAATCTTCTTTATCTATTGGTTTTTCAATGAGATTGTTGACCTACTTGGTAGATTTTTTTCAACCAAATGTGAAAAGGGTGGACCTATCTCCAAGGGATCGTCCCACTCATTCAATGCTAGATGGCACCCCCAAATTTTTGTTGATGCAAAATTAAACTAAAAATTTCCCTCTTTTATCATTATTGGCATAGGTAAAGAGGATCTTCTAGAACAAGAGGTATAAAAATCTTCCTAGTGGGTGCTTTAACTGTGAGAATTAAGGACACAAGATTAATGAGTCCTTGTTGATGAAGGGGATGCATAAAGCAATGCCTCAAGGTACAAGTTCTTCTGCTTTGATATTCGTTGGATATATAGTGATGGATATCAACCCCCCTCTCCTTGTTGTGGAAAGCTGAAATTTGGAAATTTGACGATAGAACCACATAGTCTTTGGTTACAAACTTGGAAGGCTTCACCCTCATCAACAGGAAAATAAGAAAAAAATTTCAAATATCAATAAGAAAAAGGGAAATCTAAATAGAAAGAACCCCTCATTCATGGGAAAGACATTAACCAAATTTACTATTTAGGGGGTCTAGGTCAAGTAGAAGATAGGGAGGTTCAAAGGATGATAGCTCTCAAGAGAAATACTCCACTTGCAAAGTAGAAAACCCCAATAGTAATATTTCCATCATTGATGTTGTAGTCTTAGACATCTATGTAGAGAAAGCTAATAAGTCCAAAGAAAAGAACCCTATTTTGATATCCTGACCTTTGCTCGTGTGGTCCCAAACAAGAAATCCATCTTGAGAGGTGATAGTAAACTAGTTGATAAAGGAAAAAGAATCTAAAATTAGACTTTATTTGCCTCTAGGAAGTGAAGATAGATGGTGAAGACCTCATGAAGAGGCTTCAAAGTTATATTTTTAAAAATTATGATGGACCATCCACGTCGATGGGGGTGTTGCTTTGGTTATAGAAAGAGTTGATCATCTACTTTGTTGGGTTTCTTCTCTTACTATAATTGTATATAGATGGCCGCCAACTTTGGAAGCTCTCAACCCTTGTTACTAGTCTTGATGTCTCCCACCAACTTAAAGACAAAGAGAATTTAGACTTAGAATTATCTAGACACCTTATTTGAACAGACAATCCTCATTGGATATTTTAACATGTGGGATCTATAAACAATCAATAGGAGTACAAATATTGGTCTATTGAAGGACCTAAAAAAGGTAGTTGGGACTAGGTAAAGCTACACCTAAATTTGGTTGAGGTCAAAGACCCTTATAACTTCTCTTGGTCTAACATACAAAGTACTAAAGAGACTCTGAAAGTGCATCTCAACATATACTAAGTGTCTCAAAACATCATTTAGATGCTTGAATTGTCTTTGGATACAGAAATTTCAACCATGATAAGATAAATTTTAAGGACCCTAGGCTTTTCCCTGCTTGGTTCATAAGTCATCAAATTCTTCTTGGAGAGGCCATAGGCTACTTGGCTACATATGGATGTGATCAGAGTGGAGCCCTTTTGGAAAGTTTGGAAATGAATACGAGCTTGGAATTTTTCAAACTCCCTCAAAGAGTGCTCCATCGAGAAGTCCCCAAATTTGTTAGGTGGAGGAATTAAAAATCATAGGACGAGCCCTCAAGTCAGGTGCAAGAAAGTCTTAGTTATTTATAAATAAACAGATCCTTCATAAAGGAGAGGGAAGGCTTCTGAGCCTTCTTTATAACTCTCTTTAATGTTTTTGCATGTTTCTATTCTATATAATTAAAGCATGTAAAACATGTAAAACCTTACAAGAAAACAAAATAACTAAGTTTATTTGTATATACGCACATGTGTATTTAGGCATGTATGTGTCCATGTAGGTATCTATGGAAGTTTAAAATATCAATGGTTCCAAATAACATTATGTTAACTCATAGCATAGGGGATACTGACACACTTCTAAATCAATATGCAAAGATTAGACCTCAAACTAGTTGCAATCAGTAGCTTAAGCAGAAAGGATGGAAGGGTGTCAAGTCAAGTAGTAGAGGCACATCTTCTTGATAGATTTTAGGTTAATCCACATGCAATGTGGCTTCAAGAATCCACAAGCAATCATGATGTTCAAGTAGATGGTGATGTGATCGCAAACATGATCCTTGCCAAGTCCATGATCACTTTTTCATGATGTAATTGCAATGTTTCAAGAACAAATGACTCCAAAGATGTTAACAAGCTTAGTGATAACATCACCAATCTTGTCAATGGTGTCACAAAAATTCCCTTATATCCTTCGTTATAGATCTGTTTGATGCATCCTTTAGCTCGTTTCGAAGCTCACAAGATTTATTACAAAATGCAACAGGTAAAAATGCAAAAAGACTAGATGTATGGTCTTGTACAAAGCTCACAAGCATACAAGAAATCTTCCCTCTCTCACTTTGATCACCTAGACAAGCATAAAATCAAGTCAAAATACTTGAAAAAGATGCAATCAAATCAAGAAATTCATTCACTCGAAAACATGGAAAAGCACAAATACAATTTTTGCAAGAAAAGAGCTCACTTCACATTCAATTAAAAAGATCCTTTTACAAATGAAATCTTAGCCTTTATATAGCCTTTTCCCTAGAACATTCCTTCTTTTCTTTGAAAAGATTCAAAAAATAAAAAGAAACAACTCCTGAATCTTTTTTCCTATGTGGCTTTGTTAGGGAAGACTCTTCCTTTCAATACAATGAAATGCTAACAAAGCCTCAACTATATACAAATCTTTCGTACTAAGAAATTTGATGGGATTTTTACAATGGTAGATAAAAAAATACAAGGCTTTTCTAATTAAGAAAAATGGGAAACTCGATAAAACTTTGAAAAAAAAATTGGAGTCTCGCTATAAGTGTGTATCACTATGTAACATTGTTTAACATTGTGTAACACCTTCCCTCCTAGATCTTGTAGTGCTTACAAGGTTGTTTGAGTCTAGATGGGCAGTAAATCGAGTTGAGTAGTCCATGAGCTAGTCTTCACCTTCACTCTATGGAGCATTGCTGAAAATTTGGAGTCTTTTTACAAAATGGATGATGCTTTGTGGTTCTTTGTTTACTATAAAATGACTTCAACATCCTACATCTTTGATGTTCTAGAGTAGTGCATGTGCATTGGTAATATAAAGTAGGGGCCTTTTGGATGGCATGTAATGCAGTCATGTGCATGCATACTTAAGGATGCAAAAACAAAATAATGATGCAAAAGATGGGTTTGAGTTGAATACCCAAGGTATGTCAATGAAGAGGATACCTAAGCTAGTAGGTAAAAACTATAAGAAAACATACTTGTAATGAAGTTGTGATCCTTCAATATGGTCATATCCAGGAAGAAAATGCATAGGTCGATGATTTCATCAACTCCATTGTGGTCTACTACTTCATGATTATACCGATGAATCATCTCAATTCAATGACTAAATATGGCAAATGACTTTCTTTTTTTTTTTTTCTTCCTTATTTGTATCTTTTCCTTTTTTCATACATTTTTCATTTCTTTGGTGGCGCTAGAAGTTCATGATAGCTCAACAACTGCTTTCCAATGGTTTGATCTCTTTGTTTTTGTCAAAACTCGTAATTTGTCTTGCATCTTTGGATTGGTGAATAACCAAAATGCTTCTTTAAGAAGTGTGGAAAAAACATGAAATGTTCTCAATATTTGAGTTTGTTGGCCAAAAATGCTTTCTTCCAAGAGTCTCCATATACATTGTTGGCTAGATGTGTAACATCTTCCTCATTGTATAACACATTATCATCTCATGTCTTTCCCACTCAATGTACCATTTATTGCATTTGTTGCTCTCTCATGTATGAGAAGTACAACTTTCCTAGCTGTAAAATCGATCCCTTTAATGAGGACTTCCAACTGTAGCTTGCATATGATAAAACAAAAGCTCCACAATAGCTCTGTACCAAAATAAATAAACCTTCCCTATTTCACATGCCATTCAACACCATGTATTTCTATTCATTCCACAATTTGTTGAAGATCCTCTTGTGATGAGAGATAAGCGCAATCGACAGTCTTCCCAGAAGATGCATCCTAATTCTTTATATAAATTGATCTCCCTATATCCTCCGTCTCTCTGTGTGAAGTTTTGGTACCTTCAATCTTCTTTGCCTGATTGTCCTTCTCTTCCTATGAAGTCTAGAAACAATGAACCAAAAGTATGCGTTAAATGCCCTTCGTCAATCCGCCATATGGGTGCCTCTCCAAACTCCCTCTGCTTTCATGCCTTCCCCAAAGGAAAGATTTTGGAATTCATGCAACAAAAAATCTATTCTGTATCCAACTTTTTCCCCACATTGATGACTGCATCCCCTTTGTGTATGCAAGTTCGCATTTCCGTCTATGTGTGTTAACTTGGCTGGATGGACCTTCCGCATCTTGACGCGAGGGCGAGGGTTTGATCTCCATCTACGACAGGACAGCTTGTGAGCCTAAGGCTAGTGTAACCACATTGTATCTAGTTGAAACTAGTTGCTTCGGGCAGTCTCCTCTTGTGTTGCCTTTGGGCAGTCTAATCCCTGCTTTGTGGGATACATGCAGTCCCATAGGTATTATGCACATTCACTTGTATAGTTGCAATTTCAAAGTTAAAGCTCGGGGGAGTAGGATTCAGCTGAACCTCCATTAAAAAAAAAAAGGTTCACTTTTTTCCTTCCCTGTGATGACAAGCTCAAGCCACCCGCGTAACTCCTAACCTCATGCAAGACTCAAGAGGAGTGAACTTTTCCAAAAAAAAACACACGCCACACCCTCTTTGCTTTTATATATATATATTCTTTTAATATAAAGGAAGTTCGGCATTAGCCTACTCTCCTGGACTTGAATTAAATAAAGAAAAGTACAAGAGAAAGGGACTAGTGCCCACGGGACCCCCCAAATCCCACAAAGCAGGGGAAGCTTTTACAAAGCTTAGATGGCATTACAAGGAAGGTTAATCACCCTCTCATCACCCTCATGTGGGGCCCACTTGGGTTTAAGCTTGTTATTGATCAAAAGGAGCACTTGATGATGCCTGAAGGGGGGGGATTTCTTACAGTTAACGATCCTTTTCCCAAGGAGGAACAATGATTTCTCAATTGACCACTCTTTGGGGGAGTCACCGAAGTTAAAAGCACATCTTTCCCTCCAAATTTTCCATAGGACCTCCCCTCTGATGGCGTTCCAAAGAGTCGCGGAGCAGCCGATCGCTTCTCCCAGCAGGGCTTGCTTCCAACTGAGATGTTTCTAAAGTTCAAGTTTCTTTCCAACTGTCTGCCAGAGTCTGTTGGAATTGGGGCAGGTGAAGAAGATGTGTGGAACATCTTCGATAGACCGGTAGCAGCGTTTGCACCAGGGAGGAGTCACACAAAATTTGCTAGCCTTAAGGTTGGTCCAGATTCCATGATGAAGAATTTGCCATAAGAGGACAGACTTTTTGATTTCTATGAGGGGGTGCTAGATAGCCATAAACCTCATGTCCCACCGAAGCCGCGTCCATGACAGGCACCACTTCTTGTTGAGGTTAACCTGATAGTCAATCGTTTCTTTGATGTTCGGGATTTTTGATAGGCTATTCCCATTGTTCCATTTGAGACCAAGCAAGCTCGACGTGTCGTGTCCCATGAGAAGGCGAACTTTGTGGCAGTCCCAAGTGAGACATCTACTTTGCAAAGTGTTCCATTCTTCATATGAAATGTTGACGCCAGGGTCAATATCCTCATAGTTGATCCATCGGTTGGTGTCTTTTTTCCAGAGATGCTTCCATTTTTTGAAGCCTTTGTTCCATAACTTCTTGGCATTTTGAATGTTCCAAGAATCCACACTTCGGATGCCATGGATCGGAAACCAGATTGAGTCGTTTTGTCTAATACTAGCTGCCCACTTCCAGTCTTCACTTATTCTTGTGTAGCTTTTGACTTTATTCCAACTCTTCCATAAGGAGCACACGAGATTAGAGCCTTTTGGGAAAACGGGGATCGGGGAAAAAAGCAAGGTCAAGATATCATGATTCTTCCAATTTGGGAAACCCATGAGAGCCAACTCATTCTTGTTTCTGAAGATCAACTTGGCCCACGAGGCCTCCCCATTGCACCAAGCCTTAATCATCCATTTGGCCGCCAGTTTGTTAGCCATGCACCCAATGTCTAGGATACCAAGGCCCCCATTGTCTCTATGGCTGGTGCAGATGGACCACTTGATTTTAGGCACCCCCCTCCTATTGTGGTCACCCGTCCAAAGGAAGTTTCTACAAATACTATCCAGCTTGGACAGATCTTGCTCTTTCGGTCTCCAACAAGAAAGGAAATAAATGGTAGAGGATAAGAGGAACGTGTTGATAACCATAGCACGATCAACGAGATTGATTTGCATACCTCTCCAATAGTTAAGCTTGTTTTCGAGTTTGGCAAGCACCCAGTTCCACCGCTGTTCCATAGAGACACCAAACCCCAAGGGAATCCCAAGAAGCCAAAAAATTTGGCCCTCCGGAATGATTTGACATCCATGATCGATGAGAAGGTCGGGTTGTGACCCAACAATAGCTCTAAAGGTGGTCTTAGAGTGGTTAATTGTGGATCTAGAGGCTTCACAAAAAGTATCCAGACACCTCCAGAACGTCTCCAGGCTGGTACTATCATTGTGAACAAACGCATTCATATCATCGGCAAAAAGTCTCATGGTGATCTGGCCGTGGTCATGAGGCAACCGAAGACCTTTGATATTACCAACTTGCCGATGCTCCACCAACTTGCTAAGCCCTTCCGTTGCAATGGCAAAGAGAAGGGGAGCCAATGGGCACCCTTGTCTGATAGATCTTCTAAGTTTGATCACCTTCGAAAGTTTGCCATTAATGTTAATTTGGGTTGATGCGTTTCCGAGAAGGGTCGCGATCATCTTGGTGAATTTTTGGCTACAACCAAGATCCTGAAGTGATTGTAGAATATAGTCCCATTCCAGCCGATCGTAGGCTTTATCAAAGTCAATCTTGAGGAAGACCGTATCTTGTTTAGACTCATTTGCAAAGTCAAGACCTTCCCAGATATCTATAATGGTTTTCCAAAATTGACCTGCCTTTGATGAAACCTTTTTGGTCCTCGCTTAACCACACTCTCAAATGGCTAGAGATTCTGTTGGCAATGACTTTGGCAATGATCTTGTATCCCGTTGTGGGCGCGATTTCTGACGACTGGCGGATCAATTCAGTCGCCTCGCTAACGGCGCACGTAGGGTGACTATGTAGGACAGGTACAAGTATAACTTTTCCTAAGGTCCGTAAGGTGAAGCGTTCCTATAAAGTTCAACTGCGTCAAAATAAGAAGGTAGGATAATCTTTTCACTAACTATTTGATCTTTTATAGTTTCGTTTGTTTCTTCTTGGATATTTTCTACGTTTCTATCTACAGTTGGAGGAAAATTTTCTTCACTAACACTAGGAGGAACAGTAGAAAGTAAAGTTATAGTTGTCCTAGGATCGTGCAAAGATTCTTCTACTATTACTTCTTTTATTGATTCTTTATCTTCTATTGGTTTTGGAAACAACAATTCAAAAGTTGATGAAGGTAGAAAGGAACTATTCGAAGAACTTTCTTTAGACATAAAAGATGATACTAAATTAATAACCAAAGTCCTATACAACCTCAAGGATGATGTTTATAAATGACAGTCTAAAAGATAGCCTATACAAGCTAATAAAAGTTTCAAACTAAGGACAATCTCTGCTTTTCAAACTTCAGGTCACATGTGTATCTCTAGTTCGCCAATAGCTTTCTGAAAAAAAACACATCTATGTGAAAGAGGGCAACAGGCCTTCAGTTCACCAAGAGGCTGCAATTCTTCAGAAATCAAAGCTGAAAAAAAACACATCTATGTGAAAGAGGGCAACAGGCCTTCAGTTCACCAAGAGGCTGCAATTCTTCAGAAATCAAATCTGAAAAAAAAACACATGACAGAAATTAGTATATCTTTATAAAATGTAACACTCATTTAGCATTTTTTAAATAAAGTAATTAACTTTCTAAAAAACACATATATATTAAATACATTCTTTTATTAAAATATATTCATTACAATAAAAAATTCATTTTCATAATTATTTTAATATACATTAACATACATTGTTTACTCATAAATAAACATACATTTAACTAACATACATACATGCATAAATAATCATACATAAAGATACATGCACATGCACTTAAATGATCTTGCATACTCTCATGCATACATGCACATATTAATACACAAATGCATACTAAACATATACATGCATATATACCTAATACTATCACACATATGCATAAACTAACTAACACACACATGCATACACTAACACATACTAACATATACATGCATAAACATACATTAACACATACTAACATATATATGCATAAACATACATTAACACATACTAACAAATACATGCATGAACACTTACTAACACATACATGCTTACACTAACATGGATAAATTTCTAACATGCATTAGCTAACCTAACATGCCTAACATTAACTAACTTCTCTAACATGTACTAACATAAAACATGGGTCCAAGTTCTAACACTAACATGGGTTCAAGTATTAAACTAACATGGGTTCAAATCCTAAACTAACATGGGTTCAAATCCTAAACTAACATGGGTTCAAATCCTAATATCTAACATGCACTAGCTTGATACTTGGGAAAAGAACTCAAGTGTCTATCAGCCTAAGGGCTAAAGAAGCTTGGGTTAAGGGTAGGGTAAGAAAGGAAGAAGCTAAGAATGGACATGATAAATGTTTGGGAAAAGAGAAGTTGGATGGAAAAATGAGTTCATTGGGAAAGAATAAGGCTAAATTTCTTCTTCTTCTTGCTAACCTAAGAGCAAATAAAACAAAACATTAGGATAACAACATACTATAAACAGTCAATCTTATAACTTAAAAAAAAACACACACATACATATATATATTACATAAACATATATACTTATAATAAACAAAATTAAGTCACATGCACACACATGAATAAATGCATATACTTATATACTTATACATATATAAACATAAATTAATATATATATATATATATATATATATATATAAATAAACTTTCATTCACAATCATACATATAATTCCTTAATCATAAATATATATCCTCCCATAATATAATTCTAATATAATTTTATTAAATATTATTTCTATTCATATAACCATATATATAAATAAAATAAACATAAAATATTTAGAACATAATATAGAGGGAAAAAAATAAAATATAAGTACTAACTCAAAATAAAAAAGAAAACAAAATCTAAAAATAAAACTCACTCTCTCTCTCTCTCTCTTTCTCTCTCTCTCTCCCTACTGCGCCGGCGGCTTGCGTCGTCGGCTGCAGAGAGAGGGGGGGAAGGAAAAATAAAAAAAAAGAAATAAAAAAGAAAAAAAACATAAAACAATATGAAATGACGGGAGTTTATTTTCTTTCTTCCTTCTCAAAAAAGATATGAAATGACGGGAGTTTATCTTTCTCCCTTATAAAAAAAGATATGAACTGACGGGAGTTTATCTTTCTCCCTTATAAAAAAAGATATGAGCTGACGGGAGTTTATCTTTCTCCCTCATAAAAAAAAGATATGAACTGACGGGAGTTTATCTTTCTCCCTTATAAAAAAGATATTAAATGACAGGAGCTTATTATCTTTCTCCCTTATAGGAGCTACAAAATTTGACTTAATATTACTTTGGTTTTTTATAGATGGATTATCCAGAAGTATTATCCTGAATCGATATATTTGCTTTAAATTGGCTAATAGTTATGTTTTTCGTAAGTTTTTTCAAGATGAATTATTTTTCAGGTTTAGGATGAAGACTGAGAGTTTATGGACAACCAATATTTTCTTTAAAAATAGACTATGAATAACCATTTACTTCCCTTTTTTGCACCATTTTTTAAGCTTGCATTTAAAGTATGAATCAAATTATGTTCAAACACATGTTGATTTTTCCCTTAGATGCACGTCCATTTGCACCAATCTCGATTGTAAAATGCATTATGAAATCTGTCAGCAAATTCTAAATATAGGAGATAGAAACCTCTTCATCGAAATCTCTTATCCCTTATGCACCATAAATTTTGAAAATGCACATAAAGTATGCATGTGTTAGGGTCACACTACAGGACCATGCATCTAGGCACGATCTGATCTATACCCATGCACATAAGAGAGATTGTAAGGCGTTATGTATAATCACATTGTTATGTATGAGAGTGAGTGCACAATCCTCACCATCGAAAACCTTTTACCTTGTTTATTGCACCATATTTGTTCTTTATGCATTTTTAAAGTATGCATTTATAGGGCTAATTACATGGCCATGCATAAGGCACTTTGATTTTAAAACCCATGCACATATTATGCTATGAAATTGACTTTTATCATTAAGCAGAAAACAAGTCTTAGTTTGGCACATCCGGAGGAAGCACAGGTTTGGTGGGGGTGGATGTCGGAGAGATTCTCTCTCCCTAACTGGATATCTCAATGCTTTATTTTTGACATAAGAATTGTCGAATTACTGAATAAAATTATTGAAGTCATGATGACAAGATCGACAGTGGATTTTATGCTCTTCATGTAATGCCATGGTTCGAATCAAGGTTCTTAGATGTCATTGATTGAAGATCAACTACCCGATGTCTCGAATATGGGTGATTAGATGTTGCATTTGTATTGGTCAATAACCTGATTATCATAAAAAGTGGATGCACACAGCTGAAGGAGGACTACTTTAAATATGGTGAAAACCTCATGTCTATGTTCATGTGTGTATAGAGACCTTGGTACAACCATATGTTTCAAAATTCATACCATATGAATCTACAAAATTATTGATTGCTAAAGCTTGCGACTGCAAACTATGATAAAGTACATTAAAACGTGAATGTAAATAAAAAACGAACTCATACAGGCGCAAATATAGTAATGAGGAGGAGGCAGCATATGTTTTGAGTGGCAGACGAGTTCTCTAGCAGATTTGCATGAGAAGTACAGTTCTGATTGAGAAAGGAGGGCACTTAACTGAAGAGGAGGGCAGACTAACCATGCCATCTGGGGGCAGAACTGGTAGAGAGAGAAGACGCTCACGGCAGAGAAAAAGGAGAGCATCTATGAATTCCGGGAGGGGGGTGTTGGTGAAAAAAGAACTAGCAAGGAGGAAATCATCAAGGGTGGTGACAGCTGCTGCTAAGGAATCAAGTGTCACATTTTGTGCATGCTAGGACGATGAGGAGATCGAACATTTGATCTCTCAACGATTGATCTCCTTCTTATTGTAAATGTGCTGCTCCGAAGCGTGGCCATAGTTGAGAAGCGATTCAGATACGAATTACAGAAGGTTTTTATTATATATGTACCTTTTGTAATACCTGTTGTGTTCTGAGTTTGGTGTGCAATGCATCTCAAAATGGTGCAATAAAGCTTTAGGTTAACAAGAGAACTAAGAAAAAAAACAAAGCTTTTTGATCTTCACTTCACTTCCTATTTCCATTGCCTTCCTTCGATCTTCTCCTGCATTCAAATACTAAACACGTGATAAGAAATATCGAATCAAAATATTCATATGTACATATAGAATTCATGAAAGGACTTTATGGTATGTATAGACGATTCAAAAACTATTGCTCTTCTATCCAAAGCTTTGATTAGTACCTGTTATCAAAACCCTCATAAAGATCATTAGTATAAAGATAATCATTAAATTAATTATATCTATAAAAACTCATTAATTAAAGTTCTCATAATTACCTTTTGATGAGGGAGATGGTAAACTCCCTTGCTCATACCTTTTGATGAGGGAGAGGTAAAACTCCCATGCTCATACCTTTTGATGAGGGAGAGGTAAAAACTCCCATGCTCATACCTTTTGATGAGGGAGAGGTAAAACTCCCATGCTCATACCTTTTGATGAGGGAGAGGTAAAACTCCCGCTCATGTGTTCGTACCTTTTGATGAGGGAGAGGTAAAACTCCCATATAAATATTAGCCATGGATGAAAACATTCATAAACAATCATAAACTTGATCATAACATATTCTCTTTTCAATTTGGCCTCTTGTACCTGTTTTGTCAAAATAATTATTCAAAACACATTAGTAGATAACTTTACTTTTAATACAAGACATCAAAAATTTCTTGCATACATAACTCATTTTTCCTTTTAATGGTTTTAGTTGATTTATTCATATTTTGTGTAATTTGTTTGATAATGTTTTCAAAAACTTCTTGTTCTTTTACATTAAAACTTGTCTCATTGTTTGCATTCTCATTTGCATTTCTTAGTTGTTTAGATCTCTCAATTTTCCCTTTAGTATTAGATTGATTGTTGGTTTCAAGATTCACTTGTTCTTCCATCTTTTCAATTTTCCCATCTTCAAGTGATTGATCATCAGAATCAATTGAAATATTATGTAATTTTTCATATTTTCCTATTTTCTCATAAGTTGATCTCTCATGTTCTTGCTTATCATTTGGCTTAATATCTTGCATCATCAGTTCAACTTGTGGGTTATCCATCATATTATTGTCTTGATCATTAGATTTTGTGGTATTTTCACGTTTTACTCTCCAGTGTTTTTTCACTTGTTTGTTTGATCTTGATCTTACTTGTTTTTGTTCAAAATATTTTACCATCCCAACTCTACCTAGTTTCAAGTGTAAAGGATCCTTCGTATGATAATCACAGATTTTGTGTTCATTTTCTAATACCAAGTGTTGCCTACATGCTTTCTCATAGGCCATACAATTCCTATAAGTATGACCTAGTTGGTCACACCAGAAGCATCTTAGAGTTCTCTTTGGTCGTTGATATAAAGCCCTAGGATCAACTCTTCTATGATCGGGTAAAGGGTTTTGGTCAATAGAAGACATAGATCTACTTTGAACTCGTACTTGATAGCTATCTTTGCATTCACATGTAGCACTATCGTGTATTTGATTGTTTAACCTTTCAATATTCTCTTTTAAACTTGCAACCTCATGACCAATAGTTTTGAATGAAGAAATTTCCTTTACATGCTTTGCTATTGTTTTCATATTTTCATTCAAATTTGATAGTTCATAATGAAGAATTCCTTCTAAATTCCTAAACTCGTGATCAAATTGAGTATCTATTGACTTAAGATTTGCATTAAATTCAGATACTACTGTAGTTAAAATTGAAATAAACGAGTTTAAGGACTCAAATTTGGATTTAAGCTTTAATTCTATAGATGAAATTAATCGTGCTTCCATATCATGGAGAAGATTTTCGACATTAGAATTCATGTTTGTTTTTAACTATATGCAAGCCAGAAAATTTCAAATATAAATACCTGGAATTTGTTTCCCGTCGGATGTACCTGAGTCGCAATGCCGTTTGTTCACGTCAGGTTCACCAAATGTCAGCGCGAAAGTAACGGTTGGTGGATCAGATCAACCGCTGGATTTACGGCGCACGTCGGGTGCTTGGAGCAAGCTCAGGCACAGTGAAAGTCTCAAGGAACATACACTCTCAAGACAATTGATTAGATACTTTGAAAGCCAAACAATCAGAAAGTCTAATCATGCATCATACAAACTTGAAATATGTAACGACTTATTATTTCAATTTCATACGTTTTGGAATTATCATGTAAAAATAAATAGCTTGTTAAATCCTTCTTCCTTGAACTATTTCTAATAAGAATTTCTAAGCGTCAAGCTTTTAATAGAACTAATTTTAGCATTTAGAAGAAAGAAAAACAAAAGCTCTTTATATCACTATCTCCATTAAGACTTATTTAAGTTTCACGATGTTATTTGACATGATTTTCATCAATCACATATCTTCTGCACCTAACGATTCTAAGATACTTGCAAGCGTATTTACTGAGCAATCTGCCAATCTTTCTTATTGTAAATGTTTCACGGAGATATGATTTTGAATGATTTTTCATCAATAGTGTTTTTAAGGTTTTACCTTTTTCACGAAAGTAACATCGTTGAAAGTATTGTAACCATTATCAGCTCGATCAATTTCTAACTCTTTCAATTTTTTTAGAACAACTTGACAACCAATCCAATTAGGAAAGATAGTCTCGCAGACGACCAATGAAATTCAGTGTCTTCAGATAAATCCAACAACTTCTTTTGACAATTTCAACATTATCTTCAACTCATAAGTCGCAGATCTCATTTCATGATTAGAATCCAAACATTTAATCAAAGAATATTTCAGCAGCACTTGAATTTAACTCCTAAGCCTCAGTTGCTACAGTCAATAAAGATCATTGGATCAAGAGCAGAATACGATTCCTGTCAATGCCCATCTCAGCATAACCTGAATTCTGCACAATTTTTTATCAAAGAAATCAAATCTATGGAACTTTCAACTGTAAATCATCAGTTACTAACACGTTTGAGCAGACTTGATCAACATGTATTAAATTCTCCAATAGTTTGCAAAGAGAAATCCTATATATTAAGCAGCATGATTTGATCTATGTCTGATCATAACTAAATTGCACAATTTGAACGCAATTAATACACATAAAGATTTTACCAGCACTCTATGTCTGATCCTAACAATATGCGTAATCTGAACGCAGTAGGATTTTACCAACATTCTTTGTCTGTTCATAAAAACTTGCGTGATTTGAACGCAGTTTGATCTTAACAACACTCTCAATTTGAGATTGAATATATATTAAACTACGCATATTTTTCTTTAAACACAAAAAGTAAACAATAATATAATCTCTGTCAAAACAGACATATAGAATAAAATTAAATCAGATTGCAAAAACTAATGGACGTAAGTGCAACATGCTCAGATATCAGAGAATTATTCAGTTTTTATGAGTATTTAATTATTAGCAGACATAGAACATTGGAGTTGTATGGCGCAACAGACATTTCTAAAAAAAATATGATATCAGATTTATGATGCAGAGAAAATCGGAGTTCTAACATGAATTCATTTGGCAGTATAATGTCGTTGTAGTAAGATTTTGTCAGAGAATCAATAGTTTGTCGATTAAACGCAAATCAAAAGCATTACAAAGCAGAGTACCATACGTTCAGAAAATTGATGAAGAATAATCGTCACGGAGCTCATTGAAATTTGCGCAAGAGTTCTCATCCTTCATATCTAGCATCCACGATGTCGAAAAACTCTTGTCTTTGTCAGAATATTTCTTTTTAGAATCGTGCCTGATCCTTCGCACGATCAATTAAGAATATTTCTTTTTAGAATTGTGTCTGATCCTTCACACGATCAATTGCCTTTGATTGTGCATCCATCCAGCTCTGCAAAGTCAATCTTCTATGCCAAATTCTAGCAAGTTCAGCACATCTAGGATGGTTTTTAATTCAGCATCTAGCCCAAACAGCACTATTGTGCAGCTGCGGTAGAATCCTTGACGATGAACAGAGATCACGAGTGCACATAGTTGCCACCAAAGCGTGATAAACACAGAGTTATAAGATATGATCAACAATCATAAGATTAGCTTAGTCGATGTTCACTATCGTACATTACTGATGCCTTCTCTACAAGTATTGTTAGAAAGAACGTGGGTTGGCCTCCTTCCTGATCACATGTATGCGCAACCTCCATGTTGCTTGACAGATACTCATTAAAAGATGTCCCTCAACATTGTAGCAAATTAGATGTGTACCACCATCATCTCCAAACACTCTATGAATTGTCCGCTAGAAAACGCGTAGATTGGCCTCTGTTCCCTTTGTGCAGTGTCTCCCCTTTTTGATATCTGTTTCCTCTCCGTAAATTGCCCCCTTCACTCAGATCTTTCTGTTGGCCGATGAATATCCTTCCTTTTCGAACAGCAGCGCCCCTTTTTTCCCATACTTTGAGCTCCATCCATCCTTTTTATTGCGCTTTACATGCGCATCTCTCTTTATAATGTGAAGTAATCCATTTTACTAGATAAAGCAACAATAAATCACTTTATGTATAGAAAATGGATGCGTAAACAATTTGATAGACATCTTGATCCAATTGCTATAATGCTTTGACTTTTTTATAATGTCATCATCTCCTGCATTTATTTTATCCTTGGAATACAAGTTCCAGACTTAATAAGTATGTCAGATCGCTTATTGAAATTTGAAGGAACCCAACTTAAGGCCATCTCCACTTGCTCCATGGGTACCAAGGACGAACCGAAAAAATAAAGCTCGTTAATTCTGTGAATGAAAAATTCTCGGAATGTGGATAATGTCCATCAGTTTTTCATCCCTTAATTTTATCATCGAGAGTTTGGTCAAGACATGAGAGTAGAGATGAATATCTCTACGACACCGTTTGGAGCATCGTGATAGGACGCCAATTCTCTATTCTCTTCTTTTACCCTTTTTTGTGTATTAACTTGATAATGCCATTGTTGAGACAAGATGGAAGCGCACCAAACTTGAGCGCCTCTTGCCAAACCAGACGAAGAGGGGTGGCAACCACCAACTTGAAGGATTTAAAGAATTCATTAGTGAGCCCGTCGGGTCCTGAGCTTTTACCAAAAGGGAGGGCCTCAATGACCTCAATGATTTCTGCTTCTGAGATAGGGGCATCAAGCAGGGAACGAAGGTTTACTGGAATCCTGTGGGGGGAAACCCTAGATATGGCTGCCATACAGTCCCTTCTATGGTGGGAGAGGGGGTTCGAGGTCCCTAGGAGTCTCGTGAAGTGTCCTTCAATGATCCCAAAATTATCTTCTTCCGTATTGCATACATTGCCATTTGAGTCTAGCAATAAGGGGATCGATTCTCTGTTATGTTTCCTTTTAAGGATACGACACATCTCTTTGGTGGGTTTGTCGGCTTTGCCAGCCCACCACTCCTTGAAGAAAATTGGCAAATTTTTCCTTTGTATTTCTTCCTCGTATCTCAAGAGCGCTGTGATTTTTCGAAGGCCTTTCTGGGATTGAGATTTTCCTTTGTTAACTTCCTCCTCGAGCCTCCAGAGCCTATGATAAAGAGCTTCTCTACGAGCCCGCCGCACAGTCTCGAGCATCTTCCTAGATCTAATCATGATATGTCTTGACTTATCGACCGCTCTTCTCCAGCACTTGGCTGGGGACAAACCAAAGGCGAACACCTCTTTCCACACATCAGCAATTTCTTGATGGACGAAGGGGAGAGAGAAGGAGGGCGCGCTAGCGTGGAACCAAGGAGCCTTACGGATCTTGGTGAAAGGTTGGAAAGTGATAATGATCGGGTAGTGATCAGAGATGGTGAGGTCAGTGCATTGTGAGAGGGAAGGGTGGCCCCACTGATGAGAAAAACTCTGAGAAATGTAGCATCTATCAAGTCTAGCTTTCCTCAGGTCCTCACCCGCTTGGAGATTTGACCAAGAAAAGCCATTCGAATCTTTGAATTCGACCAAATCCAAGTGCAGTTTGGTTTTGTCCCACGTTTCTTTCTCCCGACTATCGATGATCTTGCCCTTGACCATCCATCTGTCCATAGGGTCCTCCACCATGTTGAAGTCACCGCAAATAAGCACGTTGTGGGGGAGCGAGTCCAAGGCAAGTGTTTAATCTCTCTAACTCCCCATTAGGGGCATACAGGGAAACTAAAGTAAAACAAAAAGGAGCACCAAAAGAAACAGCAATCCATCGATGGCATTCATCTTCAATGGAGTTCTCAAGCTTTTCAAACCAGAATTGATTAATACCGATTACCGTTCCACCGGACCCACGCTGGTGTGTCGTAGAAATCCAAACATGTGTCGAGGAGACATGTCTAAGCCGTTTCTGGAGGTCTTCTCCATCAATTTTAATCTCTTGAATACATATAAATTCTGGGTTTAGGCTAATGTCACGAAGCCATTGACCAATGATGGTCGCTCTTGAGGGGTCGGTTAGCCCTCTAGCATTTAGCGAGATGATGATCATTGTCGTAGTGAGCCCTCTTTGCGGGAGGGAGCTTTGTCCTTTCTTTTCTTGGATTCATCTTTCTTTTTCGCTGGGAACAGATCCCGATTTAGCAATAAGTTCTTGTGGGGGCTTTTCCAGGGTAGCTCCATAGGTTGTTTCCCTTTGCGGGATGCCTCCTGCTGGGAAGAACTGGGCACCGTTTTCGACACCGTTTCCGGAATAGTCGATCCGATGATGGAACTTTCGCTATCCATGTTATCTTCGTTACTAGTAGTAAAGTCGTCTTCTTTGCTTGTAGAGTAACCCTCCTGGAAGGTTTCTTTATTGTTAGGGATCTCTAGGGCTTTGTCGATGGTTTCCACCTCAAGTTGGTTCCTACCTGGGTAGTCGAACTGATTGATCTCCTTTTCCAGATGCGAAGTTGTACAAGAAGTACGGCAGGTTAGGGAGCTCAACCCAGAGAGGGTACCGGAGCAGTTTCGATTTGTCGGGAGTAAAATCAGGGGACCATCTGAATAGGCACAGGGTGGCCCGACCGAGTTGCCAGGTTCCGACACTTAGGGCTCGAAACGCCATATCTTCGTTTTCAAAGACTAGCAACATGTGACTTGCCGGTAAGAACTGGCACTTACAAACAATTAGCCCACGGGGGAACCACTCGTTGCGAAGCCACTGTCGCACGGTTTCGAGCGGGGGCCTAGCGCCAAACATTTGGCCGACGAGACAAACTTTCTTGAGCTCCTCCTGAGTTGACAGAATTGCAGATCTACTGAGGGAGATAGTGGGGGGTTCAACACCCTCGGAGGCCCCAAGGGCGGCACAAGATCCCCCCTCCAACAGAGAGGCTAGGTTACCGGTCTCCCTCGGAGGAGGGGCCAGATTACTTCTCACAAGTGAGGGGGTCGCCAAATCCATGACAAGGGCCTAACAAGAAAAGAACCACCCCCTACCCAAACTTCGAAACAAAGAACCCACGAGCGTCTCACATTTAAGCCCTTCTCTTTTTTCTTTCTTGCTTCTTCTTTTCTTCTCTTGATTTTCTTTTGTTTTTTGATTTCTCCTAGTTTATAAAATCTTTGTAGACACTAAAGCCAAAGCAAAGCCACTCTATCGCCAAGGTGGCAAACGTGGCACTTTTTTTTTTCAATTCTTCACGACGAGGAGACTACCTTTGAACATTAACCTTCTAAACTCCGATTGGTAACTTAAATCTCAACGAGTGAAAACCCCGCGCGCGAGAACCATGGGTCCGCCTGACATAAGGGAAAGTGAAAGCTGTCTGTCACGCCCCAAAATCACGATAGATGGTATGCACTCAGGCGATAGGCAGTTTTCCACCATCACCGCGGGGAGCGAATAGATGAGAGAAAGACACTTTTTGGACCGCGATAAATGGTTTGGCGCCGAGAAACCAGGAAAACTCGCGACTGATGGTAAAGCCACCGCGATAGACGGTAAAGAACTCCCGCGGTAAACGGATTTGAAGCCTCCGCGATAGACGGTCAAGAACTCCCGCGATAAACGGTTTTTGAAGCCTCCGCCGATAGACGGCCTTCACCACGACAGATGGACTTCCCTGCGATAGACGGCCTTCCCCCGAGAGCTTCTGTCCGTCGCTCTTAGCTTGCCGGTGGATGCGCGTAGCAGCGACAGCA
>CM035406.1:161658521-161661021 GCA_020310875.1 Ceratopteris richardii
GAAGAGGAGGATTCTTCCTTGCCTCAATCCATGTGTACTTCTCTCTTTGCGTGTGAACTCTCTTCCTTATCTCCTTTCTCTTGTCATGATATTCGAATCAGTGTGGTTGTAGAGAGCCCATGGACAAGGTCGACAATGAAGACTACATGAGAAGGCATGGAGAATGTGCACTTCAGAAACAATCTCAAATTGCTACAAAATTTGGTGTGAAGGTAAAAGGCATCAAATATTTTCCATAGTTAACACTTTAGGTTCACTTGTTTTGCTCAGATTTTAGTTTCAAATCATCTCACTCTTTGTTTTGATCCCACAACATGGGGCCCACTAAAAGAACAAGTCAATTTGCAAAATTATAACTTCCATTCTGTTTGCATCTCCAAGGTATTCCAAATCTAAAATTTCAAGCGATTCCATGTATTATTGATACATGAAAATTGTGTTTTTCTAATATTGAATTGTGAAGTCACAGTGTGATAATATTCAAGTAGAGGTACTATTTCTAGTGTTTTGCAGTATTGTAAGTTGCCATAAAAATGGAAAATTATGATGGAATGATTCAACTTATGAGGGCTAAGTTAGATAAGAACAATTTTCATGCTTGAAGATTCAGAATGACAAATTTCCTAATGGGAAAAGGCTATTGCAAGTACATCAAAGGAGATAATGAAAAGCATCTATAGCTACTAGAAAGGAATCAGGCTACAAACCACTTAAGAGCATATGAATAGTGGAACTAAGGAGAACGGAAGGTAATGCATTGGTTTTCTCTTAGCATACAAGATAGGATGATTGGGCACATATAGGATACCAAAAATCCAAAAAGATCTTGAAATAGTTTGGTCACATTGTATGAGACCAATAGAAAGGCACCAAAATTGCAACTCAAGAATGGGTTGCATGTACTAGAGAGAAAAATCAAAACAACAAAAAGGAACAAAATAACTATGCAGTGCACATGATTTGTAAAACTTGATCATGGTCCAACATCACATAATGAATACGGTGTTTGTTGATGTTTCAAAATCCAATGGTAATGTTTGGTATGTTGATTTAGGTGCTTCAAATCACATCACCAGCCATGCAAAATGGTTTACTAGTTTGCAAAAATTTATAGTTCCTAGATTTGTTGAAACAAGCAATGATACATCACATCCTATTGGGCATACAAGAAACATAGCACTATCCATGGAGGATGGGAAGGTAAAACATCTTGTTGATGTACTTCACGTTCTCAATATAAAAAAGAACCTAGTTTTTGTTTGAAAAATGGTTAGCCAAGGATTACCATTCAGGTTCAATTTTGATGGTTTATATGTAGAAGGGTACAAACAAAATGGAATGATGATTTCCAAAGGGAGCAAAGTGGGTAGGATGTTCATCTTCAATGTGCAAATTCCTTAAATGAGTGAAGCCATGTTTGCAAAAGTTTCAAGTGTTATCACTCACATAGAGATTTGGCACAAGCAAATTATACATGCAAACTTGTAGAGGCTTGTCAATGGACAAAGGAGCTTGTCAATGGACTACCAAATTTCAAGGTTTCAAATATGCACAACGTATGTGAAGCATATTAATTTGATAAAAAATTAAGGGCATCATTTCCATGTGATAACCATGTTAGTAAGAGTGTGCTAAAAATAGTACCTATAGATGTTTGGGGTCCTAGAAATACCACATCTATGGGAGGTTGCAGGTTTTATGTCACTTTCCTTGATGTTCGTGCATGAAAAGTATGGGTATAATTCATAAAGAAGAAGAGTGAGGTGTTTACTCAATTGCAAAACTTCAAGCCTATGGTGGAAAAGTAGACAAGAAAGCATATTCAGACATTAAGATCTGGTGGAGGAGGTATATATATATATATATAAATATATATATATATATATATATATATATATATATATATATATATATATATATATATATATATATATATATAAACACACCACAACTAAATGGCATTATTGAATGCAAAAATAGACATATTGCCAAAATGGCATGATCCTTGATGGATGAGAAAAATATGCCTAATTGTTATTGGGCAGAACTTGTGCACATTGTTGTACACATCATAAATAGAACTATAACTATTGTTTTGTATCATGTTACACCTGAAGGGAAATTTACAACTAAGAAGTCCAACTTATCACATATGAAAGTATTTGTTTGTATTGCGTATGCACATGTTCCAAATGAATTGAAGATAAAACTTGACCCAAAAGAAAAAAAAAATGTATCTTGATTGGGTATGCACAAGCAAAAGGGATACAAATGCTACAACCCAATCATACATTAGGTGAAGGTAAGCAAAGATGTGATGTTTGATGTGATGGTAGGCTATTACACTGGTGCAAAAGGACTTAATGTTGACTCAAATGAAAAAGGAAATGTTGAAAACTCAAGCACAAACTATCAAGTTCTAAGTGTACTACATGTTTCACCAAGCAATAGTTCCAACTCAAACCCATGCAGTGGAAGATTATGTAGAAATTCTAGTCCA
>CM035406.1:161666021-161676021 GCA_020310875.1 Ceratopteris richardii
GCAAGTACTGCAATAAGCGTTCCAACATTTATCTCTATTAAATTTCCTTGCCATCTTGCTTCTGCCTGTTTTGTCATCCTTGGGCCTACATAAATATTTCTTTCTGGTGGATGTATAAAACTTTGAAGTGCATCTGCATTACATGCTTGGGCCACATTCACGGATCTTTGTGTACAAAAATCCCATGTGAATGGAACATCAACTGGCCAGTGACCTGCAATTGTATACTGTATAATCTCTTCTTGATGATTGAAAAAGTCCTCCCACCAAGATACATCTTGATCTCCAGCATATTTTTTTGCACGCTCAATATGTCTCTTCTTTTCAATGAGTGCATGCATCCAACTTTTACTTTGATCAACCACACTTCCACATCTTTCTGTATTGTTTTTATCTTCATATGGTGATTGTTCTGCACCATACACTGTTACAGTAGACAAATTAGGCACCTGCAATAAGAATCTGCATCCCTCTTTAGGCTCCCACCCAAGAGAAGATGAATACTGCTTTGCAAATAAAAGGGTTATTTCATCAACCCTCCTCATCAAGAATACATGGTTGAAACTAATATTGTGCAATGGAGCCAAAACCTTAGCACTGTTATCAAGGCCCATTGAGCAAAAGTGCTTAAAGTCATAAATCTGTGTGAGGTGTTGAACTTCTGGTTTTGGAGTATATGCTTCTGAAATCAGCTCAGATAAAATCGGAAGAGTAAAAGCATTGTTACGTGCCAACTTCTTAGAGAAAGTACTGAACATTTGATCAATGTGATCATGAGTGTGGCCAACCAGAAGAAAATTTACCTTAACCTTCTGAAATACCTGTTTCTCAACAAGCATGCTTAAATATCCAAAGACTGTAGAATTTTTATTCTCTCTTGGAGTATTATCTAGTTGCAAATATAGAGTTGGTGGCAAAAGACCCTTCCATGATTGCAAAACACGATGAATGACAGTAACTGTAAGGTTTGGATCATTATGCACATTCGGATATGTGAAGAAAACCTTGGACATTACAGTTCCATTGTATACCAAAGCACCAACCAAATGCATTTGCACAAGGACTTCATCTCCAATGTCCTTAGGGATGCGATAAAAATGTGGCAAACAAGTTTTTTTTTGATCCATACCATCGATCAACAAACACATATAACGCTCCGGATTTCTGAGTGCCTTACTTCGATGATGAATTGCTTTCTTTCTCTCTAATGCTTGACTGTCACGATGGTTGTTAAGAAGGTTTTTAAAATTATGCTTTTCCTGTGGTGTTGTAGCCCCTTTTGCCATGTTCTTCAAAGTGGCACAAACTGAACATTCACCCATTCTAACTTTACGAGGAATAGAAACATTGTTAAACTCCTCCTTCCATAATCGAGTAAAGTGACGATACAACACATACTTCTCATTTCTATTTTCCATGTCTTCTCTATATATTTGAAATACCTCTCGACGAGTAAAGTTATCTGACAAGTGCAACCTTCCAGTTGTAGGCATAACTTCACAATGCAAGCTAAAATAGTTCATCATCCAATTCATTGCATGACGTCCAACAGATCCTTTGGTCCCACCATGGAACGTATCCAAAATGAGATCCCCATTCAAAAACCCTTGTTGAACCCTATGTATTCTAAAATTTCCTACACCCATTGCAATTTTAAATGCAGCCCTACAGCATGGCATCCCTTGAGTAAAGAAATATTCAAAACCAACACGCGTTACTGACATGTTATCCTCAATCATTTGCATGCAAGAAACAAGGTATATATCTTGCCTTTCACTATCTAAATGGAGGAATTTTTCTCTTATGTGCTTTAGTTTCTTCATCCCTAAATTATACAAGCATTTCAAACCACAACAATGCTTCACAATATCCAATGCAATCTGTCTATCTGAAGTAAGAAATTTAAATCTTTTTCAACTTACTTCACGAGACCTTCTTTTAAATCGTAGATTGAGCTTGCTTTGCTTTTTCGTTGCTCCACATGCACTTGAGTCAGAAGGGAGATCAATGGTTGGATCAGATGGGAGATCAAGAGGTGCATTTGTATGAGCAGCATTGCACTGTGAATTGGATAACTTAAATGAATCAACAGAAAACATGGAATCATCAGCACGTTCTAAATCATAGGGATCATCACTTCTCTGGAAAGGCTCAACTGAGAACAATGAATCAATATGAGCAGAGGAAGCTGATGCCCAAGCATCCACTGAAAAGATTGAGCTCATCTTCACTGAGTTCACAGAAGACTGAAGATGAATGACCTTTTTAAATAAGTCAAAATCCGAGATCAAGTGAAGATATCACATCAAATGTCACATCAAGAAGATATGAAATCAAAAGCTTATTAAAGTACATTAAATAACATAAAACATCAAATTACATCAAATCACTTAATTACTCAAATATACACTAATAAGGGAACCAAAGATTTGATTCACTTTTGATTCAAATGAGAAACACAGTTGATTTCTAACTTCATATGAGTCATTCAGTCTAAGCATTGTGAATGAATCAAAATATATCAAAGTTGTGTTCCAACAGGAATATATAATAATATTGTTTGGAGAAATTTTACAAGAAGAAATTTTACAACTGGAATATATCCAAGTTGAGTTCCAACTGGAATATGCTATGCCATTGAACACTATACAAGAAGAAATTTTACATTTGGTTAAGATTTCAAGGATTATGTTTTATTGTGGTCTTGGCTAGATATCAAAGAGGTAGATGAAAGTATATTGAAAAAGAACTATGTGTAAAAGAGGCACACAGAAAGTATATTCATACATTGATTTTCCATTTCAACAATGTGTTACAAGATAAATGTGAATATGAACTAAAGTGTGGAGGATAACACTATAAAGATGTCATTAATCTCACAACTTAGACCTAATTTTCTCCCAAGCAACAGACTCTAAGAAAAAACATCTACATGAGATTAGAAATCCTCATGTACATACCATACTGTTGCCATTGAAGTTTAATTTCCATGCAAATGTATATAAATAGTTGCAAGGTTCTGTACTAGAATGTTTATTCATAGTGATTTTCCATTTAAACAGTGAGTTACAAGATAAATGTGAGTATGAACTAAAGTGTGGAGGGTAATACTATGAAGATGTCATTAGTCTCCCACATTTAACACAACTTTGACTTGATTTTCTCCCAAGAAAGAGATTCTAAGAAACAAATCTCTACATGAGTTTAGACATCCTCATGGACATACCATACTCTTGCCATTGAAATGTAATTTCTATGCAAATGTATATAAATAGTTGCAAGGGTCTATGAATATTTCATTAAAGTGGCTCTGAAACAGCCTATTTGTGTGGGTGCTATTCCCTGGTTAGATAAGTTGACAGATCTAGTTAGCAAGTGGACTCATTCAGTTAGATCCAGTTAGTTTCTGGTTCAAGTTACCCAATTGCCTATAAATACCAGAGAAGGAGATCATTCGCATTTTCAAAATCCACGAGCAAGAGAGAGCAGCAGAGCACAGACAGCCATGGAGCACAGAGGTCAGCATACCAGCAAGCCAAGTCTGATGGAGAAGAAGAATGTTGGCAAAAGTACCAAGAGGTAGACAAAATCATAACATAAATAAAGATTCCAAAAAGATTCCCTCTGTATGTCTGTGTAAATATCTCATTTCTAGGTCTTTATTTTTCTTGCATCTAGAAATATGGATCCAAAGCATGTACAGGTCGATGCCTGGCATCGACTTTAAGGTGTAAGTCGATGCCAGGCATCGACTTAGGATTGCAAGTCGATGCCAGGCATCGACTTGCAGGAGCAAGTCGATGCCAGGCATCGACTCGTGGGTGCAAGTCGATGCCTGGCATCGACTTGCAGCCCCAAGTCGATGCCTGGCATCGACTTGCAGGTGCAAGTCGATGCCAGGCATCGACTTGTCGGTGCAAGTCGATGCCTGGCATCGACTTGCAGCCCCAAGTCGATGCCAGGCATCGACTTGGGCCCAAAAAACGATGCCAAGCATCGACTTGCTGACATCAACATGCACCCTCAAGTCGATGCCAGGCATCGACTTTTGGGTCCAAAATCGATGCTTGGCATCGGCTTTTGGGCCCAAGTCGATGCTTGGCATCGACTTTTGTGCCCAAGTCGATGCCAGGCATCGACTTTGTGTGCAAGTCGATGCCAGGCATCGACTTGAGGGTAAAAGTCGATGCCAGGCATCGACTTGGCCCAAAAGTCGATGCCAGGCATCGACTTGGGCCCAAAAGTGGATGCCAAGCATCGACTCTTGCACCCCCAACTCGATGCCTAGCATCGACTTTCACCCTCAAGTCGATGCCTGGCATCGACTTGCACACAAAGTCGATGCCTGACATCGACATGGACTTAAACATCGATGCCTGGCATCTACCTTAAGCTCAAAATCAATGCCTTGCATGGACTTGGGCCTTTGAAACCACATTTACATTTGATCTGATATTTCCAATTGCTTTCAGGGATGCGGAGTACAAGGATGAAAGGCCCATCAAGAAGCTCAGAGTCACCATGGGCTCTGCTGACCAGCAACGTGACAAAGGCAGTGGTCACCAAGCAAAGCCAAAGAAAATTATTGCACCATTATCCTCTGAGAAGGCCAGCAACCCACTAGGAATATCCTCAGGTGGACAGAGTAGCATAAAAATTCCTGTGGAGGATCCAAATATGAAGGAAAGGTCGAGGGAGACAGAGGTCATGAAGACAGATCGTCCACTTCGGGACATGACAAATCTCGAATGGTGCCTTCAGTACGTTGAAGAGAAGAATGCAGTCCTCCTTGTGTTCGCAGGGGCCTATGGCAGAGGAAAGATCACGACAACACAAGGTTTTCAGTATGGACTTGTTTACAAATTGGATTATGAAGATGAAGATTCTGACAACCTGCTTTTCTTGGTGGAGACATCCAAGGGATTAAGAAATGTCATATGCAAGATGGAATTCTTGTGCCCAGAGTGTTGTGTTCCAGAGGAGCTAGCTCAGATATGCAGAGACTCAGTGAATTTCATCAAGGACCTGATGCCATGGATACAGGGCAATATCATGCCAACACAGCACAAGAAGACGACCCCTGTAAAGGCAAGGGGTAAGCAGAGTGTGCAGAAAAAGCCCCAAAAGAAAAAGAAGATAATTGCAGAAGAGGACTTTTCTGACTCAAGCTCTAGCTCTGGGGACATCATTGTTGCACCTGGTGGAGAGCTTGCATCTGGTGTGCTTGGCACTGAGCAGAATAAGATGAGGGAGGACATAGCTAGAAGAAAAATTGTGAAGAAGGGGCAGTTGTTCCACCTGCCTATTAATATTATCCACAGGCCACCAGTGGATCCAGTCACAGGGAGGAGGCCCCTTGAGATCAGGGAGCCACATAATTTGCATGTCCAAAATCTTAAGAAGAAAATGAAAATTAATCCTCATGCTACTGTTGTGCCATTCCTTGTCATGGTGGATCCGCATGAGTGCAGCTGTGTGGAGGATTTCAACGAGAATTTGTTTGAGGAGTACACTTATTATGTGATTGGAGGTTCACACTCTGCAGAGGCTCGTAGACAGTTAGTGAAGGAGCACCCTACTACATTTTTCTTTAGGTATGCAGAGTGTAAGATATATGCTGGTCTTACAACTGAGGAAGCCAAGCTTCTTGCTTGGGATCACAACAACGACAATGACTACAGGCAGAAAATGTCCTCCATAGAGAGAATTCGGTTCTTCCACCATGAATACGAAGATTGTCTTGTGAAGGAAGCTGGGAGAATACATCCCAATCTACGAAAGCAATGCCTTATTGAGGTTGGAATTGCATTGGATGAGAATAGAAAGTCAGATGCTTTGAGGAAATATGATCCATGGTTTCAACTGGCATTCAGATCAGGTGAGATCTGGGATCTTCAGGATAGAATCTTCACAATGTGGGAGCACAAGGAGGTCAAGGGCCAGAAGCAACGAAAGTCGAGGCCAGACCCACAAATTGATCTGAGGGGAAAGGGAAGGAAAGTTGACCTTTCAATTGAAGAGGCTCCTGAGGACATGAAGCTGACCCCATGGAGGGCCCTTCAAGGAATCAAGGATGATAAATTGATCATATCAACTTTGTCAAGGGTAATCTCGAAGGAGTTGAGCCTCGAGGAGATGGTGACTGAGCTCAATAAGTATGTATGTTATTCTCAGATCCTTTTTCCCTCCTCCCATGCTTCTTGTCTAACCTAGTCTCTTTTATATTTATGTGTCTGTAGTCATAAAGTGTACATGAAGATTCAGGAGGTGATGATGAAGAGGCTGGGTTGCTTTTCTTGGGCAGAGGTCCAAGCAGACTATCCAACCACATCATCCTACAAAGCCTTATCAGAATATTTCATCCTGTTTCGTGATTGGGTAGATTCTCTTATCAGAATATTTCATACTAAACAATTTGATGCATTGCATGGCATCAACATGGGGGCATAAGTCGATGCCTGGCATCGACTTGGGGGCATAAGTCGATGCCTGGCATCAACTTGCAGCATAAGTCGATGCCTGGCATCGACTTGCAGCATAAGTCGATGCCTGGCATCGACCTGCAACAAAAGTCGATGCCTGGCATCGACCTCGTGGCAAAAGTCGATGCCAGGCATCGACTTAGGTCCCTAGGTCGATGCCAAGCATCGATTTTTAGTAGAAGGTCGATGCCTAGCATCTACCCCAACAAGAAATCGATGCCATACATCCGTTCTTTATGTTCTGTTTGTTGTACTGAAGAGCTCTTCTAATTATTTTTCCAATTTGTTCTGCAGAAACCAAGGAAAAGTAAGTCTACAGAGGTACTAGATGATTGCCCCCCTGCATTCCTTGCTCACATTCAAAGAGCAAGGCATGAGAAATCTAGACTGAAAGCGAAGGAGATGGATTTTGATGATGAACCCGATCTTAAATGTTTCTCCAATCCCCTAGACCCCCTTAGGCCTGTATATTACAATGTGTTCTGTAGTGATGTAAATAATATTTGTTCTGTTGTGCCTAGAAAACATTTCTCCCTTCTCATAGCGGACATACCCTATGGATTTAGGATGTTAGGATCAGTTAATGATGATGAACCCTTCAAACACCCTCAGATTCGGAAGATGGTCACTGATTTTGCAGAGTTGACTATGTCTCCTCTTTGGAGGATAGTAATTTTCCATAGCAGAGACCAGTCTTTCTCTGTTTCAACTGCTCTGAAGGCAAGATGTCATGCTGCTGAGTGCCTCACTTGGTAAGTAATCTTCTTTCTATCTCCATGGCTTTAATGATGCCCTATGTGACTCATAGTTCTTTTTTGCAGGGTGAAGACAAACGTAAATCACACTCCTTTGCATCGGTTTGTGAGTGCCACTGAATGCATTACAGTGGGCTATTATGATGAAGTAAGCAAAAGGAGAGTCAGGGAGCATTGCAATGAGAATGGGATCTCAAATGTGCTCATGTTCCTAGCCGTTACCAAGAAACTTCGTCATGTAGCTGGGGACATGACATTGGTTAACCCTTATCAGAAGCCACAAAAACTCATAATGAGATTGCTTCAGCTATTTTCCAATGATGATGACTGGGTCCTAGACCTTTTTTCGGGCACAGGTAATTTCAATTTTCACAATTTTCATTAGTCATTGTTGATTGAAGCCTCTAAGAGGTTTTCTGCTGTTTCAGGAACGACTCTGGCTTGCTCCTTAAAGATGTTCAGGCACTGCATAGTTGTGGAGAAGGATGATGCTCAAGTGAGCTTCATTAGAATGAGAATCAATGGGCTGAATGAATGCCCAGATGAAGACCAAGAGGTTGGAAGGAAGCACATTGCAGATACGGAGAGATTCCAAGCAGCTTCAAGGGAGCATGTTCCCCCACTTGCAGATGAACCTGGGGACATGGCTGACCTTGAAGAGCCAATCTTGGAGCAAGAGAGGCAAGATAGGTGTTCTAATGTGCCAGAGGATACCAATACCCTTGAGCCTGAGGAAAGCTATGATCAGCTTCTATTGTAGATTCACATAACTCTTGTAAAACACATGAAATGTAAAAGATCATTTTAATGGAAATATAATTTGGAGTTCTGCTTCCACTTGGTGTTCAGCTTGATTTATCTTGAGCATTTCTCTGATCATGTGTGAATGTTTCTTAGTATAATTTTGTTGAATATTATCTTCTCTTGGGAATGCTTTTGTGAAGTGTATTTCATATTCTGTTAATATGGCCAGGCATTCAATGGGGATCTTAACCATACAAAGGGGATGATCTTAATTGCCTTGTTAAAATGCTCTGATTTTTACAACACATGTACTCTAATTTTCGAGTAACTCTTAATTAGCTATCTTCTGTGCTTGCTGAGGTTATAGATGTAATGAAGGAGCTTCGCGAATTCTTACATGTACCTTTTCAACTCTAATCTATTGTCCAAGATCATGATGTGGGATTCTTGGTCATGCTCAACAACTAGTTTTCATGGCAGCAAGAATTTTAGTATATCTATCTTGACTACTTGGGATATGAGATCAAGCTTCTAAAGACAATATTTACAAGCAAGACTCGTGATGCTTTCTAGATATTGTAAAATGCCCACTTTTTTGCTTCATATAATGGTATTTAGGTAAAAAGAAAAAGAGAACATGTCTTTGTTCTCCTTTGTTGTGACTCAGTGTTAAAGAAAGAAAGAAAGAAAGATAGATAGATAGATAGATAGATAGATAGATAGATAGATAGATAGATAGATAGATAGATAGATAGATAGATAGATAGATAGATAGATAGATAGATAGATAGATAGATAGATAGATAGATAGATATATAGATAGATAGATAGATAGATAGATAGATATATAGATAGATGGATAGATAGATAGATACATACATACATACATACATACATACATACATACATACATACATACATACATACATACATACATACATACATACATACATACATACATACATACATACATACATGCATACATACATAGATGGATAGATAGATAGATAGATAGATAGATAGATAGATAGATATATAGATAGATAAAAGATAGATAGATAGATAGATAGATAGATAGATAGATAGATAGATAGATAGATAGATAGATAGATAGATAGATAGATAGATAGATAGATAGATAGATAGATAGATAGATAGATAGATAGATACATAGATAGATAGATAGATAGATAGATAGATAGATAGATAGATAGATAGATAGATAGATAGATAGATAGATAGATAGATAGATAGATAGATAGATAGATAGATAGATGGATAGACATATGGATAGATAGATGGATAGATAGATGGATAGATAGATAGATAGATAGATAGATAGATAGATAGATAGATAGATAGATAGATAGATAGATAGATAGATAGATAGATAGATAGATAGATAGATAGATAGATAGATAGATAGATAGATGTTGGTGCATATCAAGCCTTCACACATTGGCTTGGAATCTTGGAACCTTGGAAGATGGACTTGGAACCCTTGAAGGATATCTCTACATGAAGGATAAAGCATAGGAACTCATACTTATGAGTTATTATCTTTTACTCATTGTAAAAAGGTCTATATGACTTGGCATTCATTTACATCACACCTAATTGATTAAGTCGTGGATTTTTTGGGTGGAATGATTGGAGAGAATATCTCCTTAATTCTAGAGTAGAGAATATAGGAGATTTGAATTTGAATTCAAATTCAAATCTCAACTCATTCTCTATAAAAGACACAATCAAAAAGTCGCGGTTAGTCCTGCCACTTCAGCTCACTCCCCGAGTCATTTTGATCATTGTAACTCATTGTGTGTGAGTGCTACTTCATAGCCAACATCACAATACCTCATTTAGCTGTGCTTGGCAAGCTAATGAGATTGTACAAACACATATATCAATAGAAGTATACATTCATCATCTCTGTTTTGTCTGAGTCACCTATTCTAAGTCTGTCAACTTCATCAGGGCATATCTCTGGATCTACTGAACCAAATCACGAGATCTATAGCT
>CM035406.1:161683521-161691021 GCA_020310875.1 Ceratopteris richardii
AACAATGCCATTCTGTTGTGGTGTGTACCTACATGAAAAGTGGCATCAAATTCCATGACTTTTCAAAAAGTTGTTGAACTCTTTTGACATGTATTCACCTCCTCCATTAGACCTTAATGTTTGAATATACTTTCCTATCTGCTTTTCCACCGTAGCCTTAAAATTTTGGAAGTGCGCGGACACCTCACTCTTCTCTTTCATGAAATATACCCATACATTGTGTGTATGGTCATCAATAAAATTAATATAAAACCTACAACCTCCCATAGGTGTGGTCTTTGCAGGACCCCAAACATCTATATGTACTATTTCTAGCACATTCTCACTAACATGCTTGCCATGTGGAAATGATGCTCTTGATTGTTTACCAAATTCATAGGTTGCACATACCTTTTGCATCTCTCCAACCTTGAAATTTGGTAGTCCATTGAAAATCTCCTTTGACTTCATTAATTTTAGCCTTTGCAACTTTGCATGTCCAATTCATTTGTGCCAGATATCTATATCAACAATAATTCCTACACCTTTTGCAAACATGGCTGCATTCATTTTAGGAAGTTTCACATTTAAGGTAAACATCTTACCCACTTTGTTTCCTTTGGCAATCAACCTTCCACCTTGTTTGTACTCCTCTACATATAACCCATCAACATTGAACCTCACTTGTAATCCCTCTTCAACCATTTGTCCAATAGAAACCACATTCCTTGTTATATTTGGAACATGTAGCACATCAGCAAGATCTATTACCTTCCTATCCTCCATAGACAATGCTATGTTTCCAGTATGCTCCATAGTGTGCTTTGTCATTACTTGTTTCACCATATCAAGGAACTTGCAATTTTTGCAAACTAGTTAACCGTTCTGCATGATTGGTCATGTGATTTGAAGCACTTGAATCAACATATTAGATAGATAGATAGATAGATAGATAGATAGATAGATAGATAGATAGATAGATAGATAGATAGATAGATAGATAGATAGATAGATAGATAGATAGATAGATAGATAGATAAATAGATAGATAGATAGATATATAGATAGATAGATAGATAGATAGATAGATAGATAGATAGATACATAGATAGATAGATATATAGGTACATACATACATACATACATACATACATACATACATACATACATACATACATACATAAATACATACATACATACATAGATTGATAGATTGATAGATAGATAGATCAATAGATAGATAGATAGATAGATAGATCAATAGATAGATAGATAGATAGATTATTTTGAAGGTTATTTTGAAGGTTGAATGTTTTTAAGTTTAGTAAAAGGGTTTTAACTCCACAATGAGAAGAGAATCACCTAGAGCTTGGGAATTGATTCTTGGAAGATAATGTGAATTACAAAATAATAATATATTCATCCTATACATGTTGAACAAGCATATTCTTTTGCAAAAACCCTAATGCTCATTGTTGTTGGCAATTCATTTATGTTCAACCTAGAGGTTGCCCATTGTTTGAAACCCGACCTTACAAAATTGAAGAAAATCATGATGATGATTCATCATCAAATATTAACATATCGACATGAGAGAGAGAGAGATAATCATTCTACGTGATTGTGAGAACTTTATACATAATGAAGAAAATAGCAATTTATGCGATGACGCTATAGATGATGAAGAGGAAGAACTATCAAAAAATCCATTCACAAATGAATTCATTCACAAATGAATTCATTCATGAAAACACAACGTTCGCAATAGAAGAAATGATAGAAATCAATAAAGCCAATGAAGATGAGACTCTGCCAATGTTTTTATGATAATGATAATGAAAATACTTGAAAAGATCTACTTGCAGTCTCAATATTCATGGAAGATCCCAAGTCCTTCTCCTTAACTTAATTTTCCCATGTATGTATGTATTTATTTATGCATGTGTGTATGCATGTATGTATGTAATATGTATGCATTTATATATGTAATATGTATGTAGATATGTATGTATGTATGCATGTATGTATCTAATATGTATGCATTTATATATGCAATATGTATATGCATGTAGGTATTTATGCATGTGTTATGTATGCATGCATGCATGTATGTATGTATGTATGTACCAAAGAGTCTCTACCAACGTAGGGAGAGTTGTGTGTGCTTGAATTTGAAATTGGAATCCCTTGGGATGGTTGCCAACTTCTGAGTAGCGTTATTCCTATGGTAGTAAGCATACATAGGGCACACGACTATTATTCGGTTCATGGAACATGAAATTAGTCCTAAGGGTGAGAGTGTGTTTCCCACAATATATAGGGACACAAAGATAGCTCATCTCCATGTGGTGTGCTCTATAAACAAACTTGCTATCTATATCTTGTATGGCTAAGAGGTCATCTACTCACAAAATGTATATCTCTAACTTGTAATTATTCTCTTAAATACAAAATAGATATCAATTTCAAAGTTGAGTGATGCAAAAAGAAAGTGAACAATAAAAGGATTGAACAATTGAAAAAATAATCAATAATTGTGCAGAATTGAAGGTTCTTGAAAAGCTTAAGAGATAGGAGCGTTACCTAAAAGAATACAGATGGCACTTCTAATAACAAAATTCTTTTTAGTTTTTTATATGGAATATTTATTTACCTCTCATATCGAAGCCTTCAAGTCTATAAATGAATTTTGTTTCTTTATTTTATAGTTGATTTAATATCTCTTTTTTGAATTTCTTCTTGAATCTTATAGGCGAATTCATGAACTTAAAGCTTTTTATCAAGGAATTTGTGAAGCACTATAGGATTCTTATTAAGCAACAACATATTCAACTCCATCATTCTACATGTTGAATCGTTGATCATAGGGAGCCAAAAGTTTGAATTTGAATTCAAATTTTTGCTCATTCTCTATAAAAATGGTCATGGAAAAGTCACGGGTAGAACTCATCACTCCCGAGCCTCTCATTACTGATATTGAGTGTGTGTGAGGCCTACACTCTAGCTCACAGCTATCTACACCATTAGGCAATGATTTTCATGCCAACGGATTTGTATACAAGTGTTCATTAATACATACATTCACATTGTTCATTTCTGAGTTCTCTGTCATACTTCTTGAAAGTCTGTCAACTTGTGGAGTGCATATCTCAGTCATTTCTCCATAAAATTCAGTAATTCAAAGCTTGTTGGATTTCGCTCAAAGTTTTCTACATACTATCAAAATTTGCAGAGATTCTATTCAGCGATTTCAGAGAAATACGCATCGAGGTGATCACTGGTCAAACTCTGCTATAGTCCTAAAAAATCGGGGGTATAGCTTTACTTGCTAAATTGATTTCTCTTAGCATAGTTTATCTTTTTACATCATTCCGCTTGGAATAGTTAGCTTGCTAAGCTAACTAGATACCCCTAAAAGGAATTTTTCCAATTCCTACTGTGTTGTTCATACTGAGCAAAATACCTAGCAGGTATCAAGACATAAATAGAAGGTTTTCTTGAGATTGTGAGTTTTAAAGTTATCTGTTTTGATTCAATCATTACACACATCACTTCCAAAGTAATAAGGTCCACTTATCAAGTCTGAAGCAAAAGAGGGCTGGTACAAAGCAGGTTTTGGCAGTACCCACTCAATCTCTTGGAGCATCCATCCATCTTTCCCAACAGTGGTATCAGAGCAAACTAAGGTAAAATGGGAGATGGTTTTCCTTCATTTATTGATAAATTGGATAGGAAAAACTATCAGGCATGGTCTCTGAGGATGAAGACCTACTTACAAGGAAGGAGTCTTTATGGGAACATCTCAGGAGTTGAGGAATTGGCCTCATTCAAAACAAGAGGATTACCAACAAAGGAAGAACATGAAAAGCTCAACACATGGTGTGCTAAGGATGCATTGGCAAGGTCTTATTTACTCAACTCCATCTCTGATTTTCTTTTGCCACATATTAGAAATTGTAAGACATCCCAAGAGACTTGGGAAACCTTGTCATCATATTTGTCCTCCAACACAAGGGCTAGGAAAAATCAGTTGTGGATTGAATTCACAACATTAAGGAAGCAACCCAAGCAAGCTGTTTCAGAATTTTTCACCAAGATTAAAGATGTAGCAAATCAGTTAGCAAGCATATGAGAAGAGATTGAAGAAGAGTAGATTGTAAGGCAAGTGATCAATGGGATCAAGGATGATGACAAATGGGAAAGCTTCACCACTACCATGGACCTCTACATGGACATGCAAATTCCAGATCTTGCAACTCTCATGGGACAATTGTTCACTCATGAAGCAAAGCTCAACAAGAATGGGGACACATCCAAAGTTAATAACTCTTCTGCCCTATATACTGATAAAAAGTCTAAAGATAAAGGCAAGAGCAAGAAGGTGGAAGATGAAGGCTCTACCTCCCAAGCTAACTATGCAGGGAGAGGTAGATCATCAAGAGGAAGAGGCAGAGGAGGTAAGCAAGGTAGGGGGAGATCCTATAACTCCTCACCATGCAACATTTGTGGTTTATCAAATCATACTACAGATGAGTGTTTCAGGAATTATTAATATTTCAGAGAGGAAGAGGATATCAAAGAGGTGGATATTCACAGTCAAGAGGTAGATTCAACCATCACCAAGGTTACAACAACAATTACAACAACAATTACAATGGCAACTACCAAGGAGGTTTCAAATCCAGAAAGGACTACAACAACTATACAAAGGAGCAAGATGAATCTCTTCTGATCATGAACATGACTTCAAAACCAGGTACTAATGATGACCACCTATTTTACACTGATTCAGGATGCTCAAATCATGTGGCTGGCAATGTAGCACTACTCTCTGATCTTGAGGAACCAAAAGGTAAGCATCAAGTCCAAACAGGTGATGACACCAAGCACTTAGTAGTTTAAGTTAAAAATGTTAAGACTTGTGATGGAAATCAGAATTTATTGAGCAGGGTACTCTATGTACCAACCATTACCAAAAATTTGATGAGTGTTGGACAGATTGTGGAGAAAGGTTTGCAGGTTAGATTCAACCAATATGGAGCATTTGTGGAGGATCCAAGACATGGGTTCAAGAGAATAGCAAAAGGAGAAAAATCAGGTAGAGTTTTCACTTTTGAGCTAGAAGACACAAAGAATATTGCACTATACAGTTATAAAGATCAAACACTTTCAGAACTTGAGATTTGGCACAAAAGATTAGGGCATATAGGAGAAAGAACTTTGAAGTAAATATGCAGGGATCACTGTGTGCTTGGAATACCTAATGTATCCAAGCAACATATGATTTACAAGTGTGGTGCTTGTCAATTTGGGAAGTCTCACAGGTTACCCTTCTCAAGGAAAGGTTACATGCATGAAGATTACCTAGACCTTGTCCATACAGATGTATGGGAACCAAGCAAAGACCCCTCAGTCTCAGGATCAAGGTACTATGTATCTTTCATTGATGATTATAGCAGATGGACTGTATTGTACTTCATGAAGCACAAGGATGAGGTGTTTAATTATTTTAAAAAATATCTTGCACTTGTTGAAAATCAGACACGAAAGAATTTGAAGAGGCTAAGGTCAGATGGAGGAGGTGAGTACTTCTCCAATGAGTTTGAAAACTTCTTGCAGGACAGAGGCATCAAAAGAGAAATCACCACAAGGTATTCTCCTAAACAGAATGGGGTAGCTGAGAGAAGAAATAGGCTAATTGTTGAGACAGTTAGGTTTATGTTGAATGAAAAAAGGTTACCTAACTATCTATGGGTAGAGAGTGTTTCAACTGCCACTTATCTCATAAACAGGTTACCATCTAAATCCCTTGATGGGATGACATCCTATGAAGCATGGCATGGTAAGAGACCCTCACTAGACCATTGCAGGATATTTGGATGTGTAGCATATGTACACATTCCTTCTCAGATAAGAGGTAAGCTAGACCCTAAGGCTGAGAAGTGCATCTTTATTGGATATGATTTGAATAAAAAAGGATACATGTTTTATAACCCTTCCAATAAGGGATTCATGGTGAGTAGAGATGTTGTCTTTGATGAAAATGATTCGTGGTATGAGAATGAATGCAGGAAGGTTAAACTACCCTATGATTTGGAAGAGGACAAGTCTTGCAAAGGAGGAACCTACTCAAAATGAAGACTCAACTTCAGATGATGAAGACACTATCAACCTTGAAGAGTTCAAGGCATGGAAGTCCAAAGGCAAAATGAAGATGAAGAAGCTTGAAGAAATACCTGAATCTTCAAATTAGTCAATCAGAAGATCACAAAGAGAGAGAAAAAAACCTATCAGATATGGGTATGATACATCTCTTGTTACTAAACACTCTGTTTATCTTGCCAAAGATTTGTCAATTGAAGAACCGGGATCATATGAAGAAGCCATAACCAAGACAGAATGGAAAGAAGCTATGGATGAGGAGATTGAAGCACTCGAGAGTGATACATGGGAGTTAGTACCAAAGAAGGACTCCATGAAGGTAATAGGATCCAGATGGATCTAAAAGCTTAGAAGAAAGTATGATGGCACAATTAATAGGTACAAAGCCAGATTGGTAGCCAAGGGTTTTGCACAAACCCAAGGCATTGACTATGAAGAGACATTCTCTCTTGTGGCCAAGATGCCAACTATCAGAGTGTTGGTTAGTGTGGCTGCATCAAAAAATTGGAATATGTACCAATTGGATGTCAAGAATGCTTTCTTGAATGGATGTATTTCAGAGGAGATATATATGTCACAACCTCCTAGCTATGAGGATCCTAAGAAGGTAACATATGTTTGCAAATTAAAAAAGGCTTTATATGGATTGAAGCAGGCACCTAGGGCATGGAATTACAAGTTAACTACATACCTCCAAGACCAAGGTTTTGTTATGAGCAAGGCGGATACTTCTCTATTCATCAAGAGAAGTAATTCAGAGGTAATATACCTATGTGTTTATGTTGATGATATCATACTTACAGGAAATGATGTCAATGGAATCAGACAAATCAAGAGCTAGATGATGAAGGAGTTCAAGATCAATGATCTTGGTCTATTGAAGTATTTTCTTGGGCTTGAGTTAGTTTATACTAACTCTGGAATATACATTACTCAGAAAAAATACATACAGGATATGTTGAAGAAGTTTCACTTGCAGGATGCCAAAGTAGCAAGCACTCCAATGGAGGTAAACCTAAAACTAAGTGCCCATGAAGGTGATGAATTCAATGACATTACAGGTTATCAAAGTATGGTGGGTAGCTTGAACTATGCTACCTTAACAAGGACAGATATTGCATATGGAGTTAGTGTGCTAAGTGAGTTTATGCACAAGCCAAGGATACCTCACTTAGAGGCTGCCAAGAGAATCTTGAAGTATCTCAAGGGTACACAACATCATGGTTTGTATTTTCCTTACACTTCAGATATTGATATCAAAATTTATTCAGATACAGATTGGGCAGGATGCAAGGATGATAGGAGGAGCACTTCTGGATACATTTCTTTTGCAGGTGATAAGCAAATATCTTGGTCTGC
>CM035406.1:161706021-161756021 GCA_020310875.1 Ceratopteris richardii
AAGCATATCAAAGATCAACAAGATATGGTGGAGAGTGTCCCTACTTTTTCTTTACCAGATGATGTAGAATCATGTGAAGGATGTCTTAAAGGAAATCTTCACGAAACTGCTTTCAAGAAGCATGCATACATCATGGCTATAAGGAAGCTGCAAATCACACATTCAAATGTGAATGGTCCGATGAGAGAAGATTCTATTCAAGGTTTCAAGTACTTTGTTACTTTCATTGGTGTTTTCTCAAGATATTTGTGGATTTATGGCCTTAAAGTGAAGTCAAAGGTTTTTCCTACTTTTTAAGAAGTTCTTAGCTATGGTTGAAAATGAAATCCTATCAAAGATCTAGATTTTGAGAAGTAATAGAGGAGGAGAGTACATGTCTAAAAACATTAAGTCTCTTGTTGAAGAAAAACATATCTCTCATCAAATCACTATTTCTTATACCCCATAACAAAATGGTGTTGAAGAGAGAAAGAATAAGATACTTGTTGAGATGATATGTACTATGATGTCATCCAAAAATCTTTCTCCCAAGTTTTGTTTTGATGTACTACATACAACTAATCACATTCTCAATACATCTTCCACAAAATCTTTGAAGGTCACTACAACTTATAAAGCTGATTATGGGAAGAAGACCAATGTGAGTTACTTTAAAGTTTTTGGTCCCCCAACTTACGTTCACATTGAGAAGAAGGATCATGGTAAGCTTGATGTAAAATCCATTGAATCCCTCTTTATTCATTATGCAATTGAAAGAAAAGGATACATATTCTATGTTCTAGATACAGGTGATATCCTACTCTCACGCAACACATATACAAAAGAAGTCAGATTTATGATAAGGAAGAGATTCCAAATTTCATAAAAGGAGATGACTATGCATTTTTAGAATGAATTTGGATTCCAATATTCATCCAGACAATGGGAGTGATGATCCTTCTCAAACCCTAAAAGATGCACTTGATAAAGGTGAAGAGAGAATTTGATTACCTACACCAGTACCTAGTCCATCATCAATACCTCTTGAAGTTCCAACTCAGGAAGTTGGAGAAGGTTCCATAATTCCAAAAGAAAGAGATAGTGAAGAACCAAAAAGGATTCCACCATTTTTTAATCATATGCCAAAGTCGTTATCTGAAACCTGGAAGTATAGTGCTATAAATTTGAATACACTGGAAGAACCAAAAGTCAAACAAGGAGATAATAAATAGGCCAAGTAAATTATGCAGAACATTTTGAGATTCATAGTATTTTATCTCTTACTTCAATTAAGAATGGAGCACCTAGTGTTCAAGATACACTACAAAGTGATATGATTATCACATGTCGTAAAGATTTAGATCTTCAATTGTTTAAAGGATAACTTAAGCATACATTTGATGTAAATGACCTAGGTACTTTACATTATTAACTTGGGATTGAGCTCGAGTACAAAGATGAGTGTATCTACATGACACAACAAAAATACATTGAGAAATTATTGGAAAGGTTTGAGATGAAGATTCGAAGCTTATGCAGACACTTATGGATATCAATGTGTCATCAAAGTCAAAAGCAAATTTAAAACCATTTGATACTACATTATAAAGTCAAGTAGTTGGTTGCTTGATATATCTATGTGATACACGTTTGGACATTGAGTTTGGAGTTTTGTGACTTCGTGATCTCTCTCTACAAGAGATAGAGAACTTTCATTTGAAGAGCTGCAGTTCCTATTACTTCAAGATGAAGATCAACAAAAAGGTATGGAAGATAATGATGAATCCATGTTATCATCATCGAAGGGAAAGAAGAAGAAGGAGAAGAAGAGTCACCAATCCAAGAAGGAACATGAGTCTTCTAAACCCAAGTCTTCTAGACCTACCCTTAATGCTTCCTCTACACCCAAAGAAATTCTTTGGCCACATCTGATTCTAAGAAAGGAGTATGCCATTATTGTAAGAAATTAGGTCATTGCATAGCAGAATGCAAAACAAGGATTTTTAATGAGAAGAAGATAGCATCAGGTAATAGTGTTGAAGATTATCCAAAACCTAAAACTTCAAAGTTAGATTCATATGCAAGTGTTACTATTGAAGAGACATATTTTGATAAGGCAACATTAAATGCAATCTCAAATAATCCTTGGATTTTTTATTCTAGAGTTACTAAGCATATGATAGATTGTAGAAAGGTAATTTCTTCCCTTTATAACTCTTAAGGTAGAAGAGTGACCATTGTAGATGGTCATGATTTAGATGTTGTAGGTTTTGGAGAAGTGAACCTAAAGTCTAGAGCAAGAGGAAATTTCTTAATTTCCAATGTTCTAGGCATGACTACGATTTTTCTCTCTATCTCTACTTTCTTGTTAGATGCTTATAGAGTTGTTTTTAAAGAAAGATTCATATCAAATCCTCTCACTTGAGGAGGAGCATTGTCTACTTCAAGGATGCTAATAGTCTACAATACCGGAGGAGAACATGAAGTTATGGCATGCTAGATTTGGTCATATCAGTTACACAATTCTCAAGCATATCAAAGATCAAGATATGGTGGAGAGTTTCCCTACTTTTGCTTTACCAGATGATGTAGAATCATGTGAAGGATGTCTTAAAGGAAATCTTAGCAAAATTGCTTTCAAGAAGCATGGATACATCATGGCTATAAGGAAGCTGCAAATCATACATTCAAATGTGAATGGTCCGATGAGAGCAGATTCTATTCAAGGTTTCAAGTACTTTGTTACTTTCATTGGTGATTTCTCAAGATCTTTGTGGATTTATGGCCTTAAAATGAAGTCAAAGTTTTTTCCTACTTTTTAAGAAGTTCTTAGATATGGTTGAAAATGAAATCCTATCAAAGATCGAGATTTTGAGAAGTGATAGAGGAGGAGAGTACATGTCTAAAGACTTTAAGTCTCTTCTTGAAGACAAACATATCTCTCATCAACTCACTATTTCTTATACCCCATAACAAAATGGTGTTGAAGAGAGAAAGAATAAGATACTTGTTGAGATGATATGTACTATGATGTCATCCAAAAATCTTTCTCCCAAGTTTTGGTTTCATGTTGTACATACAACTAATCACATTTTGAATACGTCTTCCACAAAAGCTTTGAAGGTCATTACACCTTATGAAGCTTATTATTGGAAGAAGACCAATGTGAGTTACTTTAAAGTTTTTGGTCCCCCAACTTATGTTCACATTGAGAAGAAGGATCATGGTAAGCTTGATGTAAAATCCATTGAATCCCTCTTTATTCATCATGCAATTGAAATAAAAGGATACATATTCTATGTTCTAGATACAGGTGATATCCTACTCTCATGAAACACATATAAAAAAAAAGTCAGATTTATGATAAGGAAGAGATTCCAAATTTCATAAAACGAGATGACTATGCATTTTTAGAAGGAATTTGGATTCTGATATTCATCCAAACAATGGGAGTGATGATCCTTCTCAAACCCTAAAAGATGCACTTGATAAAGGTGGAGAGAGAATTTGATTACCTACACCAGTACCTAGTCCATCATCAATACCTCTTGAAGTTCCAACTTAGGAAGTTGAAGAAGGTTCCAGAGTTCAAAAAGAAAGAGATAGTGAAGAACCAAAAAGGATTCCACCATTTTTTAATCATATGCCAAAGTGTTTATCTCAAACTTGGAAGTATAGTGGTATAAAGGAATACACTGGAAGAACGAAAAGTCAAACAAGGAGATAATAGATAGGCCAAGTAAATTATGCAGAATATTTTGAGATTCATAGTATTTTATCTCTTTCTTCAATTAAGAATGGACCACCTAGTGTTCAAGATACACTACAAAGTGATATGATTATCACACGTCCTCAAGATTTAGATCTTCAATTGTTTAAAGGATAACTTAAGCATACATTTGATGTAAATGACCTAGGTACTTTACATTATTAACTTGGGATTGAGTTCAAGTCCAAAGATGAGTGTATCTACATGACACACCAAAAATACATCGAGAAATTATTTGAAAGGTTTGAGATGAAAGATTCCAAGCTTATGCAGACACTTATGGCTGTCAATGTGTCATCAAAGTCAAAAGCAGATTCAAAACCATTTGATGCTACATTATAAAATCAAGTAGTTGGTTGCTTGATATGTCTTTGTGATACACGTTTGGACATTGAGTTTGGAGTTTCTCAAGTATCCAGGTTCATGTAGAGTCAACTCAAGACTTAGTGGAAATTAGTTAAGAGATATATTTGAAGAGTCAATAGAAGTTTTGTAGGTTATTAAAACTTGTACCATTGTGACATTGAAGGGGGATTGTTGGAAACAATGTAAATTTGTCCAAGAGCAGCCATGATAAGTAGATTTTGTATATTATCCTCTACAAGAAAACAATGTTGCCATAGTGGATTGGGCAACAGTTGCAAAAAGTCTTCCAAATGAACTGAACAGAGTTTGATCCTTGTGATGAACACAGTGATAACTTTTTAAAATTTTCTAATTTTGGTAGACAAGTGGTGTTGGTCACTTTTCCATGATCATATATGTTTTTAGTTGCTTATACTTTTGCATTAAGAAGATTGTGTAGATTTTCAAGACTTCTCAAAGATATATAAGGATAGCCAACCTCATAGTTTAATCATCACTCAAGGTGATCAATCAACTCAAGGTCAATGCAAGTTGAAGGAGGTCTTGGAGGCGATCAACTAGGAAGAGGTGTTCTCACACACTTAGAGGAGGTGTCCTCTGCATCAAGAGATCTTGGAGGAGTCAGCAAACCATCAGAAATCTTGTTGATATATTGTGAGTAGTAAGGATATTTTTGTTCTCACTTGCTAGATCACTCATTTTTTATTTAGACTAATAAAAATTAGGTTTTTCTATAAAATAGTTCTAAAGTATTCATATTCTCCATATTTTTGTACACACACTCTTCACACCTCTTAGGCACCTTGCACACAATTTCTTGTATCTAGTTCCTATTTTGTCCTAGATTCAGATCTTGTCAGCTTGTATCATTTTCACACATTATGATTTGACACTGGAATATCAGATAGTGTAGGTGAGCACTCTAGCTTATCATACACTTTGAAGATCTTGTCTCTGTGTATCTCTCACTCATCTTTTTTAGTATTGAGGTGTGTATGCTAAGGTTCATGTGTTGGAAAATACTATAAACCTATGATTAATTGTTATTGTGGCCCACCCCAATTCCAACATTTTCATCTAGAGGATGGGCAGACATGATGTGTTCATTCGATATAGGTTCTTGTTCTCACCTTAGCTTTTATCACTTTAGCTTTAGTTTCAAGCATTGTATGTATGTATGTCTATGTATGTGTATGTATGTGTATGTATGTGTATGTGTGTGTATGTGTGTATGCATGCATGTAAGTGTGTATGTATATGTGTGTATGTGTGTATGTATATATTTATATGTGTATGTGTACGTGTATGTGTGTATATATATAAATAGATAGAAAAATAAAAAGAATATACCTTAATAGTGTTGATATAGATATACTACTCCATCCAAGATGATTTTGAAGATTGAGACTAAGTATGCTTTCACTTATTTGTGTCAAAAGACTTCCTTCATATATACACTTTAAAAATTCTTCTCGAAGATATTTCTCATTTTTAGAAATATCAATGCTTTTTTTGTTATTTATGATGCTAATCCTGAATAAAATCTACCATGCCATGATCATCATCATCATCATCACAAAAATCTTGTACTTTATCTTCTTTTGAATATAGTTCTTTCACTCTTGCATATTCTACAGGATCACTTTTCGATAACCTCCTCATGGATGCTTCTGATAAATGAGGTCTTACTGGCAAATCTAAATGGTGTGGTGGAAGATTGTCAATATCATACATTGGAATCTACATACATTAGCAAAAATCATTAGTATTCCATAAATGAATGAAAAATAAACTTAAAATGCAAATCTAAATATGTAAGTTAATTTGAAAAGAGTTTCAATTAATTAGATTTTTCATTACAACATAGGATAGGTGGACAAAAAGTTTTCATTGCTCTCTAGATAAAAGGTGCTCTTGGAATTCTATGCCATCCATAATTCACTAATAATTCATCACCAGCACGAAATGAAGTAATAGCATTGGCAACTATGTATCTTCCTACATCTCCACTCATGTATAGTGTTTTATGACTATTTTCATGCTTTTCAAATGTGAAATTATCATTGAAATATTATATCCTCATTTGTTTATTTAAACTGCTATATTTCCATGTGTATAAGGTTTTCCATCAATATATAATCTTTCATTTTCTACATGTCGAGTCCCTCTACTAGTAATAGAAGTTGCATTCAAGCATAATCTAGAAACACTCATGCTTTGAACATATCATGTAAGCCGATGCCAATCTCCTCATCTATATATAGGACTACAAAATGACATAAGAGTGACTTCAAAGTTTGGAGGCACATACAAATGTTGGACAATAAAGAGACCATGACCAGGACTAGTGATAGTGAAGGGAGGAGTAATATAATGATTAGCCCAAAAGTAAAAACATCTCCATCTAAAGGAAGTGGTTCTCTATGCCATCGTGCATATCTTTTTCTATCATATGTTTGTACTAAAGGAGGATCATGATTTGGAAATGGATAATCTCCACTCAGCTCAATCTATAAACTATCAGGTAGAGGATTTCCAAAAACCTCAACTTGTACTTGATAAATGGCATGTCCGTGAGGTGTATGAGATATATTAGCAATATTACTAGGAGAATCATCATCATCATCATCAAGAAAATATTCCTAAGCATTATCACATTGATCACATGGTGGCACATGCTCGAAAATACCCTCATGTTCAATACATTCCAATCATGGTCTTCATACGTGTCATAACAAAAATAACACCAACATATAATATGCTCTTGATAGTAAAAATCATCATGATTCCTATCATACGACACGTGAAGTCATTGCATGGGTAGGAGGTGGTGAAGTACCCTCTGATTGATCAAAATCTGATTATAATGTAACAATAAAAAAATATACATCAATCATGTATGTATCTATCAAATTAGAATTAACAGTTTGATATACTTACAGTAAGTAGTCCTTGCACAATTAGGAGATGGTGGTGGAGTTCCATCAATGTATCAAAATATAATTGTGTAGAAGAAAAACGTGCTAGATACTGATAATTTCATTATTTACATACATACACTTTGAGATGTTACACATTTACACATACACACATACATATACACAACTCCACATTCTGATATATAAATACACATACAAAATCATAAATATATAGCATGTTTATGTATGTATGTATATGTGTGTGTATGTGCGTGTGTATATGTGTGTGTTATGTATGTGTGTGTATGTTTGTGTATTTGTGTATATGTATTTGTGTGTATGTGTGTATATGTGTATGTTTCTTATAATTTGTTATTTTCAATAATATTATATGTATGTGTGTGTATGTCTATGTGTATGTATGTGCATGTATGTATATGTGTGTCTATGTGTATATATGTGTGTATATGCATGTGTGTATCCATGTTTATAAATGTACATGTATTTATTATGTATGTGTATGTATGTATATGTGTGTGTATGTGTATGTATGTTTGTATGTGTATATATATGTGTAATTGTATGTATGTATGCATAATTGTATGTATGTGTGTATGCATGTTTAAAAATATGTGTGTATTTATTATGTATGTGTGTGTATATGTGTGTATGTGTTTATGCATGTTTATAAATATGCATGTATTTATTATGTATGCGTGTGTTTATATATATGTGTGTGTATGTGTATGTGTGTGTATGTGTATGTATGTGTATGTAGATATGTGTGGGTGTATGTATGTGTGTATATGTGCATGGATGTTTATAATGTGCATGTAGTTATTATGTATGTGTGTGTATGTCTATTTAACTATATGTGTACATGTATGTGTATGTATGTATGTGTAAGTGTGTGTATGCATGTTTATAAATTCCATTTTTTTATATATTGATCCTGTTTTGTTTGAGATTAAGATAACAAGAGATATTGTATGGTAGAGAAAAATAAGAGAAGGCATACCACTTGAGACATAGCAATGTTTTCACAAACAGCTATATCCAAAAGAATCATTTCCTCAATAGAAGGCATGCAAAATAATTTATATTAGTATGAGGTATAATTATCATATGTTTTATAGATATTTTAAATTTAATTTATTTACTTTTGCTTCATTAAATAAACACAGGCTACTGCAAAGAGCAAAGTTGATTCAGGTCATACCTCATGCATATGCCAAATGGGCCATCATGTTTTTCTTGCTACATTTGTAAGTATAGGTATTAGTGAAACTATATTATTATTTTATTTAAAACACTAATAATTAATCTTTTTTATTTGTTTCAATGGAGCAAAAGGATTATGGTCATAATCCTATGAAAAATGAAATTAAATTTGCTACATATTGTGGATACCAATGTTTGAGTGAGTACATACAAGATCATCTTGATGCTTTTGTGAGTATTATTAAATTTGATATACTTTATTTTATTTTTATTGATGTTTTATATGTTTTATTTAGTTATGTTTGTTATATGTAATATAGAAATATTATGGAGAGGAAGATATGGATGAGGTGGAGAGACAGACACAGGAGGAATGATATCGATAGAGTCACAAAATACTGACACCTCTACCCATGATCCCTCTCTAGACACATCAGATCATGCATGATCATGATGATGAGGATGATCATGATGATGAGGATGATCATGATGATGTGGATGATCATGATCACGATCACGGAGGGGATTCAAATGATTGATATTTTACATTGGATGTATTATTTACATTGATACACACACACACACATATATGTGTGTGTGTGTATGTGTGTGTGTGTATGAGTGTGTGTGTATTCTCATTCCATTTATGTTTTTAATTGTGTCTATGGTACTAATTAATGAGAGAAATTCACTAATGATTTTTATTGTAGTTCATATTTAACATGTGATTTATTACTTTGATTGTATAACTCATTTATATTATGTGTATGTTTTTGTGTATTTATGTATGTATATGCATGTAGTTGTGTGTGTATGTATGTATGCACATGTAGGTATATATCTATATTTGTGTAAGTGCATGTATGTGTGTGTATCTGTGTGTGTATGTGTATGTGTATATGTTATATGTATGTGTGTATGTGTATATGTATGTGTATGTGTATGTGTATGTGTATGTGTATGTGTATGTGTATGTGTATGTGTATGTGTATGTGTATGTGTATGTGTATGTGTATGTGTATGTGTGTGTATGTGTGTGTATGTGTATATCAATGTATGTGTATATGTGTGTATGTGTATATATGCATGTGTATGTGTATGTGTCTAATGCATCTGTATATGTATGAGCATGCATGTGCATGTGCATGCATCTACATTTGCATGCATGTGTATAAGTATGTGTTTATTTGTGTATGTACATGTGTATGTGCATGCATGTGCATGTAGATATGTTTGTGCATCTGCATGTGTGTGTGTGTATGTGTGTGTATGTTTAAGTGTATGCGTGTTTATATATGTGTATGTGCATGTGTATGTGTATGTGTATAAGTATGCGTATGTGTATGTGCATGCATGAACATGCATGTGCATCTATATGTGTATATGTGCATGTGCATGTTTAAGTGTGAGTATGTTAATTCATGAAAACAAAACAATTTGAATGATATACAAAAAATGAAAATTATACTTACAATAATTAGCCATACATTTATATTCTTGGTGAACTTCTTGAATAACTTGTAATAAAGAGAGAGAGAGAGAGAGAGAGAGAGAGAGAGAGAGAGTGTGAGAGAGAGAAATCAAAAGAGAGAGAAAAAGAGAGAGATTGAGATAGAAATTGAAAGAGAAAGAGGGAGAAAGGGCGGAGAGAGAGAGAGAGAGAAAGATAGAGAGAGAGAGAGAGAGAGAGAAAGTAGAAGAGAGAGAGCTTGAGAAAGAGAGAGCTCAAACTTGTATGTGTAGCATAGATAGGAATGTTGGATTATTCTTCAATTAGATGCATGCAAATTGATGATCAAAGAGCGATCCAACTTTTTTTGGGCCAAAAGAAATTGTCACATAAAGGATGTGCAAATATCGTATATGTGATCTAGTAAATCATTGCATATATTTTGTGAGCATCCCATATGCAGTGCTTTTTACCATTTTTTTTACCATTGCATATGCAATGCTATGTAGCGTCACATATGAGATGCTTAGGATGTGTTGCATATGCGGCCCTAACATTTAGGATGCTTCAATTAACATCACTAATAACCTCAGAACTAGTGTCGATCTAAGCATTGTTTAAATGATAGTGCACGCTCGATGCTCAGTGCATCAAAATGAGCAATCATGTAGCGATGAAAGCATGTTGAATCAACTATCACTACACCTGTGTATTCTTCGTAGCGCACAAGTTTTTTTTTTGTAGTGGAAATATAAATTTAAGATTTCTTCGTGTAAGGACGAATGAAAACTATTATCAATGTCTCTGTTTCTTATGTCGATAGGCCTAGTAATTCTCATATAGACATGTAGACATAGGATGACATATAACTCTCAAAACATATTATCATATGTCTAATGGGTACTTATCCCCTTTTCTTGAGGTCCTCACTCTTAATTAAATTGTTGTTTGTTTTCAAAAATAAAAACACTAGCTATTGCTATGAGATTGGGCTAAAAGAAAAAACGTAAAAGAAATGTACATGTCATAGTTTCTAAGGAGGGTAGAAGTAATCTCTATGGATATGTGATATTAGAATCTATAACAAATACCCTCCACTATGGGATTTGAACAAATACCCTCCACTATGGGATTTGAACAAATACCCTCCACTAGATCTTTGGTTGAAGCCTCTTCGAGGGGAACAAATAACTCTATGAATTCCACATCAAGGGACATTATTATATGATTCCTACAAGCCAAAATGAACCTCAAAGCTCTTCATGTCATTGAGTTGCACTTTATTGGCCTCTATGTATTATATGTCCTTATTTTTTTGTATAAGACAGATCAACCAATTGCTAAGCCCATTCATCTTTCATTTTTGGTTTAATAAGTAATTCTAGGTCTTGAGAGTGGGTCTAAGACAAACTTAAAAAATAGAAATTTAAGAAGGCATGAACTGCTGCCACGATGTTTGTTGTTTGTTGTTAGAGAAAATTACATCAACGTACTTGTTTGATGTAACGATGTACTTGAGCATAGATTCAATACATCCATCCATGATAATCTTTCGTTTATCCAAATGTCACTTTTTTGTTGTTCTTTGCAACTTCTCTTCCAATTTGATTTTTTTATTTCGTAAATTTGTTAAAAGAAATCCTCAAGATTTTAAATGGGCATGATATAGAGAAAGTGAAAGTAAGCAAAGTAATATAAAAAAATCCTCAAGATTTTAAATGGGCATGATATAGAGAAAGTGAACCTCCATTTTTTTTTTTTAAAAGTAAGCAAAGTAATATAACTTCTTTATAACCTTCTTTTTTTACTTTAATTCTTCTCTTTCGCCACTTTTTCTTGAAATTCTTGACCGTTTGAAAGGACCATCATACAATAAAGTGCAAGTCACAAGTACAAAATATCATTAAGTATACACATACCTCTCTATTTCAAAGTGTTCCATAGATTCATGAAGTAATCGACCTAGTTTAGAGAGTTCCAAAAAACACGCCTAAAGTAGAAATTATTTCCATATTAGGGAAAAGGATAAAAATTTGTTAAGATCTTTCTGGAAATTATTGACTTAGAGATTTTTCACAACTATGTTCTCTTTGAATCCACATCTACGCCATAATTCACAATGACATTGAATCTAATCACGTGTTTATTGACATATTGAGGTATTGATGTTTGTGAACATATTTACGACAGACGAGGGACTTTTTTCCATCTTCAGGAGGTACGCCTATAACCCTAACCGGTTACTTATCTTTGTACAATCACTTGGTAATTCATTTAGTGTTGTGTTTTGCTCCAAGCTTCTTCTTCTTCTTCCTTGTGTTATTCACGGGCTTCCATAGGTTGCAAACTCCAACAATTGGTATCATAGTAGGTCACTGCTTCATCTAAGGCATAATCAACACCCCTCCGATCACTATCTCAGGAATGCATAAAACTTGGTGACCATATTTAGTGTGATTAGGAGTTCCAACTAGCTTCACTATGTCACATCAAAATTTTGGTTTGAGCTCGTTTGACCTCTAAATGCACTATCATAGCATCTATGTAGATAATTTTATCCTTTGTGCCAAACATATATATAGGTTATGGTTCACTAGTGCAAGTGGTTTGAAGTCTACTATAAGCTTATTAGAGATCGATATGGTGGTTCTATTCAACTTTTTGAGATACAATACTCGACAAGAAATTCAACAGTGTTCATTCTTACATACATTGAAACTATACCATTCTAACTTATTAAGAAGATTGAGACATCTTGAGATTTGAGACTTTTGTGGTTGAATTACCCATTTAGCATGTTCATCCATCAAGCTTCCATAAATTTTCACTCTTAAGGGTTTTTCTCATACTAAGGGCTTTACAACTTTGAGTGCCATGGATAATTAGTGGCCTCACAAGGATAGAGTATTGAGATATTTGTTGCTTATTCGAGGGATTTTAAGATTGGGAATCACGTGATATTGAGATGGATCCTAAATAAATATCTCTCAAACTTGCACATGCAAGCCCCCGAGGCTTCAGAAGCTTCACTTAGGGTTGAAGATTATACCCTTCAAAAAATGGAGTGTAAGGGTGAAAACCCTTCAGTTGGAAAGAAAAGAAATCCAATGGTTCAAGCTAAAGCCCAATAGTTATTTCCAACATTTCAAACCTTTACTCTTTTGACTCCATGTTTTAGACAACATTATTTCCCCCTTAAAACATTTTCATCCTTGAAAATGTGTGTAAATATATAATGTGCAATATTTCCCCATGCAGCATGATCAGTCTCTTGAGCATATTCTTCATATCTCTTGAGGGGAATCCATGTTTGAACTAATCCCTACTCACATCATTCTAAACACCATATGGCTTTACACATGAGAAACTAAATCAAGTGAAAGGTATGGAAAGAATAAAAAGGGTGGACTAAAACATCCTTGCCTAGTTCAGTACTTTGCAAAGTGAGCATCCACAGCACAAACATGTGAAGTAGGTGGATTCTTAGTATCTCCAACCAAATTACTATATTGATCCATGTCTAGGCACCACTTGTGAATGGGCATAACAAGGTGGACTCTCTCGTTAGTTCAACACTTCTTCAAGTTTTTTTAATATAAAGGAAGTTCGGCAATAGCCTACTCTCCCGGACTTGAATTAAATTAAGAAACAAAGGTACAATAGAAGGGAACTAGTGCCCACGGGACCCCCCAAATCCCACAAAGCAGGGGAAGCTTGGATGAATCCTAGGTTGCATTACAGAGAAGGTTAATCACCCTCTCATCGCCCTCATGCGGGGCCCACTTGGGTTTGAGCTTGTTGTTGATCAAAAGGAGGACTTGATGGTGCCTGAAGGGGGGGGACTTCTTACTGTTAACGATCCTTTTGCCCAGGAGGAAAAGGGATTTCTCAATCGACCACTCCCTGGGGGGATCGCCGAAGTTGAGAGCACACCTCTCCCGCCAAATTTTCCACAGGACTTCCCCTCTGATGGCGTTCCAGAGAGTCGCGGAGCAGCCGATCGCTTCTCCCAAAAGGACTTGTTTCCAACTAAGCTATTTTTGAAGTCTGATTTTCATTCCAACCGTTTGCCAGATTCTGTAGGAGTTGGGGCAAGTAAGGAAGATGTGTGGGACATCTTCGATAGCGCGGTGGCAGCGTTTGCACCAAGGAGGGATCCCACAAAGTTTGCTAGCCTTATGGTTGGTCCAAATTCCTCGATGAAGAATTTGCCATAAGAGGACAGACTTCTTAATCTCAATAAGGGGGTGCCAGATACCCATGAATTTCATGTCCCACCGAAGTCGCGTCCAAGACAGGCACCACTTCTTGTTGAGGCTGATCTGGAGGTCAGCCGTTTCTTTGGTGTTCGGGATTTTGAGTAGGCTATTCCCATTGTGCCATTTGAGACCAAGCGAGTTCGGTGTGTCGTGTCCCATGAGAAGGCGAGTCTTGTGACGATCCCAAGCGAGGCATCTGCTTTGCAAGGTGTTCCATTCTTCGTAGGAGATGTTTATGCGAGGATCAATGTCCTCGAAGCTGATCCAGTTGTTGCGGCTCAGACAGATCTCCTCGGCCCATGTGTGGATCCCAACGAAGCACCAGCGGGGGTCTGGAGGAACGGTTATCGGTGTTAAACAACTCTGGTTTGAAAAGCTTGAGAACTCCATTGAAGATGTAAGTCACCGTTGGATTGCTGTCTCAGTTGGTACTCCTCTCTGTGTTACTTTGGTTTCTTTGTACGCCCCTAACGGGGATGTGGAGAGACTGAACACTTGGGCTTCATTAGACTCGCTTCCCCACAACGTGCTTATTTGTGGAGACTTCAACATGGTGGAAGACCCTATGGACAGATGGATGGGCAAGGGCAGGGTCATCGACAGTCGGGAGAAAGACACGTGGGACATGACCAAACTCCACTTGGATTTGATTGAGTTCAAAGACTCGAGTGGCTTTTCTTGGTCGAATCTCCAAGCGGGCGAGGACCTGAGGAAAGCTAGACTCGATAGATGCTACATCTCTCAGAGTTTTACTCAACAGTGGGGCCACCCCACCATCACGCAACGCACTGACCTCACTATCTCTGATCACTACCCGATCGTTATCACTTTTCAACCTTCCATCAAAACCTGCAAGGCTCCGTGGTTCCATGCCAACGCTTCCACCTTCTCTCTCCCTTCTGTCCACCAAGAAATTGCCGATGTGTGGAAAGTGGCGTTCGCCTCTGGCTTGGCCCCTACCAAGTGCTGGAGAAGTGCGGTCGACAAGTCTCGTAAGATCATGATCAGAACTAAGAAGATGCTCGAGACTGTGCGGCGGGCTCGTAGGGAAGCCCTTTACCACAGACTCTGGAGGCTCGAGGAGGAAGTGAACAAAGGAAAACAACAAGCCCAGAAAGGCCTCAGAAAAATCAGAGCAGTGTTGAGATACGAGGAAGAAATACAAAGGAAAAACTTGCAGATCTTCTTCAAGGAGTGGTGGGCTGGCAAAGCCGACAAACCCACCAAAGAGATGTGTCGTATCCTTAAAAGGAAACACAACAGAGAGTCGATCCCCCTACTGCTAGACCCACATGGCAATGTATGCAATTCGGAAGAAGACAATTTTGGCATCATCGAGGGGCACTTCACGAGACTCTTGGGAACATCGAACCCCCTTTCCCACCATAGAAGGGATTGTATGGCTGCCATTTCTAGGGTTTCCCCCCGGAGGATACCACCCAACCTCCACTCCCTGCTTCATGCCCCTATCTCGGAATCAGAAATCATTGAGGTCATTGATGCCCTCCCTCTCGGTAAAAGCCCGGGACCCGACGGACTCACTAACGAGTTCTTTAAATCCTTCAAGCTGGTGGTTGCCACCCCTCTTCGGATGGTTTGGCAAGAAGCGCTAAAGTTTGGTGCTCTTCCTTCTTGTCTAAATAATGGAATTATCAAGTTGATATACAAGAAGGGGGAAAAGAATAGAATCGAGAACTGGCGGCCTATCACGATGCTCCAAACAGGATACAAGATCATCGCCAAAGTCATTGCCAACAGACTCTCGTGCCACCTGAGATCTTGGCTTAGTGAGGACCAAAAAGGTTTCATCAAAGGCAGGTCTATCCTGGAAACCATTATGGATATTTGGGAAGGTATTCAATTTGCAAATGAGTCTAATCAAGATGTGGTTTTCCTCAAGATCGACTTTGACAAAGCCTACGACAGGCTAGAATGGGACTATATTCTGCAGTCGCTCAAAGATCTCGGACTTAGTCAGAAATTCACCAATATGGTCGCGACCCTGCTCGGAAACGCAACGACCCAAATTAACGTTAATGGCAAACTTTCGAAGGCGATCCATCTTAGAAGATCGATTAGACAAGGGTGCCCTCTGGCCCCCCTTCTTTTTGCCATCGCCACTGAGGGGCTGAGCAGGCTTGTGGCTCATCATGTGGAGGCTGGCAATATCAAAGGCCTCCGGCTGCCTCACGACCACAGTCAAATCATCATGAGACTTTTTGCTGATGATATGAACGCGTTCGTCCACAATGATAATACCAGCCTGGAGACTTTCTGGAGGTGTCTTGCTATCTTTTGTGATGCCTCTGGTTCCAAAATCAACCACTCCAAGACCGCCTTTAGGGCTATCGTGGGACAGCATCCTGGCCTTCTCACTGATCATGGCTGTCAAATCATTCCGCAGGGCCAAATCCTTCGAGTTCTTGGAATCCCCTTGGGGTTTGGCGTCTCTATGGAGCAGCGATGGAACTGGGTGCTGGCTAAACTCGAAAACAAACTTAACTATTGGAGAGGTATGCAAATCAATCTCGCTGGGCGTGCGATGGTTATCAACACGTTCCTCCTCTCTTCTACCATCTATTTCCTTTCTTGTTGGAGACCGAGTGAGCAAGGCTTGTCCAAACTGAATAGTATTTGTAGAAACTTTCTTTGGACGGGCGATCATAACAGAAGGGGGGTGCCTAAAATCAAATGGGCCATCTGCACTAGCCCTAGAGATAGCGGGGGGCTTGGTATCCTGGACATTGGGTGTATGGCTAACAAACTGGCAGCTAAATGGATGATTAAGGCTTGGTGCAATAGGGAGGCCTCGTGGGCCAAGCTGATCTTCAGAAACAAGAATGAGTTGGCCCTCACGGGGTTCCCGAACTGGAAGAATCTTGACATCATGACCCTGCTCTTCTCCCCGATCCCCGTCTTCCCGAAAGGCTCCAATCTCGTGTGCTCCCTTTGGAAGGGCTGGAATAAAGTCAAAAGCTTCACAAGAATTAGTGAAGACTGGAAGTGGGCGGCCGGAATCAGACAAAACAACTCTATCTGGTTTCCGATACATGGCATCCGGAGTGTGGAGTCGTGGAACATTCAAAATGCCAAGAGGCTATGGAACAAAGGATTCAAAAAATGGAAACTTCTTCAAGTTTCATTTACATTCAAGGAACTGACATTAATGTTTTCCCAAAATCATCTGATCACATCCATTTATATGTACAAATAGGTTTTAGATTCATGGGTAGAATGTAGGAAACAAGTCTTCCATGAATTTTTTGGTAAAAAAAAACTTCAATTGAACGAAAGAAAAAATGAAGTATAGAATTCTCTAACTTATTTTCTCATAGCTTAATTTCTTTGGAATTGTCAAATCTATGGGCAGTTCCTAGCTATTTTTTCTTTAAGAGTTTTCATAAAACTCTTTTAGAGAAGTATGAAATACTTCTTCATCCATTGTAGTTTGCAAAGAGCGTTTCATTGAAGCGAAAATTAATAGATGAATGATTTATCTTAGACTTCAATATTTAGAAAGCATTTTTTGATATTAAATTGGTTCTACATAGAATGTCTATTCAGTTACATATTTTAGCTTGATCTTCATACAAATAACTCACATACTCTATTAGATTCAATCCCCATGTTTTGATAAGCAGAACGGTAAATATATTATGTGCAATATTTCCCCATGCAACATGATTAGTCTCTTGATCATATTCTTCATATCTCTTGAGGGGAATCCATGTTTGAACTAATCCCTACTCACATCATTCTAAACGCCATATGGCTTTAGAAATGAGAAACTAAATCAAGTGAAAGGTATGGAAAGAATAAAAAGGGTGGACTATTGATATATTAGGTAGTGATGTGTGTGAACACACTAGGACCGTCGGGGCACTATTTTCCTCTTTAGGAGGTTTTTTTCCCCTGGCTTGTATATATGCCTATTGCCCTAATGGGTTACTTATTTGTACATTCTCTACTAGTACATTTAGTATTGTGTGTTGTGCTCCAAGCTTCTTCTTCTTCCGTGTGCTGTTCACGTGCTTCCGCAGATGTCTAACTCCAAGAATTGGTATGAGAGTAGGTCGTTGCTTCATCTAGGGTGCCGTCGACACTCCTTCGTTTGCAGTCTCAGAATTGCACGAATTTTGGTGAGCATACTCAGCGTGTTTTTGAGATCAAAACAGCTTCGCTATCTGGTGCCAAAATCGCGATCTGAGCTCGTTTCGGCCTCCGAACGCATTATCATAGCGCTTGCGCAGGCTATTTTGTCTTTTTGTGCCAAAGTTATATACCAGTTTCTGTTTGCCAGTATAAGCGTCTCGAAGTCTACTACAGGTCTAGTGAAATTCGTCTGGGCAATTCTATTCAACTTTTTGAGATACAATCATTTTTTTGCATCAAGGTATTTTAGTCATCGGCCATGGCTGAAAGCAGTGATGTATTCCGTATGTTGGCTATTGAGGATAAGTTGGATGGTACTAACTACCCATTATGCGCTAATATGATGCGACATGTGTTGGTTGCAAAAGGACTGTGGAACATTGTGTAGGGTGTCAAAAAATGTCCTATCACACCTACAACTATTATAACTACAGGTATTGAAGCTGATGCAGAAGGTGTCGAAGATGATGATATTCTGCATATTCCTATTAGTGTTGCAGTTTCTGTTGCACCTACTGTAGAGCAGATTTGCTAGGATGGCAGAGATTCCCAGGCACATGCATTGATAGCTTTGTCTGTCAAACGTGCCATTATTCCTCACATTCGCTCTTGTAGAATAACTAAGGATGCTTGGGATACACTTACCACATTGTACCAAGCTAGGAATGAGGCTCGTGTTGCTTACCTCCGAAAATAGTTGGATTGTGAGCACATGAATGAAGGTGATTCTATGGATAGTTTCCTAATGAAGATCAAAGACTTGAAGGAACAATTGATTTTTGCTGATGAGGTTATACTAGACAGCTCACTTGTGCAGAACGTTTTGAATGGTCTTCTTGATTCATATCAAAGTTTTGTTTCTACTCTTTGGTTGATGATGAAAGGCAATCCAAATGCCTTATCATTTGAGGAGTTAGTCTTTGTTTTGTTGTAGGAAGATCAGTCCAGGTAGAACAGGTCCATTATGCGAGTTGTAGATCAAGCTTTTTTGGCTAGTCAGAAGGGCAAAGGAAAATGGAGCTCTTCAACTACTAAGCAGAAATCTACTAACTCTGCACATTCGAAGAAGGAAGATAAAGATGAGAAGCAATCAAAAAAGCAAAAATTGTTTTGTAAGTACTCTAAAGGGAATGATCATATCATAAAGAACTGTCCAAAACTGGCTGTTAAAGAGGCAAAGAAGAACGAGGCTGGAATGGTTGTTGTAGAGGCCTCTACACCAAAAATAGAGTCTGCAAATCTTGTGCAGAAACAAGAATGGGCGTTTACTACTGTCTGCAGTTTTGATCCATCTTCTCATGAGCAGTGCATGTCTACAATAGACTTGATGTTTGGTATTTCAAGAGTGGGGCGACCAAACATATTACCTCGTAGCGTTGTTTCTTCTCTTCACTCGAGCTTGTCCCTATAGGGAATACTGTTACATGCACCAACAACTCCTCTTATCCTGTTATGGGAGTTGGTAAGATCATTTTGACTACTTGTGGTGGTAGTTCTTTCACTTTTTCAGATGCTTTATTTGTGCCAAGGATCAAGAAGAACCTGTTATCAGTTTCTACATTAGCCAAGATTGACTTGGTTGTGAAATTTGTTGATAATAGGTGTACAATTCATGATCTGTCAAATGGCGATGTGATTATTGCTTCTGGCATTTTATGTCGTGGTCTATATAAGCTCATAGACTATGAAAGATCTATAAATGATTTGGCATGTGCAGTAAATGATTCTCAGGCTATATCAGATGCAAAGCTTTGGCATGCATGTTTTGGTCATCTGAATTTTGCTAGTTTGCTACGCTTGCAGAAATCTAAAATGGTGTCCTCTTTACCCAAACTTCAGGCACCTGGAAAACATGTTTGTGAAGGCTGTATTTTGGGCAAAGTGCAGTGTTCGTCCTTTCCAAAAGATGGTTCAGTTCAGGCTACTCAAAAATTGAAGCTTGTACATATTGATGTATGTGGTCCTATGTAGACACCTTCTTTTGGGAATTATCTTTACTTCATGACTTTCATCGATGATTTTTCCAGGCATGCATGGGTATATCCATTGAAAGCAAAGTCCGAAGTGTTCATGTGCTTCAAAAAGTTTTTGGTTTTGGCTGAAAATCTGTCAGTATGTAAAATGGGCACCCTCCATTCTGATCGAGGGGGGAATATATGTCTTCTGATTTTAATGCATTTCCGGTTGAACGTGGGATAAAACACTAGTGTACAATGTCATATACACCTCAACAAAACGGAGTTGTGGAACAAAAGAATAGGTCACTCATGGAGATGGCGAGGTGTATGGTCAAGAGTCAGGCTTTACCACATAGTTTCTAGCTTGAGGCTATCATGTGTGGAGCATATGTACTGAACAAGTGTCCCACTAAAGCGCTGCAATATATCACTCCATATGAGGCTTGGCATGATCACAAGCCATCTGTTGCTCATCTGCGTGTTTTTTGGTTGTTTGGCATATGCATTAGTGCCTGAACAACATCGTAGAAAATTGGATGATAAAGCAGTAAAATGTATTTTTGTTGGGTAGAGTTGTGAAAGTAAAGGTTATCGTTTGTATCATCCACAGAATAAATGCATTCTGGTTAGCCATAATGTTGTTTTTGTGGAAGATGCTATTTAGCCATTGGTTTCATGTACTAAGGAGACATCTATTAGCTCCAAAGATATGTATGATACTTTGCTGCCTCTTTTTACAGTTGGACAGTCTAGTGCTAGTGCTAATGAGGCAACTTCTCCGCCTTTGCAAGTTTCATGTGATGATGCAGATCATTCCATTTCTCATGCAAATTTACATGATGCACTAGTTGATGAGAGAGCTGATATTGAGCAGGCAAAAACTATGCCAAAATGGTTGGTGCAAACTTTGCATGACAGCAAATTAGATGCACCTCTATCATATCGTACTCATTCAGGCTCTCCTAGTGCCTCTTTTGCATCAAATTACTATGCTATGGCTGAATCTAGTCTCTGTGATGAGAATGAGCTTGTTTTGTTTGATGAAGCACAAAATTCAGAAAATTGGATGGTTGTTATGCAATCTGAATATGATGCTATAATGAAGAATGGTACTTGGTCTTTATGTGACTTGCCTCGTAGCAAGAATGCCATCGGCACTAAGTGGGTATACAAGTTGAAGCATAAACCCGATGGTACAGTTGACTGGTATAAGGCTAGGCTTGTTACAAAGGGTTATGCACAGGAAAGAGGCATTGATTTTGATGAGACCTTTGCACCTACGTGCCGTATGACTACTGTTCGGAGCATCTATGCACTTGCAGCTCATCATGGCTGGAATGTACATCAGTTGGACATTAAAACATCATTTCTGAATGGTGACTTGCATGAAGAACTGTATGTTTTTCAGCCCCGTTTTGTGCAAAAAGGGCATGAAAACCAAGTGTGTAGGTTAAAGAAGGCATTATATGGTTTAAAGCAAGCACCATGTGCTTGGTATGAGAAGATACATGCCTATCTGATTGCACATGGTTTTGAGAACATTCCAACTGAAAGCAGCTTATATGTTAAGCGTGCTAATGATGTGCTTCTGATCATTGTTGTCTATGTTGATGGCATGCTGCTCACGGGTCCTATTGAGAAGCATATTGCTGATTTTAAGGCTGATTTGCATGCCTCATTTGAGATGTCTGATTTGGGGCATCTGCATCACTATCTGGGCATTCAGTTTATGCAAGTTGATGGTGGAATGGCTTTGTGTCAAATGAAATATATTGACACATTATTGCAGCATTTTGGCCTTGAAGACTGTAAGCCTATTGCCACTCCTATGGAGATAGGTTTACGATTGAGTCTTCATGATGTTGGAGATGCATCTCTATCAGGAGGCTGTTGGATGCTTGATTTACTTATGCATTACTCCGCCAGATATTTAGTTTGTTGTCTCACAGATGAGCAGGTTTATGCATTGCCCAGGATTCAAGCATTGGCAGGCAGTTAAGCGCATCTTTCGCTATTTGAGTGTTACTCAGCTACTTGGGTTCTTTTATCCCAAGGGGGGATTGCTATGACACTCATGTGTCCACTAGTGGCTTTTGCTTCATGCTTGGTAGCTCATGTATATCTTGGTTGAGCAAGAAGTGGACTGTGACCACTTCCAATTGTGAGGCTAAGTATAGGGCAACTTTCAGAGTGACTGTTGAGTGTGTGTGGCTCAGATGCCTTATGGCTGATTTGGGTGTTGGTTAGAATTTTGCCACCACCATCTTCACTAACAGTCAGAGTGCATTGGCAGTTGCGAGGAACCCTATGTTCCATGCTCGCACTAAGCACATTGAGGTGCATTATCACTATGTCAGGGAGAGGGTCTCTGCTGGGAAGATCAGCTTGGCATAAGTACCCATGCAAGAGAACATTGCAGACCTTTTCAGGAAGGCTCTACCTAGGGAGAAGTTTGAAGCTTTCTGCAAAGCTTTGGGTTTACTTCCTTTTGTATAGTGATTTCCACATAGCTTGGAACTTCCTTATACATGAGTGCCAGCTCCTTGTTCACCGCATCACTCCCAGGGGGGATTTGTTGATATATTTAGGTAGTGATGTGTGCGAACACACTAGGATCATCAATGCACTTTTTTCCCTCTTTAGGAGGTTTCTTCCCCCAACTTGTATATACGCCCATTGCCCTAATGGGCTGCTTATCTTTGTACATTCTCTAGTAATACATTCAGCATTGTGTGTTGTGCTCCAAGCTTCTTCTTCTTCCTTGTGCTGTTCTTGTGCTTCCGCAGACGTCTAACTCCAACATGGACTAAAACATCCTTGCCTAGATCAGCGGAGTGAGCATCCATAGCCCAAACATGTGAAGTGCGTGGATTCTAAGTATATCAAATCAAATTACTATATTGATCCATGTCTAGGCACCACTAGTGAATGGGCATAGCAAGGTGGACTCTCTAGCTAGTTCAAGACTTCTTCAAGTTTCATTTACATTCAAGGAACTCACGTTAAGGTTTTCCCAAAATCATCTGACTTGGATGTTTCTACTATGGTCTACCTCTAATCAAATCCATTTATCCTTTTTCCAACGAGAGGACTACTATGTACAAATAGGTTTTAGATTCATGGGTAGAATGTAGGAAACAAGTCTTCCATGAATTTGTTGGTAAAAAAAACTTCAATTTGACGAAAGAAAAAAATGAAGTATAGAATTCTCTAAATTAGTTTCTCATAGACTTAATTTCTTTGGAATTTTCAAATCTATGGGCAATTCCTAGCTATTTTCTCTTTAAGATTTTTCTTAAAACTCTTTTAGAGAAGTATGAAATACTTCTTCATCCATTGTAGTTTGCAAAGAGCATTTCATTGAAGCAAAAATCAATAGACGAATGATTTATCTTAGACTTCAATATTTAGAAAGCATTCTCTGATATTAAATTGGTTCTACATAGAATGTCTATTCAGTTACATATTTTAGCTTGATCTTCATATAAATAACTCACATATTCAAGTCAAGGTTTTCAAGTATTGTATCTATGAGAAATAAACTATATTCGAAAAAAATATTTTATTGACTTAAGTTAAATCATCTTCAAACCACCAAACTTCAAGGTCATATCAAACATCGATGTTACTTAGTTCAACATTTCATATCTTATTTATCTCTATGTTACTGCAATTCATGCACTTGACCATTATATGCTTTAATTTCGTCATTAAAGTTTCCATCCTTTTGTAGCGATTCTTTGTCAATTCAAGCTTATTTTGAAATGAGTCTAAGACCAAAAAATACCTACCATCTCATAATCTGATGTCCCATATCATCTTCCTACATCCATGTGAATATAAACTTTGGTGTGCCATATCATGCTTAAGGAAGCTCCAGCAAAGAACCAAAAATCCAAAGTCAAAGAAATCATAGCTTGATTAGAGGAAAAAGAATATGTTCGAAGGGGAATGTAAGGATCAAATATGAAGGAAGGTATCTACCAATTTTTCTTATCTCAAATTCCTCCTTAGGATAGGTTTTTCCCATGGACCAAATTACTTGGAAAACACCTAATTTTGGCATAAACCCTAATTCTCTTATAAACTAGGTGCATTTCATAAAAGCCTGTTTTACTTGAGCTTCCTCGCATGATTAGTATCTCCAAACCAATTTTTATTTTTTTTTTAAGTCATTATTACAACACCTCAATAACCTCTCGACCTTGTTTTTCTTGTTGGCTGCATTGAGTGATGGTAAGTATTTGCATGAGGTATGTGTCTTTGGTGCTTTCAAGCTCTAGATTGGGGTACATTTGCATCATTTTCCACTCTTACATAATTTCTTAGATAGTTAGATAGATAGAAAAAGGTACACGCATCATTTTAAGGTTAAGAATGTTCAAGATTTCATTAAATTTCAATCCTTTAACTTCATCTTCACCATTTTCTTCTTTTTCTCCATATTTACATCTTTGTTTTCTCCATCTTAGCCCTGAAGGGGGCGTTTACATGATTTATTGGTTGTGTAGAGCCCTAGAAGCTTCTTGGATGTGCACGTTTTTGTGGAAAATGTAATATTAGTAGCCTCATATGAACTTGGAGCATCAATAATTGGCGAGCCTTCCTTTGCTCCTCCGAGAAGAAGTCATATAGACCATTAAAAATTTCAACTCAACCCAAACACACATGTAAAACTTCTTGCTTTTGGAGACTCTATCTAGTTAGAAAGCAAGGGAATAATGAAATGAAAGGGCATAAAAAGGGGGGCTCAATAGAAAATCAAGGTAAAGGCATTAGCCATCAACTAGTGAGGGGAATCAAAGAACTTGAAATGGGTAAAAAGGCCTCTGTAGCACTATTCCTTAGTCTATCAAAGAAAGCATAACACAAAAGTAAGGGACTGGAAGCCCATGTATTTTCCAAATGTATGAAACTAAAAAGAAAAGCCCAAGAACTGGCCAAAATGATTCATCAAAACTAAAGGGATAAAGGAAGGATCAGTGTGTGCATGCCATAGTGAGTATAGATAGATAGATAGATAGAGATAAATAGATAGATAGAAAGATAATTAGATAGATATATATATAAATAGATAGATAGATAGATAGCTAGATATACAAACATATAGAAAAATAGCTAGACACATAGAAACATAGACAAACACACAAACACACACATGGAGAGACAAAAAAGGACAAAAAACATATATAAAGTATATTAGCACATGTGGCTTTATCCGTGGTTGTAAATTTTCAAAATAATGCACGATTTCTTTTTTAATTAAAAATATGTGTTTAGGAATTTTTTCCTATAACGAGGAATGAAAACTATTGTCGATCTCTGTGTTTCTTATTTCCATAGGCCTAGTAAACCTACTTTCATCTCAATATTCTTCATGCAGACATCATAACAGTCAGAACATATAATCATATTTCTAATGGGTACTTATCCTCTTTTCATGAGGTTTTCATTCTTGATTTTGTTTTCAAAGGAATTCGCGTAAAAAAAAAACTCAAAGGAAATGTACATGTAATAGTTGCTAAAAAGGGTAGAAGTAACCCCTATGGATATTTGGTATTTAGCACCAAGAACATGATCAAACAAGATAGGAAACTTATAGATTAAACAAAGGAGACAAGATTGTCAAAAGGATTTATGAGATTCTACTATTTGACGGTATGAACATCCTTCTAAAGTCCTTGTGTTGCCATCATCACAATACATAGGCGAAACCACATACTTGGAAATAGCATTTAGATTCAACACCATGAGGAATCTATGGCAAGGGGCTTGAAATGGGTAAAAAGGCCTCTGTAGCACTACCCGTGAGTCTATCAAAGACACCATAACACAAAAGCAAGAGACTAGACGCCCATGTGTTGTTATAATGTATGAAACTAAAGAAAAAATCCCATGCTTTGGCCAAAAGGATTCATCGAAACCAAAGTGATAAAGGAGGGATCAGTGTGTGCATGCCTTACTGGGTATAGATAGATACATATATATATATATATATATATATATATATATATATATATATATATATATATATATATATATATATATATATATATATATATAGAGAGAGAGAGAGAGAGAGAGAGAGAGAGAGATAGATAGATAGAGAGGTAGATAGATATATAAATAGATAGATAGATAGATAGATAGATAAACAAACATATAGAAAAACAGGTAGACACTCAAACACATAGACAAACACACAAATAGACACATTGGGGAACAAAATTGACACACAAACATATAGAAAGTACTTGAAAAGAGATGAAATCCATGCATAAAGCATCATTCATCTTAGGTTTTCAGATTGTATTGTAGTGTATGAAATGATTACAATTTTGTGATGATTGGAATGATTGAAAAAAATATTTTTTAATTGAACAATATCTTAGCTTTTTTATATATATAATGTTGATTTATTGTATGTTTTAGTTGAATAATATTATGGTTTTGTTCCCCTAAAAAAATGAAAGAATTTGTATGTGGCTTTAGAAATTGATTGATGTTCAAAAATCTTGACTAAGATTTAAAAGTGCAAGTATTTTGGTTGGTTCATAATAAGATTTTTCATGAGCACTGCTAGTGTTGGCATCAACCAAGGCAGAGAAGGTGGCTATACAAGACAAGAAAGCCATCAACAAGAATGAAAAAAAAGGGAGAGTCAAGCAAAACCAAGTAGGCAGAGCAATCAATGAAGACTCGGCGCTTAGGCCTACTTAATTCCTCAAATGATAACTCTTTTACAACATTGATCTTAATAACTACACACCATTGTAAATGCCATTTTTTATAATTCTTACTCCATTTTATTTAAACAGAGGAGTCCTCAAGCTTGATGAGCATTAGATCTAAATACGTACCAGTTTTCATATTATTTAGAGCTCGTTTGAGCATCCAAATTAGCCTACAAGCCTACTTTTTAACTATGCTAGACACTAGGCCTGGACAGGGCCAAAGCGAGTCAACAACTATAAAAGGAGCTAGAGAGCTTATTTTTGAGGGTGGCAAACTAGGAATTAAAGTGAACAAAAGAGCTTGTAATCTTGATTTTGGCTAATCAAGGATTCCATTGCTCCATCTCTTTGTCTTGTCGTGTTGTGTGCTTCTCACTCATGCACTTGTGCCTTCACTTGCACATGGTCGTCATACCTTCCTCATGTCTTTGTGGATTGAAAATTATGAGGTGGATCTCCTAATGTTGGTTCTTGCCATTGTGTTAGAGTGACACCAAATTTGGCGTCGTGGTTCGGGATCCAACTTTGAGGATGAGCATGTGATGGTAAAACATAGAGATGTGATGTTGGAATCATAGGTAATCTCTTACTTTTTACTTTTCTACCTCCTTCTTCATCACCACCACCATCTCTACTCTCCATCTTCTTCCATCATCATCTTCACCGTTTTGATCATATCCCCATATTCCATCTCCATTTCCTCATTTCCCAATACATTTCCTTTTCACATAAAATGTTACAATTACACAATATACTTTTGCTTTACAATTACAAAACAAATTCCCAGTTAACTGATCATGCATGGTTGCAAATTTCAAGATCGTGTTATCCCTCTTTCAATAGGGTGTTATGTTTTGATCTCATTGAAAGTAGTAGAAATAAAAGTCTCACAATTTTGTTGGAAATAAGTTTTTTTTCATTAAATTGACGTCAATAAGCATTAATTTATAATATTCTATAGCTCATGTTTAATATTTAGTAATTTGTGTTTCTTTTTGAAGTTTGTTGGTGGAGTTAGCTTTTTTTTTGTAACAGCAAGTTCAGTGGAAGCAAGTGTACAAGTGATTGAATTGATTGAAATAACAATTGTACAAATGAATTAGCATAGTATCCATGGGACCCCCATATATCCCACAAAGCAGGGGTTAGACTACTTGAAGGCAACACTAAGAAGGATTGCCCAAATGCAACTCGTTTAAATACTACCAGGAGGCCTTACAGTGGCTTTTGGTCCATATATGCCCTACCATAGAGAGGGATTGAACCCTCACCTCCTCCTCAAGAGAGGAAGGCCCAACCACATAGCCTAACACGTGCGGACTTGTGGAGATATCTTTTCATTTAAGCTTGAAATATGGAAATGAATTATTCATACACTTTAGTCTATCTTGTTTATTTTAAGGCTAGTTTGATATTATGATCTACTTTTTTAACTTTGAAAGTACAACACTCCCATGCTTTATCTGTGATAGTCAAGACACCACAGAACATATCTTCATGGGCTGTAGATTTTCAAAATAATGCACGAGTTTTTTTAATTAAAAATATATGTTTAGGAATTTTTTGCTATAAGAAGGAATGAAAACTATTGTCAATGTGTGTGTTCTTATTTCGATAGGTCTAGTAAACCTACTTTTGTCTCACTATTATTCATGCAGATAGAACATATAATCATATTTCTAATGGGTACTTATCCCTTTTTCATGAGGTTTTCACTCTTAATTTTGTTTTCAAAAAGAAATCACTAGCTATTTCAAAGAAATTGGCCTAAAAAAACAAACTCAAAGAAAAATGTTCATGTCATAGTTGCTAAGGAGGTTGATTACCCAACAAGATCGAAACGAGTGTTTAATCGATTTTATTTTCTCCAGTGCCCTACGGATTCTTAGTGATAAGCCACAACCCCAATGCATCTTTAGCAATACCACACAACTTCATACATAGAGTGTCACTAATGCATCACAATGATATAAGATCTTCTCTCTTTGGATTCTTGTGAGAGTCATATATAAGAATTTTCAAATACTTGCATATATAGACCACATCCTCACACTTTGTCGCTGCAAAGAGATATATATAGCACAGCATATATCATTCAATGATTTATTTCATAAAATATTCTGAAGGACTAGCAGAAAAAAACAACCATATACATTAGCAGCCCTACTATGGCACATATGAACACAACTCATGTTACTGCTCTTTCTTCAATACTTAATAAACTTGTTGCACCTGTATGTATATATGTATATATAGAGAAGTGAAACAAGATATTTGACTAATGCTCAATTGATCTTGGCTTGATACATTGGAGGCTCCACAACAAGATGCTATTTCTTAATTCTATGCTTGAAAATAGGAAAGTAATAATTATAGAATGCGTTCATATGCAAAGTGTGAAACTAAGAGTTAGAAAAAACTTATAGAGAGGTTTCCTACGAAGATAAAATATGAGATTCATAAGGGGACACATATGAGGAGCTTCCATTGAAGCTTGCTACGTTTTCAACACTCATGTCCTCTCACATGGTGCTACATTTACCAATATGAAAGGGCTAGGGGCGGAAACACACTTGAACTAAGATGAGTAGATCTTTGGTTGAAGTCTCTTCAAGAGAAAAAAATCCTTTTATGAGTTCCACATCAAGGGACATTATTATGTGATTCCTACAAGCCAAAAGTCTAGGAAGACACTCAATTCCTTCATGTCTTTGTGAAATGAGCTTCCAAGCTCTTCATGCCATTGAGTTTTAACTGATTGACTTCTATGTATTATATGCCCTTACTTTATTTTACAAGAGGGGTCAACCAAGCGCTAAGACCATTCTAGGTCTTGAAAGTGGGTCAAAGACAAACCTAAAACACAAAAATTTGAAAAGGCATGAAGGCTGTCATGACTTAACAAAATGATAACTTGTTTGATGGTAGACAAAACAGAATGGTTCATTGATCATTTAATGGGATACATCCATCCATGATAATCTTTTCTTAATCCAAATGCTTTTTATCCAATTAAAGAAAATATCTTAAGATATTAAATGGGCAATATATAGAGAAAGTGAAAGTATACAAACTAAAGTTTTTACCTTTTTGTATATCTTCCTTTTTGTATGTCTTCCTTTCAAATCTTCACAAAGGAAGTACAAACTATTACTCAATATACATAACCCTCTCTATTTCAAAATGTTCCATAGATTCATAAAGTAATGGACCTACTGGAAATTATTGGACTTTAGAGATTTTCAACAACTATGTTCTGTTTGACTCCAGATCTAGGACATAATTCACAATGAGATTGAATCTAATCACATGCTCATTCTTGCATACATTGAATTTAATCACCATTCTAACCTATTATGAAGATTGAGACATCTTCAATTTTGTGTGATTGAATTCACCATTCAACATGTTTAGCCAAGTGAAAATGTGAGGAGAGCTATCCAAGTTTAGCCTCCTCATGGATGCTAATTGAAGGGCTTATAATCTTGGAAATCACATGATATTCACATGATCCAAAATACATATCCCTCAAGATTGCACATGCAAGGTGACAGGCCTGAGAAAAAAGTACGTCTTTTTTATTAGTACTCTCACAAAAAAAAGTACGTCTTTTTTATTATTAGTACGTGTGGTGGAGAACAAAAGTACGCGTTTTTTAGTAGCACATGTGGTTTTTCCATTGGTTTTCTTAGTAGCACATGTGGTTTTTTTATTAGGGCTCCACTTTTTTTTAGCAATTTGATCTTATGATCTACTTTTTGAGCTTTGAAAGTACAACACGCCCATGTTTTTCAAAATAATGCACGATTTCTTTTTTAATTAAAAATACGTGTTTAGGAATTTTTTCCTATAACAGAATGAAAACTATTGTCTACGTCTGCGTTTCTTATTTCCATATGCCTAGTTAACCTACTTTCGTCTCAATATTCTTCATGCAGACAACATAATAGTCAGAACATATAATCATATTTCTTATGGGTACTTATCCTCTTTTCATGAGGTTTTCATTCTTGATTTTGTTTTCAAAAACAAAAATCACTAGCTATTTCAAAGAAATTCGCCTAAGAAAACAAACTCCAAGGAAACGTACATGTCATAGTTGCTAAAAAAGGGTAGGATATTTGATATTTAGCACCAAGAACATGATTAAACAAGATAGGAAACTTATAGATTACACAAAGGAGACATGATTGTCAAAAGGATTTATGAGACACCATTGTAAATACCATTTTTTATAATTCTTTCTCCATTTTTTGTAAATCGAGGAGTGCTCTAGCTTGAGGAATATTAGACCTAAGTATGTACCAATTTTCACATTTTTTTAGAGCTCCTTTGAGCCTCCAAATTAGCATAGGAACTTATTTCTTAACTAGGCCAGACACTAAGTTTGGATAGGGTGAAAGCTAGTCAAAAACTATAAAAGGATCTAGAGAGCTTATTTTTTAGAGTGGCAAACTAGGAATTGAAGTGAACAAAAGAGCTTGTAATCTTGTTTTTGGCTAATCAAGGATTCCATTTCTCCATCTCTTTTTCTTGTTGTATGTGTGCATGTGTGTGCATGCTTTTGTGCTTCTCACTCACACACTTGTGCCTCCACTTGCTCATGGTCATAATACCCTCACATCTTTGAGGATTGACAATTATGAAGTGAATCTCGTCATGTTGCTACTTGCCATTGTGCTAGAGTGACACCAAATTTGGTGTTGTTGCCAGGGATTGAGCTTTGAGGATGAGCGAATGACAATTAACAATGTCTGTGTTTCTTATTTCCATAGGCCTAGTAAATATTCTTCATGGAGATAGAACATATAATCATATTTCTAATGGCTACTTATCCCCTTTTCATGAGGTTTTCAATCTTGATTTTGTTTTCAAAAAAATAAAATCACTAACTATTTCAAAGAAATTGGCCTAAGAAAACAAACTCAGATATTTGATATTTAACACGAAGAACATGATTAAACAAGATAGGAAACTTATAGATTGCACAAAGGACACATGGTTGTGAAAAGGATTTATGAGATTCTACTATTTGAGGGTATGAACATCCTTCTAAATTTCTTGTGTTATCATCAGCACAATACAAAGGGAAAACCACATACTTGGAAATAGCATTTGGATGCAACACCATGAGGAATCTATGGCAAGGCACTTGAAATGGGTAAAAAAGCCTATGTGGCACTACTCTTGAGTCTATGAAACAAACCATAACACAAAAGTAAGAGACTAGAAGCCCATTGTTGTTAGAATGTATGGAACTAAAGACAAATGCCCAAGCATTGGCCAAAAGGATTCATCTTAAACCAAAGTATAAAGGAAGGATCAATGTGTGCATGCCATAGTGGGTATATATAGATAGATAGATAGATAGATAGATAGACAGATAGATAGATAGCTATATAGATAGATAAAGATAGATAGATAAGTAGACAGATATTTAAATAAACATATAGATAGATAGATAGATAGATAGATAGATAGATAGATAGATAGATAGATAGATAGATAGATAGATAGATGGATGGATGGATGGATAGATAGAGAAGAATATAGAAAAATAGTTAGACACATAGACAAACACACAAAGAGACACATAGAGAAACAAAAATGGACACACAAACAGATAGAAAGTATTTGAAAAGAGATAAAATTCATGCATAAAGCATCATTCATCTTTGTTTTTGAGATTGTATTCTAGTGTATGAAATGATTAGATTTTTCTGATGATTGGAATGATTGAAAAACACATTTTTAATTGAACAAAAGTATTGATTATATATATATATATATATATATATATATATATATATATATATATATATATATATATATATATATATATATATATATATATATATATATATATATATAATGTTGATTTATTAGATGTTTTGATTGAATAATATTATTATTTTGTTCCCTTGAAAAAATTGAAAGAATTTGTATTTGGATTTTGAAACTGATTGATGTTCAAAAATCTTGACTGAGATTTAAAAGTGCACGTATTTTGGTTCGTTCATAATAAGATTTTTCATGAGCAGTGCTAGTGTTGACAACAACCAAGGCAATCAAGGCGGCTTTACAAGACAAGAAAGTTATCGAAGAAAATTATAATAAACAGAGAGTCAAGCAGGACCAAGTAGGTAGAGCAGTCAATAAAGACTCGGCACCTATGCCTACTTAAATTTTCAAATGATAACTCTTTTACAATAGTGATCTTAATCACTATGCATCATTGTAAATAACATTTTTTATTATTCTTACTCCATTTTGTTTAAGTTGAGGACTCCTTGAGATTGAGGAGTATTAGATCTAAGGATACACCAATTTTCATCTTATTTAGAGCTCATTTGAGCTTCCAAATTAGCCTACGAACCTACTCTTTAAGTAGGCTAGATACTAGGTCTGGACAAGGCCAAAACTAGTCAAAAACTATAAGAGGAGCTAGAGAAATTATTTTTGAGGGTGGCAAACTAGGAATTGAAATGAACAAAAAAGCTTGTAATCTTGTTTTTGGCTCATTAAGGATTCCATTGATCCATCTCTTTGTCTTGCCGTATGAGCGCATGTGTGTGTATGTGTGTTCATGCTTGTATGCTTCTCACTCATGCACTTGTGCCTTCACTTGCTCACGGTCATCATACCCTTCTCACGTCTTCGTGGATTGACAATTACGAGTTGGTCTCCTCATGTTGGTACTTGCCATTGTGCTAGAGTGACACCAAAGTTGGTGCCATTGTTGGGGATCGAGCTTTGAGGACAAGCGTGTGATGGTAAAATGTAAAGACATGATGTTAGAATCATAGGCAATCTCGTACTTTTTACTTTTCTACCTCTTTCTTCATCACCACCATAATCTCTACTGTCCATCTTCTTCCATCATCATCTATCGTTTCGATCATATCCCCACCTTCCATCTCCATTTCCTCATTTCCCAATACTTTTCCTTTTCACATAAAATCTTAAAAAAACACAATATATATTTTTGCTTCACAATTAAACAGCAAATTCCCTTCTTAGTTGATTCATCATGCATGGTTTCAAATTTCAAGATCGTGTTATCCCTTTGTCAATAGGGGGTAACACAAGTCCCACAATTTTGGTCTCTCATTGAAAGAAGTAGTAACACAAGTCTCACATTTTTGTTGGAAATCATGGTTGGACATATTCTTGAGATCGATAAGATGAGTGCCTCTATCTTATGAGGTTAGGTGTGTGCATATTTCCAATTCGTTGTACTCTCACAAAAAAAGTACGTCTTTTTTATTAGCACATGTGATTTTGCCATTGGTTTTTTATTAGCACATGTAGTTTTATTAGAGAAACAAAAAAGTAGCACTCCACTTTTTTTTTTTTGTAGGCGAGTTTGATCTTATGATCTACTTTTTGAGCTTTGAAATTACAACACACCCATGCTTTATCTATGGTAGTCAAGACACCACAAAACATACCTTCATGGGTTGTAGATTTTCAAAATAATCTTATTGTGGTAATCTTAGCAGCATACAGTTAGCACAGTATTTTCACGAAAGCACTTGGAGCTGAGAAGTTGAAGAAGTTTCAGGAGATGCTTGGATTACAGGATATGGTGTTGAGCTTGAGGGGGAGTGCTGAGATATCAAGCTCAACATGTGATGATCTAGGATGACACGTACCAGTTTTTCGTTTCTCTCATATGTATAGTGGTCACGCCAATATATGTCAGGGATACATCATTGATCTTTATTAGATTTATCTATCGAGAGTGATGGCACATTTGTTCCTTGCCAGCTCACTCATTCGCGGACATTAGGTTTTTCCTTATGTACTGATCTTTATATATTGCACTTGTAGGTCATTCTTGTACATTCCTTTTTATGTAATAGAAGAAGAAGAAGAAGATCATTTTTCCTTGCCTCAATCTGTGTGTGTGCTTCTCCTTGAGAGTGAGAGTGTGTGCGTGAGCTCTCTTCCTTATCTCCTTCCTCATGACAATATATACTTTTGCTTCACAATTAAACAACAAATTCCCTTCTTAGTTGATTGATCATGCATAGTTTCAAATGTCAAGATCGTGTTATCCCTTTGTCAATAGGGGGTACATATGTTTTGATCTCATTGAAAGAAGTAGTAACACAAGTCTCACAATTTTGTTGGAAATCATGGTTGTACATATCATTGAGATCCATAAGATGAGTGCCTCTATCTTATGAGGTCAGGTGTGTGCATATTTCCAATTCGTTGTACTCTCACAAAAAAAGTACGTCTTTTTTATTAGCACATGTGGTTTTTCTAGTGCTTTTTCATTAGCACATGTGGTTTTGTTAGCACATGTGGTTTTATTACAGAAACAAAAAAGTAGCAGCCCACTTTTTTTTTGGTAGGCGAGTTTGATCTTATGATCTACTTTTTGAGCTTTGAAATTACAACACGCCCATGCTTTATCTGTGGTAGTCAAGACACCACAAAACATACCTTCATGGGTTATAGATTTTCAAAATAATGCACAAGGTTTTTAATTAAAAATATATGTTTAGGAATTTTTCCCTATAACGAGGAATGAAAACTATTTTCAATGTCTGTGTTTCTTATTTCCATAGTCCTAGTAAACCTACTTTTGTCTCAATATTCTTCATGCAGAAAGAACATATAATCATATTTCTAATGGGTACTTATCCCCTTTTCATTAGGTTCTCGCTCTTGATTTTGTTTTCAAAAAAACAAATGTCTAGCTATTTAAAAGAAATTGGCCTAAAAAAACAAACTCAAAGGAAATGTACATGTCATAGTTGCTAAGGAGGGTAGAAGTAAGCCCTATGGATGTTTCCTATTTAGCATCAAGAACATTATTAAACAACATAGGAGACTTATAGATTGCCCAAAGGAGACAAAAGTGTCAAAAGGTTTTGTGAGATTCTACTATTTGAGGGTATGAACATCCTTCTAAAGTTCTTGTGTTGTCATCACCACAATACATAGGGAAAACCACATACTTGGAAATAGCATTTGGATGCAACACCATGAGGAATCTATGGCGAGGGACTTGAAATGGTTAAAAGGGCCTCTGTAGCACTAGCTCTTAGTCTATCAAAGGAACCATAACACAAAAGTAAGAGATTGGAAATTTATGAAGATAAAGAAAAAATCCTAGGCATTGGCCAAAAGGATTCATCCAAACCAAAGGGATAAAGGAAAGATCAGTTTGTGCATGCCATAGTGGGTATAGATAGAGATAGATAGGTAGATAGATACATAAATAGATAGATAGATAGATTTATAGATAGATAGACAAACATATAGAAAAACAAGAGTAACATAACACAAAAGTAAGAGACTTGAAGCCCATGTATTGTCGGAATGTATGAAACTAAAGAAAAAAGACCAGGCATTGGCCAAAAGGATTCATTAAAACCAAAGGGATAAAGGAAGTACTAGTGTGTGCATTGTTGGTGTAAATTACAAGCCTACACATTTGGCTCAAAGGATGCATTGAAGTCCATACATACATGAAGGAGCATAGGAACATATGCTAGTGGATTATTACCACTTTACCTCATTGTAAAAGTCAAATTGACTTGGAATCCCTTATAATCACCTACCAAAAAGGATTCGTGGAAAAATTAGTTGTTTGATTGAAAGAATATCTCCAATCTCTACGTCGAGGTGATCTCTGTTCAATTTTTGCTACAGTCCTAAAAAGTCGGGGGTATAACTTAATTTGCTAAATTGATTTCTCTTAGCATAGTTTATCAGTTTACATCATTCCACTTGGAATAGGTAGCTTAATAAGCTGATTAGATACCCCTAAAAGGAATTTTTCCAATTCCTACTGTGCTGGTCATACTGAGCAAAATACTCAACAGGTGTCAAGACAAAAATAGAAGGTTTTCTTGAGTTTGTGACATCCAAAGTTATCTGTTTTGATTCAATCATTGCACACATTATTTCCAAAGGACATAGGACATTTTATGGTGTCATTGGAAAGCTAAGGAGGTGTAGTTATCAACTCTGAAGCAAAAGAGGGCTGGTACAAAGCAAGTTTAGCAGTACCTACTCAGTCTCTTGGAGCATCCATCCATCTTTCCCAACTGTAGTGGTATCAGAGCAAACTAAGGTAAAATGGGAGATGATTTTCCTTCATTTATTGACAAATTGGATAGGAACAACTATCAAGCATGGTCTCTAAGGATGAAGACCTACCTACAAGGAAGGAGTCTCTATGGATATATCTCAGGAGATGAGGAATTTCCCTCATTCAAAACAAGAGGATTACCAACCAAGGAAGAACATGAAAAGCTCAACACATGGTGTGCTAAGGATGCATTGGCAAGGTCTTATCTACTCAACTCTGATGGAGAATGTTAATCTCCAAAAGAACAAGTTGACCTTGAATTTAGATCACCTCTATATCAAGATCAACTTTAGACTCCACCTAATTTAGAGAATCTTCACCAAATTATCAGAAAATTGATTATTCTGAAAAATTCAGTTTCTTCAAAAAGTCTGCTGCAGATTAGTCACTCATTGACCAATCAATCCTGTAAAGTTTTTGATAAAACTTTGCACAACACTTCGCCTTAAGGTTGCGCAACTTTGCCAAGTTAAATCTCTCAAAAAGATTAAGTACACACTGAGAAATGTGTGAAACACTTTACCTATGTCTGAAAGTGCTTCTCTGCAATGGCGACTTTGACACCTGCAACTTCTTAGCACTGGTTCTCCCAACTCTGAACCCGTTTGATCAAGATCTTCTAGCCATAGATAGCTTACCTTCCAACTTAGATTTTGAGCCCTCACTTGTGTAAAACTTTACACTGTGGACTGAGCACTGACCATTTCTTTGAAGATGAAATGTGCGCCAGATTTTTCGACTCTCAGAACATCTTCACATATGAATGTTCCTAAACAAAATTCTCACAGCCTGATTGAAATTAATTTCTCAAATTCTAGCCATAGATAGATTAGCTATGGACTTAGATACGTGCAAAAGGATTCTTCAAAAGATTAAGCACAGAAGGAGAATGGGAGAGAAGATCGACGCGCAGAATTCTACAACATTTTCTTCTTCATTACTTTTCATACATATGGTTGATGATACATACAATGTTCATCACCTCTTCACCTATTCTTCTCTATCTGATCTATATCACTCTCTCTCCCTATGAATACGTATCTGTAGATATATATACGAGTCTAACTCGTCATCTTTTTCAAAATACATTGAACTATTTACAAGAGTAATATACAAAAGAAACATTTCTGATTCTATTTTCTTCCTCTGAAAGTAATCTTCATATAATCACTATTGATGATTGTTCTGCTCCAACAAACTCTATATCTGATTTTCTTTTGCCACATATTAGAAATTGTAAGACATCCCAAGAGACTTGGGAAACCTTGTTACCATATTTTTCCTCCAACACAAGGGCTAGAAAAATTAGTTGTGGATTGAATTCACAACATTAAGGAAGCAACCTAAGCAAGCTGTTTCAGAATTTGTGACCAAGATTAAAGATGTAGCAGGTCAGTTAGCAAGCATAGGAGAAGAAATTGAAGAAGAAAAGATTGTAAGGCAAGTGATCAATGGGATCAAGGCTGATGACAAATGGGAAAGCTTCACCACAGCTATGGATCTTTACATGGACATGCACACTCTAGATCTTACAACTCCCATGGGACAATTATTTACTCATGAAGCAAAGCTCAACAAAAATGGAGACACATCCAAAGGTAATAACTCTTCTACCCTATACACTGATAAGAAGTCTAAAGATAAAGGTAAAAGCAAGAAGGTGGAAGATGAAGGCTCTACTTCTCAAGCCAACTATGCAGGGAGAGGTAGATCTTCAAGAGGAAGGGGCAGAGGAGGTAAGTCAGGTAGGGGGAGATCTTATAACTCCTCACCATGCAACATTTGTGGTCTATCAAATCATACTACAGATGAGTGTTCAGGAATTACAAGAATCAGAGAGGAAGAGGATATCAAAGAGGTGGCTACTCACAGTCAAGAGGTAGATTCAACCATCACCAAGGCTACAACAATAACTACAACAACAACTACAACAATAATTACAATGGCAACTACGAAGGAGGATTCAAATCTAGGAAGGATTACAACAACTACACAGAGGAGCAGGATGACTCTCTTCTAATCATGAACATGACTTCAAAATCAGGTACAAATGATGACCACCTATTCTACATTGACTCAGGATGTTCAAATCATGTGGCTGGCAATGTAGCATTACTCTATGATCTTGAGGAACCAAAAGGTAAGCATCAAGTCCAAACAGGTGATGACACAAATCGTTCTGTAGTTAAAGTTGGAAATGTTAAGACTTGTGATGGAAATCAGAATTTGTTGAGCACGGTACTCTATGTACCAACTATTACCAAAAATTTGATCGAGTGTTGGTCAGATTGTGGAGAAAGGTTTGCAGGTCAGATTCAATCAATATGGAGCGTATGTGGAGGATCCAAGACATGGGTTCGAGAGGATTGCTAAAGGAGAAAAATCAGGTGTAAGCATCCATTTGAAGTGAAATTTGTTTTGTTGGAAAGCTCTTGGTGTCTACTACAGGTCTACAAAAGCTCACTGGAGTTCTCTGCATAAGCTCTGAGTAAGAGAATTTTTGGTTTGCAGAGGTCAAAGAAGGATACCTGTGGAGGTCATTCACGCTTTGTCGTTGCTTAGGGGTTGAGATACTTCCCCCATCAGTGGTATCAGAGCATTTGGGAATCTTGGAGGCATCACATACAAGCAAGAAGACCTCTTGGAGTTGGTGGTTGAAGATTTGCATCAACAAAAGCTTCTTGGAGGTAGCTCACATCAAGGGGGAGCTATTCTACTCAAAGTTTCAAGAGCACAAGGTGTCCATCTAAGGAAAGCTTTGGATTGAGGTAACCTCAAAGCCTCATTTTCATTTTACACACATTGGAGCATTAGCCAAGGGCTAGGTCAAGTATCAAAGACTAGATATCGGAGACTTCAACACTCAAATTGAAAAGCTAGACAAAGGGAACTATCAACCATGGAGATTTAGGGTCTCCAACTATCTTATGGGCAAGGGCCTTTGGGGGTTGATTAGTTGAACCAAGACCTAGGTTGGATGAGAATCAAACCAATGACCAGAGAAGGGCCTTTAGGGAATGGAATGAAAGAGACAAGAGGGTTATCTTTATCCTTTCCCAACACATTAGCAATAGCATGATCGGCCATATCCAAGACTTGGATTCAAGCATGAAGGTATGGGAGACAATTGAAAGGCTTTATTCAACAAGCACCAAAGCAAGGAAGATCCAACTCAAGAATGAGCTCAACAACCTTAGGAAGAGCTCAGGGAGTAGCATAAATGACTACATACTTAAGGTCAAGGAGTTATCAAATGCATTGGGATCCATTGGAAGCCACGTAGACGATGACGATCTTGTGGCTTATACTCTCAATGGTTTGAGAGAAGATGAGAGCAATTGGTTGCTCTCATGGTCACCAAAGAAATGAACATAGGTGGAAGTTCAACTAAAAGCAAGGATGCACAAGTTTTCTATGCAGGTAATCAAAGGGGCAAAGGAAGACGAGGACAAGGAAGGGGCAAAGGAAGGTTTGGAGGAAGGCAAGGCCACTCAAGCAATCAAGGACATGACCAAGGCACCTCATCACAAAGAGGGAGAGGAAGAACAAGAGGAAGAGGATGACGACATCAACAAAACAGGAATCAAGATGGCGAAGGATGTTACATATGTGGCAAGTTTGGCCACTACGCTAGAGATTGCTACCAAGGAGGAAACCAAAGGAGCTATAATCAAGGATCTTCATACAAAGGCCAAGGTAATTATGCCTCTACAAGTTCAAAAAATGACAATCTCTTGATGATGCACATGAATGGGAATTCAAGCAAAGTAGATAACACTTGGTATATTGATAGTGGATGTAGCAACCATATGAGTTGCAATTCTTCTTGGTTTACTAATCTACATGTTCCCAAAGGTAAAGGACATGTAGAAACAGGTGATGATACAGCCCATGAGATCTCCCATGTTGGAGATGTAGCTTTGGATGACAAGGAGGAAGGAAGATGTCTCAAGGATGTCTTGCATGTACCTACCATCACAAAGAACTTGGTGTCCGTTGGGCAAATGGTTGAAAGAGGCTATCAAATAAGGTTCAACAAAGGTGGATGCTTTGTGGAGAACCCTAAGCAAGGTTACAAGGTCATAGCAAGAGGAAAGAAGCAAGGGAGACTCTTCACTTGGGAGGTAAATTCTTATTCCACTCAACATGTCTACTTCACGTATGGAAACAAGAGGATTTCGGAGTTGGACTTGTGGCTGGTTGAAGGTCTTCCCAACTTCCAAGGACAAGGTATAAAGCATTTATGTGAATCTTGTCAACTAGGGAAGCAAGCGAGACTTCCATTCAAGAAGAGTGGCTACATAAGCCAACATCCATTGGAGTTGATACATACAGATGTGTGGAGGCCAACCAAAGAGCAATCCATTGGAGGTAACAAGTACAAAGAATGAAGGAAATGCAATTCAAGAGGCTGGTTGAAGGTCTTCCCAACTTCCAAGGACAAGGTATAAAGCATTTATGTGAATCTTGTCAACTAGGGAAGCAAGCGAGACTTCCATTCAAGAAGAGTGGCTACATAAGCCAACATCCATTGGAGTTGATACATACAGATGTGTGGGGGCCAACCAAAGAGCAATCCATTGGAGGTAACAAGTACTTTGTCACTTTTATAGATGATTGCACAAGGATGGTTTGGGTTTATTTCATCAAAAACAAATCAGATGTGTTTACATGTTTCAAAGCATTCAAGGCAATGGTAGAAAAGGAAACAGGTACATATATCAAGAAGCTAAGGTCTGATGGAGGGGGAGAATATTTCTCCAATGAGTTTTCTAATTTTTTAATGGATCAAGGCATCAAGAGGCAAGTAACATGCAGGTACACACCCCAACAAAATGGAGTAGCAGAGAGAAAGAATAGATACATTGCCGAGATCGCTAGAGCAATGCTTAATGAGATGAATGTACCTAACATGTTTTGGAGTGATGCAGCAAATACCGCCGTGTATCTTATGAATAGGGCTCCTACCTCAGGGATCCATGGCTTGACACCATATCAAGCCTATTATGGTAAGAAACTTGATCTTTCCCACTTGAAGATATTTGGATATACTTGTTATGTACATGTGCCAAGTAAATTGAGGCACAAGCTACAACCAAAGGCAGAAAAGTATGTGTTTCTAGGATATTCAAATGATCATAAAGGTTACAGGTGCTTCAACCCAAACACAAAGGACTTGAGGATATCAAGGGATGTAGCATTTGATGAGCTACTCCCTTGGTATATAAAGTATGATTGTATGCAGGACTATGAAGAAGAAAAGCATGGACATGATGAAGAACAAATCGACCTAGAGCTAAGCGGCCCAAGGTGTTCCATCAATGAAGATAGTTCAAGCATGAACTCACCATGGAGGGGGAGATCTTCATCAAGCTATGAAGCACAATCAATCAACAAAGGCAAAGCAACATTGGTGGAGGTGGATGAAGAAGGTAATGAAGTTGAAGATGATGAAGGACACATGATGGAGAAAGAAGCCACGTCAAAGAAAGAGATCAAGTTCCCAAGGCAAAGGAGGTTTATTCCTCCAAAAGGTGAAGAAAGGAAGTCTTCTAGAGTTAAGTATCCAACTCAAAGGTTTACTTTTGATTCATACATGGCAACACATTATGCATATATGAACAAAGTAGTAGAAGATCATGAGCCCGATTGCTATGAAGATGCAAGCAGGTACACCGAATGGAAAGAGGCAATGCAAGAAGAGATCGACGCACTTGAGGAAAATCAAACATGGACTCTAGTGCCCAAGAAGGAGAACATGAAGGTAATAGGTAATAAGTGGGTGTATAAAGTAAAAATTCAGATGGATCTATTTCTAGGTTCAAAGCAAGATTGGTGGCCAAGGGTTTTGCACAAACCTATGGAGTAGACTTTGAAGAGACATTCAGCCCTGTGGCAAAGATGAGCACCATTAGGACACTCATTGCAATGGCTGCTAGCAAAGGATGGAAGCTTTTCCAATTGGATATCAAGAATGCCTTTCTCAATGGAGACTTGGAAGAAGAGGTATACATGGAGCAACCACTAGGTTTTGTTCATAAAGAGTTTCCACATCATGTTTGTAGGTTGAAGAAGGAACTTTATGGCCTAAAGCAAGCTCCAAGGGCTTGGAACCAAAGATTGGTGTACTATTTGATCAAATGTGGTTACAATCAATGCAAGGCGGATCCATCTCTCTTCATCAAACAAAGAGGATAACTTGTAGTCTACATGTGTGTGTATGTAGATGATCTTATCATTACAGGTAATGATACAAAGGGCATTGAGGAGATCAAGGCAAAGCTTGGAAAGGAGTTTAGGATATCTGATCTTGGAGATCTTAGGTATTTTCTTGGCATTGAAGTTGTATACAAAGAAGAAGGTATTATGCTCATACAAAGGAAGTATATTCTAGACCTACTTGAGAGGTTTGGGATGCTACATTGCAAGCCTATTTCAAATCCCATGGAAGTTAATGTAAAGCTAAGCTCCATTGATGGAGAACCATTAGAGGATGTAACTTTGTATCGATCTATTGTAGGCTCTTTCAATTATGCCACAATAACTAGGCCTGACATAGCATATGGAGTTGGAGTGTTATCACAATTTATGCATAGTCCAAGGACTACACACTTGCAAGCTGCAAGAAGAATGTTACGATATCTCAAGGCCACTATAAATGAAGGATTGTTCTCTTCATTTGATGATGATATGCAGGTCAAAGCTTATTCTGATGCGGATTGGGCCGGTTCCAAGGAGGATAGAAGAAGTACAAGTGGTTACCTAGTCATGCTAGGTAGCAAGATCATCTCATGGATTTCAAAGAAGCAACCCACGGTGGCATTATCTTCCACCGAGGCTGAGTATAGAGCTTTGGCTCAAGTCACATGTGAGTTAATGTGGATTAAGAAGTTATTTATGGAGCTTAATTTGAAGGTTGACACATATCCAATTTTTTGTGATAATATGAGTAGCATTCATCTAACATCGAATCCTGTCTATCATGCTAGAACCAAGCATATTGAAGTGCACTATCACTTCATAAGGGAAAAGGTGATATCGAAGGAAGTTTCAGTACATCATATTGGTACCAAGGACCAAGTTGCCGACATGTTTACAAAGGCTTTGGATGGAATGAAGATTTCAAAATTCAAGCAAAGCATCAACATAAGGAGCTTGGATGAGGATGAAGAATTGAAGCTTGAGGGGGAGTGTTAAAAGTCAAGCTTCAAGCTACAAATTCGTGGGGAATCTTTTATGCACATGTGGAGCAATCAAAGGAAGCCAAAAGCCACGAGACTCCATCAAGAAAAAGTCACTCAACCACTCCCCAATTCATCTCAACTAAATCCTCCAAGTTAGGAGGCTGATTTGGAAAGGTAGTTCCTAGATTTTAGGGGCACACTTCTCACTATAAAAGGAGCATGTATCCTGACTTCTTTTGGCCCATCTTCTTGGAGTTTTAGCTCATGTAAAGTGAGGACTAAGTGCTGGAGTTGTGATAAGCAAGCCCCTTGCTTAAGCTAGCCCCTTTCTTGCTTGTTTGTTTTCTTTTAGTAGGCATATCTATGTGTGTGCGCAGGCAGTGTTGCAACTCTCTACCCCTGAGTTGTTAGCATTGGTTCTCCCTCATATTGCATCCATTTGATGTAACTATTGTCTCATTGGATAGATATTAGAGTCTAGTTTATGCTCACAAAGTCTCTGAATCATTCTCTGAGTAATCTGGGAGAAACATTCATTTTAGTGAAGTTTTGTGATTAATAGCTCTCTTGGTGTGTAGGCTCTGTTGGAAATATTATGCTCTCTGTTGTAAGGGCTGGTTCTCCTTCTCTATGTATCCATTTGCTATGATTTTGGTGTCATTGGGTAGCTATTAGAGTCCTATAAAGTTGACCAAAGTTTGAGATTCATTCTCTGTATAATCTCCGAGAAAAGCTTGCTGGAGTGAAGTGAGATATCTGCTTGACTCGCAGTTGTGAGCATTCAACTAGCTCATGTTGTAGACATTGTTTCTCCTTGTGTAAGCATCCATTTGAAGTGAAAGTTGTTTTGTTGAAAAGCTCTTGGTGTCTACTACAGTTCTACAAAAGTTCGCTGGATTTCTTTGCATAAGCTCTGAGTAAGAGCATTTTTTGTGTGCAGAGGTCAAAGAAGGATACTTGTGGAGGTCATTCACGCTTCGTCATTGCTTAGGGGTTGAGATAATTCCCCCATCAGTAATGATGTCAATGGAATCAGATATATCAAAAGTCAAATGATGAAGGAGTTCAAGATCAATGATCTTGGTCTATTAAAATATTTTTTGGGACTTGAATTAGTTTACACTAATTCAGGGATATATATTACTCACAAAAAGTATATACAGGACATGTTGAAGAAGTTTCATTTGCAGGATGCCAAAGTAGCAAGCACTCCAATGGAGTTAAACCTAAAACTAAGTGCCCATGAAGGTGATGAAGTCAATGACATTACAGGTTATCAAAGTATGGTGGGTAGTTTGAACTATGCTACCTTAACAAGGATAGATATTGCATATGGAGTTAGTGTGCTAAGTCAATTTATGCACAAGCCAAGGATACCTCACTTAGAGGCTGCCAAGAGAATCTTGAAGTATCTCAAGGGTACACAGAACCATGGTTTGTATTTCCCTTACACTTCAGATATTGATATCAAAGTTTATTCAGATGCAAATTGGGCAGGATGCACACCAAATTCAGTGAATCAAAGCTTGTTGGATTCAGCTTGAAGTAATCTACATGCTATCAAAATTTGAAGACATTCTATTCAGCCATTTTGGAGAAATCCGCGTCGAGGTGAGCTCTGGTCAATTTCTGCTACACTCCTAAAAAGTTGGGGGTATAGCTTAATTTGCTAAATTGATTTCTCTTAGCATAGTTTATCATTTTACATAATTCCACTTGGAATAGGTAGCTTACTAAGCTAATTAGATACCCCTAAAAGGAAGTTTTCCAATTTCTACTGTGCTGGTCATACTGAGCAAAATACTCAGCAGGTGTCAAGACAAAAATAGAAGGTTTTCTTGAGTTTGTGACATCCAAAGTGGGTTTAGGAGTACCTACTCAGTCTCTTGGAGCATCCATCCATCTTTCCCAACATGCATGCCATTGTCGGTATAGAGATAGATAGATAGAAATATAATAGATAGATAGATAGATAGATAGATAGATAGATAGATAGATAGATAGATAGATAGATAGATAAATACACAAGTCTCATTGAAAGATAGATCTCATTGAAAGCAGTAGTAACACGTCTCACAATTTTGTTGGAAATAAGTTTTTTCAATAAATTGACGTTAATAAAGCATTCTTATATAATATTTTATAGCTCGTGTTTAATATTTAATAATTTGTGTTTCTTTTCCGAAGTTTGCTGGTGGAGTTAGCGTTTTCTTTTCTTCGAAGAGCAACTTCAAGGGAAGCAAGTGTACAAGTGATTGACTTGATTGAAATAACAACTCTACACGTGAATTAGGATAGTACTCATGGCACCCTATATTCCACAAAGCAGAGGTTAAAGTGTTTGAAAGTGACACCAAGAAGGATTGTCTGAAGGCAATTGGTTTTAATATTACCCAAACGCATTACATTGGCCTTAGGGCCACATATGTCATGTCATAGGGAGAGGGTCTCAAGAGGCAAAGGCCCAACCACCCAACCTACCACATGCGGACTTGTGGAGTTAGTTTTTCATTTAAGCTTGAAATATGGAAATGAATTACTCATTTCTTCAAAATGCTTAATGTTACACTACACTCTTGATTTTGAATTTTATACCTCGCAATCTAATCATGGTTGGACATATCTTGAGATCCTCAAGATGAGTGCCTCTATGTTATGAGGTTATGAGGTTGGGTGTGTGGGTATTTCCAATTCATTTGAATTGTATCTTCATGGGTTGTAGATTTTCAAAACAATGCACGAATTTTTTTAATTAAAAATATATGTTTAGGAATTTTTTCCTATAACTATTGTCTGTGTTTCTTATTTCCATAGGAATGAAAACTATTGTCAATGTCTGTGTTTCTTATTTCCATAGGCCTAATAAACCTACTTTTGTCTCAATATTCGTCATGTAGAACATATAATCATATTTCATGGGGTTTTCACTCTTGATTTTTTTTTGCAAAGACATCACTAGATATTTCAAAGAAATTGGCCTAAAAAAACAAACTCAAAGGAAATGTACATGTCATAGTTGCTAAGGAGGGTAGAAGTAAGACCTATGGATATTTGATATTTAGCACCAAGAACATGATTAAACAAGATAGGAAACTTATAGATTGCACAAAGGAGACAAGATTCTCAAAAGGATTTGTGAGATTCTATTGTTTGAGGGGCGGGGGTATGAACATCCTTCCAAAGTTCTTGTGTTGTCATCACCACAAAGAAAATAGCATTTGGATGTAGTTAGCCTTAAAGGTTCTCCTTCAGTTTAGGTATACCAAGACTTCAAGAAAGCATTTGGATGCACTTAGCCTTAAAGGTTCTCCTTTAGTTTAGGTATACCAAGACTTCAAGAAAGCAATGTCCACCTAAAGCCAAAGGAGTAAAAGCTTGCTTTTCCAAGTATACTAAGACCTTCAAACTTAATGAAATGTGCTAGTGAATCCATGAGTCCTTTCATTCCTCTCTTTATCTTACAAGAAACTTGTCCACATGTCCTCTCACATGGTGCTACATTTACCAATATGAAAGGGCTAGGGCAAAACACACTTGAACTGAGATGAGTAGATCTTTGATTGAAGTCTCTTCAAGAGGAAAAAATAATTTTATAATTTCCACATCAAGGGACAATAATATATGATTCGTACAAGACAAAAGTCTAGGCATACACTCAAGTCCTTCATGCCTTTAGGCAAGGAACTTCCAAGCTCTTCATGCCATTGAGTTGTAATTGATTGACCTCTATGTATTATATGCCCTTACTTTTTTTAACAAGAGGGATCAAGCACGTGCTAAGCCCATTCTAGGTGTTGAAAGTGGGTCAAAGAAAAACCTAAAACACAAAAATTTGAAAAGGCATGAAGGCTGTCGTGATGTACTTACCAGAATGATAAGTTGTTTGTTGGTAGAGGAAACAAAATGGTTCATAATTAAAGTAAGCCCTATGGATATTTGATATTTAGCAAGGTAGAAGTAAGCCCTATGGATATTTGATATATAGCACCAAGAACATGATTAGGTAGATAGGAAACTTATAGATTGCAGAAAGTAGAGAGGATTGTCAAGAGGATTTGTGAGATTCTATTGTTTCAGGAGAGGGGGTATGAACATCCTTCTAAAGTTCTTGTGTTATCATCACCACAATACATAGGGAAAACCACATACCTAGAAACAACACTTGGATGCAATTATCCTTAACTGTTCTCCTTTACTTTAGGTATACCACGACTTTCAAGCTAGCAAGGTCCACCTAAAGAAAAGGAGTAAAAGATTATTTTTCTAAGTATACTAATACCTTCAAATTGTTGAGTTATTCTAATGAATCCATGAGTTCCTTGCATTCCTCTCTTTATCCTACAAGAAACTTGTCCTCATGTCCTCTAACATGGTGCTACATTCACCAATTTGATAGGGCTAGGGGCGGAAACACACTTGAACTGATATGAGTAGATCTTTGGTTGAAGTCTCTTCAAGAGAAAACATAATTTTATGAGTTCCACATCAAGGGACATTATTATATGATTCCTACAAGCCAAAATTCTAGGTAGACACTCAAGTTCTTCATGTCTCTAGGAAATGAACTTCCAAGCTCTTCATGCCATCGAGTTGTAATTGTTTGACCTCTATGTAATATGTGCCCTTAATTTTTTTACAAGAGGAATCAACCAAGTTCTAAGCCCATTCTAGGTCTTGAAAGTGGGTCAAAGAAGTAACTAAAACAGAAAATTTTGAAAAGGCATGAAGGCTGTCATGATGTACTTACTAGAATGATAAGTTTTTTGTTGGTAGAGGAAACAAAATGATTCATGATTAAAGTAAGCCCTATGGATATTTGATATTTAGCATGGTAGAATCAAGCCTTCGGATATTTGATACATAGCACCAAGAACATGATTAGATAGATAGGAAACTTATAGATTGCACAAAGGAGGGAGCATTCTCAAAAGGATTTGTGAGATTCTACTCTTTGAGAGGAGGGGGTATGAACATCCTTCTAAAGTTCTTGTGTTGTCATCACCACTATACATAGGGAAAAACACATAGTTAGAAACATCACTTGGATGCAATTAGCCTTAAAGGTTCTCCTTTAGTTTAGGTACACCAAGACTTTCAAGCTAGCAATGGCCACCTAAAGAAAAGGATTAAAAGCTTGCTTTTCCAAGTATACTAAGACCTTCGAACTTCATGAGTTTTTCTAGTGAATCCATGAATTACTTGCATTCCTCTCTTTATCCTACAAGAAACTTGTCCTCATGTCCTCTCACATGGTTCTACATTTACCAATATGAAAGGGCTAGGGGCGGAAACACACTTGAACTAAGATGAGTAGATCTTTGGTTGAAGTCTCTCCAAGAGGAAAAAAATACTCTTATGAGTTCCACATCAAGGGACATTATTATATGATTCCTACAAGCCAAAAGTCTAGGTAGATAGTCAATTCCTTCATGCCTTTAGGAAATGAACTTCAAAGCTCTTCATGACATTGAGTTTTAATTGATTGACGTCTATATATTATATGCCCTTACTTTTTTTTACAAGAGGGATCAACCAAGTGGTAAGATCATTCTAGGTATTGAAACTGGGTCAAAGACAAACCTAAACACAAGAATTTGAAAAGGCATGAAGGCTATCATGGTGTACTTAACAAAATGATACGTTGTTTGTTGGTAGACAAAACAAAATGGTTCATTGATCATTTAATGGGATACATCCATCCATGATGATCTTTTTTTAATCCAAATGCCTTTTATCCAATTAAAAAAAAATCTTAAGATATTAAATGGGCAATATATAGAGAAAGGGAAAGTATACAAACTAAAATTTTGTGTGATTGAATTTTGTGTGATTGAATTCACCATTCACCATGCTCATCCATCAAGGTAAAGGAAAATGTGAGCAGAGCTTTCCACGTGAA